>VXAU01005000.1:761861-790411 GCA_013399695.1 Formicarius rufipectus | reverse complement strand
GAGCGGCGCGGACCGCAACCGGAGCGGGTGGGAGGCGGGTGAGGGCGGCCTGTACGGGCTGGACTCGCCGCTGCAGTCCGCTGAGGGGCTGCTGGTGCTGCCCGACAGCCCCGACGCCTTCAATGCGTGCAGCGCCCTCACCAACTTCAGCGGGGCCCCCCCGGCCGGCGGCGGCGCCCCGGGATGGCTCGCCCTCATCCAGCGCGGCGGCGGCTGCTCCTTCGCGGACAAGATCCGCCTGGCCGCGGAGCGCGGAGCCGCCGCCGCCGTCATCTACAACTACCGCGGCACCGGCAACGAGGTGCTGCCCATGTCCCACCACGGTGAGCGCCGGGGGGCGGCGGGGCTTGGGAACAGAAGGGGGTCCCCACGCCAGGAGCGGTTCCCGCGCTCGGGGGTGCGGGCTCGGGGCGCTCCGGGCTCAGCCCCGGCGCGGCTCCTCCGCAGCGGCGGCCGCGAGTGGCACAACCTCTCCCGCACCGCGGGAGGGTCGGGCCGGTGCGGTGCCGAGCGCTGCTGCGGTCGGGTTTTCTCTGGGTAATGAGTAACCATGTCCGAAAGCTGCAGCAGCTGCTGGAGCTGAGGGCGAGCGGGCGCTCCCCGAGCGCTCTGGCCGGACCCAGGCTGAAGGTGTGCGGGGCTGACCGTGTCTCCCCTCGGCTGGGGCTTCTGGCCTCAGTCGGTAGTCGCCAGAGGTGATGGATGCAGAGATTTTTAAAGCTTGTTAAATGTGTGGAGTTGCTTTGGGCCGTGAAATAGGCTGGGTTTTCACGCTCACACACCGTTTCTCCTTATGCCTGCACTAACCAGCTCAGAAACAGGCAGAGTACGAGACTCTTCCATAGGTAACTTTTCAGCAGTAAAATGCCGCTTCCAATGCCAGTAGCTGAAGCCCTTTAAAAGTTATTTTCCTTTTTGGAGAGGCTGATGACAGAGCCCCTTTTCTCTTGCTATAGAAAGTCTCCTACTTGCCAGAAGTGTTTTTGGTTTTTTCTTGACCTGCCCATCTTTCAAATGAAGAATGAGATTTGACTGTGTTTAGGCAAATGTTACCTGAGAAGCAGCCCCTGGCTGAAGGCTGTGTAAATGCCTTCTGGTGACAGCCCAAGCAGGGTGAGTGGCTTTGGTGGCTCTGTCTGGCTGTTGAACAGATTCTGGAATTCTGTGAAGTGGCACTACTTTGGGAAGTCTTCTGGAGTGAAATAAAACAATGAAAATTAATAGTGTGTCTTCAAGCTTTGAGAGGTTCAAAAAATAATGATATCCTTGCAGATGGAGAGGATTTCTGTCTGTTAGCTAAGAAGGCAAGTGTTCTGGTGAGACAAGGAAACAGTAGCTACCTCTGGAGGCTTGTGTGCAATCACTGAGCTGTAGGACTGTTGGTACTCTGCTTTAAGAATTCAAAACATACAGTCTGGACAGGCTTTTGTGAGGCAGAGCTTTCCTGCGTAATCAAATCATCAGCTGACAAATGCTATTGAGATCTGGCTATTGCTGGGCGAGTTCCTCCTACTGAGCTGACAGGAGCATCCCTGCCCTGAGTCCTCTTCACTGTGTGCCTGCCTAACCCTGCAGCTCTTGGAGGAGCTCCCTTGGCACTGCTGGCCTGGGTAGGTCACTGTTGAACCTGTTCTTGAGGGGAAGGGCTATGTTCTCCTGGCCTCTCCTCCATCCTGGCTGCTGGGAGTTTTACAGCATCTTAACCTTGCTAGGAGCTGCCTCTTGAAATAAGCCATGTGCTTTCTGCAGGGTCTGTGCCAAGAGGAGCTCTCTCCTTTTCCTGTACTGTCCTTAAGCTTTCTGCTGAGGCATTTATGTCAGAGTGGCTCTAGCTGTCCTGATTACCCTGCATGATGGGTTACTGGCTCGAGGGCATGTTGAAACTTCCCAGCTGAACTGCAGACAAATAGGACAGGGACTCCTTGGAGAAGACAGCTTCTGTCAAACCACATATTTATTCTGTGTGACTCCTCCTTGCCGTGTCCTAGCACAATTACTGGGCTAAGCTTGTTGCTGCTGCTGTTGCTTTTATTGCTTGTCCTTGTTTTAGTCCCTCACTTTCTTTCCTGTTCCACCCTCCCTTTTCTTCTTTGGACTTGAGTTCTTTCTCTATCATCACGTTTGTCTGCGAGTCCCTGTTCCTGCCTCTTCCCACAGCAATGCTCTCCCTTCTGCTCATGAGGCTTTGGTGAGATGCTGTGCTTGGGCCAGCCCTGCCTCCTGCCCCTGCTGGGAGCCAATGCTCTCCAGTCAAACTCGACAAACGGTGCAAGCTTTGAACACAGCCCAGCCAGGATGAAGGAGGCTACAAGTCATCAGCCTCACTCAGTTTGCCAAGTGCAGGATACTGCGTGTGTAATGCTGATGAGCTCAGCCTGCAGCACTACACCTCAGACTTAGGAGGTAAGAGCTGGTCATACTGCCCTTTGCTGAATAGTGCTTTGGGATGAGTCTCTTCTTCTGGCCTCTGTTGGATGCTCTGACTCTCCTGGAGGCAGGGGTGAAGGTAGCCCTGCTCAACAGAGAACCATTTTTGTGCAGCAGTGATGTATGCTGTGGCTGTACAGGCTGCAGCTGTGCTAACAGCGACTTCACAATCTGGGTTTCCTAACTGGCTCCATTTCTGCACTAACTGGGGCTATCATATACCATCAAGTGAAACCAAATTAGGCCAAGCACTTCCTCCAAGCCGAGGCAGCGGAAAGTAGTGGGAGATGTCTTTGTTGGGGCATGGGGGAACTAAACCTTGGAGCTTTGATGTGCCTGGGGTAGCATCTCCTCCTGCCAGCAGTGCTGAGGGCTCTTCTCTCTGCTGTGGGGCATGGAGCTCTCATCTGCTGGCAGAAAAGATCTCTGTGGATGGGTTTTGATAAAATGTATGACACAACATGTTTTTCTTCACAGAACTTTGGTAGCAACAAACCACGCAGTTATTAACAGAACCTTATCTAGAAGTGCTATGTGCCTTTTTCTGGGGCTGTCAAACTTGGCTTTTTGAAGCAACTGTATTGTTTAGAGACTTAAATGGGCCTGTGTTTGACATCTGTGTTTGTCCTAGTCATCATGCTTCTGGAGACTCTTTTTTCCTTACCTTATTTAGTCTGATGAATCCTTTATTGCTCGTATCAGTGCTCTGATATAACCTTTTGATGTGCCAACTTTAAAAAAACAAAACACAACTGAACAAAACAAACCACCCTGACAATAAAAACAACTGAGCACAAGTAGTAGCCAAATCATATATGATCAAGTCCTGCTTGATCATCTTTAACATGCAGAATGTCAAGAATTTATTGGAGTCCAAAGTAACATTTACTTTGTTCTTTTATAAGCACAAACCCGTATCAATTAGCAAACTTGAATTTTAATTGTGTGCAGTTTAAGAAGATGGTACCGCTCCGTGGCAGGCTGAGCAGGGTTTCAAAGTACAGTTCTGTGTGCTCATAACTGCACCTCTCTAATCTCTATTGACCTTGTGAAAAAGACATTTGATTGGAGAAAACCAGCAGCAAGTGCAGGGCAAGAGTTGATTTGTTTTAAAGGTGGACCTTGCCTTAAGGTAGAACCAGGCTGTTAGGTGGCTTTGGTTTGAGGATATGGTGGTACCCATGGAAGGCATTCTTTGGTGTTCAGTATTCTCCTGCAACTGGTGAAGGACTTTTTGCAGGTCAGAAAGCTACTGTGATAATTTTGATTGGTTCTCTCTTATGGTATAACTCTAGACTTGAGAAACACATCACCTGATCTGGAGAGGGAACACAGCTGAATAATTCTGGCTAAAGTGGTAACAGCATGTCTCAGGCTAATAAGATCTGGTTCAAGTGTAAACTTGCATTAGTGGGTGAAAGGCGAAGGAAAGGTTAAATATGTAGCACAGCCACTTAACTTGTTCTGCAGGAATTTCACTGAGGTAAAGTCTTATCTCCATATGCTTAGAGAAAACAGTGTACAGCAAGTGTCTAGTCGTGCTCTGCTCCAGCTTCGTATGGGGTATGATCTTCAGAAACAAGCTAAAACTTTGTCATGGTATTAAAAGGCTGATGTGAGTTGTAAAACTGTTAAAGATTGAGACAGAGCTGTAATCCCAAGATAGGCTGTGGTGAGGCTTAGTAAGCATCATGTAAACAAATAGTGTACCTCTCCTTGGCACTGAGTGAAGATATGTGCTGAGGACATCTGAGGTGAGGAATGAGGATGCAAGGTCTAATTAATGACACTTGCTCTCTCCTGTTGCCTGGCCATGGCCAGGTGAGACTGCAGATTATTTAGCCCTTCCCACCAGCACTCCTTTTTGAGAAGGACCTTGCATGCATCTGCTGTGCCTTGGTGGTATTTGCAGACTGTAGTGTCTGAGCTCATAGCTCTTTGCATCTGAGAATAGCTTTTTGATATGTATGTGCTGCAAGTTTGTGTGCTCAGTTCAATTCTCCTGGCCGCCTGGTTTGGAGTAGATTAATGTCACAGCTGCAGTGGCATTCAGGCAACCAACCATGGTGCATGTGTCTGGCTGGTGCCCCTGACCTCCCACCTGCAGGGTGTGGTGAGGTGTGATGGTGAGTTGGGGCTGCCCACAGCACCACGGTCTGTGAGCAAGCAGGAGAAGCACTGAGAAAGCTGGATAGACTAAGTAGTGCGATTGACAGCTTCTGATCCCTGCCCTTGCTTTTTGTCGTACAATTTAGGTACTTCTCTGCCGTGGAAAACTGCAGGGTAGGCATCACCCTTTAGACAGCCTGGACTAAGTCTGTGAAGTGCCCTTGTTCTTTGGATTTACTGGACTGCTGAAATGTGAAAGGATGAATTAAAATCCTAAGTGACAGCTGTGGTAGCAGCTGTGGGACATCATGTCCCTCAAACAATGACAGTGCTTGTTTGCCTCCAGTCTTGAATGTGCAGGTGAGCACACAGTGAGCAGCTCAGCAGGTTCCCCACTGTATCCACTGTGAGCTGTCACATTTCCACAGACAGAAGCCTTCTGGCTTACACTGTGCTGACTTACATAAGTTTACAATTAGCTTTCTCAAACTCACTTGTTCCCAGTGAGCACTTAGCTGCCACCAGCATGTGGAGAGCAGGGGATATTAGCAGTGAGCTCAGTCTCATTCGGAGAGGGTGAGCAATGTATTTACTAAATCAAAACTGCTGAAAGTTGAGTAAATTGATCAAAGAAGTTCCATTAGGGAATGTTGCTCACTGTTTCTCCAAAGGGATTTTGATGCTGTTTGCTAGGATGAAAGACAATACTTTACTCTTGCAAGTGCCATTGACCAAAAAGCATGTGAGGAGAGCTGTCCTATGGATCTCGTTCATCTCTGTGCCCTTAATAGGTGTTATTGTCTTGGCTGCTGTTTTAAAACATTTATAAAATTATATTATTCTTTAAGATTTAGGTCCTGGGAGCGTTTACATAAGTCTTAAGAGCTCATGATGGGGAGAGGGGGAGAAGAAAAAGGCTGGTAATTGTTAGTCACTTGACACATAGTACCACTGTTTAAACTAAATAGAGCACGGGTTGATTTCCACCTCCAATATTCTCTGTGGACAGTTGGAAACTCACATCATGCAAAATTACATTTGGTCTTGATGTGCTCCTTCAAACACTGAGCCTCTTGGGTAAAAGTTTCCCCACACTTCCCAGTGTGGAAATCTTCCTTCTGCACAGCAGCTGTGGGGTGGCCAGTCTGGAGGATGGCCTGACCGGGCAGTGTCCCGAGACTAACGTGGGTGGTAGTTCCCAGGCTGTGCAGTCCCACTGATGAATGCTGGTGGAGGAGCAAATGGTGACATGTGCCTCCAGGCAAAGATCACTGTGGGCATGAACTCTTCAAAACAAGAGTTCCTTTTGTGCAACACGAACACCAGTTAGCAGGGGATTTCTCTTCTTCCCTTACTTCTATCCTCACTGTCCCATTCTTACTCCTCTAAGGCCTTCTCTCATATTTAAATTTATGTAAAACTCCTCCCCACCTTTTTAAACGTTTTGTTTCTTTTTAAAACCTTGCCATGCATTCCTGAGTATTGCTGCCAACTTGTAACACTTTTTCACGTGTCTTGCTGTCTTGTTCACTGTGTTCATGCATGACATGGATGAAGGGACAGCATGTGCCCTGACCTGTTTTGCTGATGATACAGAATGGGGATGAGTGGCTGATACACCAGAAGTCTGTGCTGCTATTCAATGAGGCCTGGACAGGCTGGAGAGCTGGGTGGAGAAGAACCTAATGAAGTTCCACAAGGGTCCTCCAGCTGGAGAGGAATAACCCCAGGCACCAGCACAGGATGGGGGCTGACCTGCTGGAGAGCAGCTCTGTGGAGAAGGACCTGAGGGTCTTGGTGGACAACAAGCTGTCCCTGAGCCACTCCAGCCAAGAAGGCCAAAGGTATCCTGGGAAGAGCATTGCCAGTGGGTTGGAGGAGGTGATCCTGCCCCTCCATGCAGCCCTAGTGAGGTCTCAGCTGGAGTGCCTTGTCCAGTCCTGGGCTCCTCAGTTCAGGACAGACATGGAGTGCCTGGACTGAGTCCAGTGAAGGGCTGTGAAGATGATGAGGGACTGGAGTGTTTCTCATATGAGGAAAGGCTGAGGGAGCTGGGCCTGTTCAACTTGGAGAAGACTGAGGGGGGACCTCATCAGAACACACAAATATGTTAGGGGAAGGTGTGATGAGGATGGGACTGGACTCTTCAGTGGTGCCCAGTGACAGGACAAGGGGTAACAGACACAAACTGAAACACGGAAAGTTCCATCTGAATAAAAGGAAAAACTTTACTGTGAGGATGATGGAACACTGGAATAGGCTGCCCAAAGTGCTGTGGAGTCGCCTTCACTGGAGATACTCAAAAATTGTCTGGATGTGATCCTGTGCAACCTGTTCTGGGTGAACCTGCTTTAGCAGAGGTGTTGGACTGGATGATTTCCAGAGGTTGTTTCCCACCCCAGCCATTCCATGATTTTGTGTGAATGTTTACCTGAGTGTGCTGAAAGGCTTGGGTGTAGAGGAGGAAGAGGTCAGACATAGTGCCATCTGTCAAGTAAAGCAAGCTGAACGTAGATTTAATTAAACTTAGGAGATAGTGTGAAGAAGAAGGCAGTTCAATCAAAAAGCTGAGGTCATAAGGGACTGTTACTTTAAATAACTGCAAAATAGCCTGGAAGTGAGGAGTTCTTTTATCTTGGTGCCAGGTAGTGTTTGCAGTGGAGAACAGGCAGGAAGGAGAAGGGACAAGCCTACAAACATGTTAGCTTATCCAGGCTTAAGTTGTTCCTGAGCTATGAGTTCAGTCACCCTCCCCTCTTGCAAAGGGGAGAGCTTATTGCAGGGCAATAAAGGCGTTTCCTCTGACAGTGTCTGGATGGAGGATGATTGTGGGATGGGCACATTCCTGATGGGATTTTGCCACGTGGATGAGAACAATCAGCACTCTTTTTTTTGTCCACGCTGTACCATGGATGAGAGCAGAGCTGGCCTGCAGGGTCAGGTTTCATAGTGTCTGAGGCTTGGGAGTGCCCTGGTGTCCCTGGAGTGGTGTGGTGCTGAGACATGATGGCCTTTGTGTGCAGTGCTCGCCTGTCACCTGAGGTGAATTGCATCATGTCAGTAATGCCAGATTGATCTGTGTACAATGGTAGTTCATTTTCCTTCCTTCTGTAACAGATAACATTAAGCTTGTACCGGCCTGTTTGATGATCACCAGAAATTCTGTTTCTTACTGTTCCAGTACAGTGAAATATGCAATGTTTAAGATGTCCTTTTTTATTTTTTAGGTTTTTAAAAATTTTTTATGTGAAACATTTCAAATCAAAAGTAGTTTCTTCCATTCTGCTCTTTCTGAGTGAGTGGCTTACCTGGTGGTCAGCTGGGGCTGTTGTAGTACCACAGGACAAAGGTGGGAGTATTCCCCAGCAAAGCATTGGGGTGAGCTTTGTTGGTCGGGGAGAGAAGCAGCACAGCTGTACCACGGCAGGGGTGCTGGTTGCACAAGACACTCGTTGGAAGAATACTGGCAAAACTCCAGGCACTTAATTTCATTCCAGTTAAAGATGATGCTAAACTTCAGAGTTTCAGAAAAGGGGGGAAGCAATTACAGAATCTAAAACATTTGAGCTTGCAAATGGTATGTTAGCTTTTTCTTGTTCTGAAATAATTTGCCTACTTACCACCTTTTATACCTTTTTTTTTTCTTAAAAATGCCTTCAGAATTATTGCCTTTCGCAAATGTTGTCACCACACTGTGTTGCAGCTTGTTCTGCTCCCAAAGAGGAAAAGGCCCTGTAACAGTCTTACATCCTGTTCATGGTAAATGCTGATAGGGATGTTAGAGGCGTTTGGCTCTGCTATCCATGATAAAAACAGCCTGTGGAACTTGCCCAAAGTTACACTGAGGCCTTTAAACCAAAATGAAGGGGTCTTTTATGACTCAATTGAAGCTGAATTTATTTTGTTTAAACAGTGTAAAATTATTCCAATGCTTGAACAAGCTGAGGAACTACTTTTTAGTGAAGTAGAGGAGCTGACTTGGAGCTGGAATTCTTGAAATGGCTTTGGTCAAGGGATTTGTTTAGCCCCAAAGTCTCCCATGATGTATTTTACTGCATGAACAGATTGATTTTATTGATTTAAGAGTGACTGCTCTTAAGTCATGGATTAGGTTTCATTGCAGTCTGCTAAATATTGTGGTGTGAGTGTTCCCAGGGCCTATAATTTTCATGGTTCAGGATAGATTTATCTGCAGCACACACAAGATTAGTACTGGATTATAATAATCCTCTTAAAAGAATATGCAAAAGTTAATGCTCCAAGCTCTATGCCCCCCTTACACATTGCATTTCTTTCCTGAATTGCCAAACCTGTAACTTCATGTTTATGGGGAGCACAAGTGTAATGGCAGAACAAGTGAAGTAATTTAATATAGGTATTGATATTGGTATAAATAGATGCAGCTCCACTCTGCATCTAAGTCAGCCTGATACAGGAAGGTAAAACTTTGATCCCAAGCATGTCCTTGTGTGCCTATGTGCTTGTGCCCCAGCTGTTCCCTGCCACAACAACCCACTGAGGTGCTTGTGCTTCCTCTGTGCCAACCCACTTCCCTCAGATTTTGACCAGTGTGTGGCCTGATGGTTTGGAAGGTGCATCCTGCAAAACTCCACATCTATATGGGCAGGTTGTTTTTGTCTAAAGACTTGAATAACTTTCCCTCTTCAGTTCCACAGGGAATGGGAAAGGAAAGAGGCAGGGAAATGTTTAACTAAACAGGTGTTGCTTCTGTTTAGCAATGAGCCCATGTCCCTTAAAAACTGTTAGAGAAACTTTCTCTGAACCACAAAAACTGACCATAGCTGGGTGAGGAGCTTGGGTTTCTGTGAGGATTTTGCCATGCACAACTAACTGACTTTCCTTTTGCTTTGCTGGAATTTTGGGGGCAAAAGGGGACAGGAAAAGCTGACAGGTGTGGGCAATTGCTGTGCTTGTGACACCTCTGCAGATGTCACCTCAAATAGCTTGTTTCCAGTATGATGCTCAAGCCCTGCCAGGAGCCTCTGTCCAGATTCTGGTTTCAATACCTGTTGTGATGGGACCTATCCAGCAGCCCAGAGAGTGCTGGGTGGGGGTTATCCTTGTGCTTTTGTTTGAGAAGCA
Source organism: Formicarius rufipectus (assembly GCA_013399695.1). Classification (NCBI taxonomy): domain Eukaryota; kingdom Metazoa; phylum Chordata; class Aves; order Passeriformes; family Formicariidae; genus Formicarius; species Formicarius rufipectus. The sequence goes on along the minus strand of VXAU01005000.1, from coordinate 780,772 downwards.
CAGCAGTTGTGCTAAATGTGGTGCAGATGGAAATGGCCACCCTCTTCTGCCCTTGTCCTGTGAATGTCAAAGCCACCAGCTGGCCTCTTGCATCTGTTTCTCTAAAGCAGCGCTGAAATTGCAAGAGAAGTCTCTGGGCGTGAAAAGTGTCAGGAGGAATGAAAGCTGTCATCTAAAGACATCTTTGTGAACTGATCAGCCTGAGACTTAAATGGAAGATGCCTTTTTTTCTTTAAGGGTAAAGCTTTTGTCCACAACGGATGGCTTAGTAGCTGGAGTGGTTTTGCAGGCTGATGGTGACATTTCATTAACAGGAATCCCTGCGCTGTGTCTTGTGTTGTGCATAAATCACAAGGTACATTTACTGTGAGGCATGCAGAAGCAAAGGGAAATAAGGCAGAACAAGCTTCTTTTGCTTTCTTTGGCAGACTTTTCATTGTCTCATTGTGGTAGCCTGGTCTTTCACACTTTCTTCCATGCTTGTGAAAGCATGTCTCAGCTTCTGACGTGACTCATGCTTACTTCTTTACTTGCCCCTAACACCTGACTCCAGCTCATTTTAAAACTGACGTATAAGCCCTAGTTCATCCTAAAGGACAGTAGTTGCAGCCTGGCTGATTTATGTATATATTTATATATATATATATATATATAACTTTTTTTTTACCCTTTTCCCTGTGTGATGCTCCTCTCATTATAAGGAGCTTACGGAATAAAAGATGAGCTTAATCCCAATAAGGAGAGTTGCTTGCCATGCTCGATCACAGACATTACATGAGCAAGCTAGAAAACTAATGAGCACTTTTTTCAATGACACCCTCTATGATTTAGCACGAGTTCTAGAGTTTTTTAAGTAGCTGAAAGTTGGATAAGGTTTCTTTAAGCCAAACAATTGGTCTCCTCATAAAAGTGTTTGCCTGGAGGTTAGCTAAAAATAGCTCTTCCATAACTCCACAATGCAATATCTATTGTGAATGTTGTGCAGGTCGTAGTTTAATGCAGCAGGACTCCTGATCAGCTACTCTTCAAATCTAGTTGTATTTAGTTTAGAGAGATATCCATAATAACTTTTTTTTTTTAACCTCTTAAGAGCCTTTCTGTTATATTGGGACTGTCTGAAATTCCTACAGATAGTATCAAGTGTCCTCAAGACCTTGCATGTCACTGAAAGGAGGGCAGTTTGTTCTTGTGTGTGCCTGGTGACTGCAGTTGCTTGAAACTTTTTTCCCACCGTAAAACCCTTGGTTCCTTTGACTTGTCATGGTGTTCAACTGAGTGATTAAAACCTGTTGTTAAAATCAGTATGCTGTTTGCCATCTTGCCACCAAGTCTTTAAATGCTGACCATACCTCTCCATATTTGCTTCACTCTGAATTTGCATTAGAAACTCACAAAAACATTCATAGTTCACAACCAAATTTCACTCAATCATTTCTCAGTTGCTGCTAAGAATATGGAAGCAAAGGCTGATCTGTGGCTTTGATTGCTCAGTGTCTGGGCAAGTACTCAGCAGTACTCTCAAATTTAGAAAAGAGGTGTGAAAAAGTAGCAGCGGAGCAGGGAGGGAGTCGGATCCATTACAGGAAGCAATCCCCACACAGATATCACAATCTCCAGTGACCTCACTCTATAAGGATTTATTTTTAACTTTATGTAGTTCAAAAGCATGTTAAAATGTAAATCACCAAAGCGATGTGTCTAAAATAGGACAATGCATGTCCTATATAGGACTGAGGAGTGCTATGGAGATGAGTGAATTCTACATATGTTCCACTTATGCAGCTCGTAGGTAACTGGCCATACCTATCAGCTGGACAAGCATGTGGTGATGGCATTTGTTCCATCAGCTCATGTTGAACCTACAAATACTAGTTAGGAACTTTCCCCAGTCTTTACTTTAGCACTTAAACTGGAACATCTAAGACAATGACTCTGGCACAACACTGGGAGCTGAACATGGATTCCCCTTCTCTTTTGCAGGTGCTGAAAAGATCGTTGCAATTATGATTGGCAACCTGAAAGGCATGGAGATCCTGCACCGGATTAAGAGTGGCATGAAGGTGACGATGGTCATCGAAGTGGGGAAGAAGCGCAGTCTTTCCATGAATATCTTCACCATCCTCTTCATCTCAGTGTCATTTTTCGTTGTTGCAGCAGCAACCTTGGGCTGCTATGTCTCTTACTCTGCTCGGAGACTCATTATTGCAAGGGCCCAGTCCAGGGAGCAGGTGAGTTTGTGCCATTGCTCTTTTATACCCCCAGACCTCTGAGGTGTGGGTCTTTGAGGGCAAAATACTGATTAAACACCAAAGCTACTGAGTTTGCTCATTCCACAGAAAAGAATGTGATCTTTAAAGTGCTAAGAGATACGTCTTTAAGCAGCTTAAAACTTCCCTGTTTTAAGGAACAGCAAAATGTAAGCTGTCTGGAGAAAACAGTTGATTGTGTTTAGCTAACTGTGTCTCCAAAAACTTTATGTCCTGAATGGCAGTGCAGCCATTAGTAATGCTGATGTGTTGGAACCTGTGAGAGAGCTGAACTGCTCTTAGCTGACCCTCACCCTTTCCCAGACAGCATTGCCCATGTACTTGCTGTAACAGGAAACATGATTGGGAGTGTGTCTGCAAATGGGGATTGACTTTTGCTGCTGGTTGGGAGGCTGCTGCCTTTTGAAAACTGCTTTCTGAGAATTGCAGTGACAGCCTCAAATGAGGAGTTGAAAAAAAGCACTGTTCAAGTGTGTTCTCTTTAAACCCCTGGAAGGGAGTTGCTAATGAGTTAAGTATCCAAGTTACTCTTTTCTGTCCAATATATGGTCAGCTGATAGGACTAAAGCTCACAGCTTTGTCTCCAATCTGATCAGACCTGCCTTATGCCTCCTACTTCGGGGCTTAAGCAAAAACCTTAAAAGTGAGGTTAAAGACCAGGCATGACTTCTGTGATGGACAGCTGCAGCAGGCACAGGCTCAGAGTGGCTCAAATATGAATGTTTACATCAGCCTTACTGTGTTGCAGAGGAGACCGTTGGTATTTGCAGTGTTCCCTGCAGCAGCTACCTGAAAGAAGAGTTGTTAGAATCCTTTCCTACAGACAACTCTAGCCCAAGCATCTCATTCTAGCTGGGCTCAGAGTTGGGGAATTATCTCTGGATCAGTGGTTTCGTAGTTAAAGGAGGGAAAGACTTCTCTGCAGAAGATCTGCCCTACTGAACTTCTGCAGATTTCAGGCCCCTTGAGCAAGATCCTTCTGAAAGAAGCTGATGAAGCTATAAGATGGGCACAGGTGTTGAAATTCAGACTGGTTTGGGCCCTTTGTAACATTTTAGGACCGCTTGGGTTCTCTCTAGTAATTCCAGTACCAAACTTGGTCAAGTTTGTGCTCTGAAATTGTGCCATTTAAGTGTAATCTTGTGGATGATAGTCAACCAGGAATATCCTTACTGTGACTAGAGCTGGAACAGTGGGCTGAACTGTGCTTGTACCTTGTATAAGATGTGTCTGCCTCAACTTCTGGACTAGGCCTCCTCTGGGCTTGAAATTTAAGTCCCCACCTCTGCAGTCTCTTACTGCATCATGAGGTCAGTGAGCAAGAAGGTGGAAAAACAAGTCAAGTGTGGTAGGATGGCTTGCTACCTTTTTAGTCAGTGGAGTATGATAAATTTGGTTCCTCAATATAGTAACCTTTCTTAATAATGCAGAATGGCCCATGATATTATCAGTGGCCTGGTTTCTAATTTCAGCTCAAATCTTCGCTTCCATTGATTTCATAAAGATTAGATGTTGCAGCTGAGAAATTACCTAATTAATGGCTTTGGAGGAGGTGAGTTGCTCAACTTTCCACAATTCAAAACTGTTCATGACAGTAGTTACCTGTGGGGAAGAACCTCCTTAGCTTACAGGAGAAAAACAGGAGTTCCTGACCTCCTTGGAGCTTTTTGTCTGCTTTGCCATGACCATGCTCACAGGGTGCCAGGAGGGCACTCTGCCCCCTTATGCAGAAAGGGCTGGAGGTAAAATCTGCAGCATTGGACTGGGGAAGGCTGAGGACTAAGTGACTGGAATCTTAATTTTCCCAGTTAGGTACCTCACTACTTCAATGTGCCAGAGCCTGGGTAGGAGCTGGGACCTGACCTGTTTTGTAATATCTTGATTCTTTTTCAACTTAGCTATTTGTTTTCTAGAGTTGCTGGATTGGGGGCTTTTAGACTTCTAATATAATTAACATTTTACATTTGCTTGAAACAACTCGGCTTTGCAAAATGCTTTGGCATTCCAAACTTGAGTATCCTGGTAGACTATTCAATAAAAAGCTTCCTATTGCTTCCTTTCTCCGTCCCCTGGAGGGGTGTTCTGCTGTACTTGCCAAAATCAATGTTAAAGGTGACTTTGCCATTGGTGCATTTAATGAAGTGCAATTAAACTGGTGCCCATGCACAACTTAAAATATTGTTTCAGTAAATTATTAACAGTGCAGCCAGTTGGGTCCTGTCTTGTATGCTTGGCCTGACATTAGATGTGTCAATGAGATACCATGTGAGGGAGTACATTCCTAGAAAGCCTAGTTTTCGTTTAATAAGAAGTAGTGGTGACAATTCTGGCTACCTAAGAGAAGTGCTAATATTGCTGCATTCCTCCTCTGTTGATGTTACCACATTTGCTGCTCAGACTTTTAGGGCCCTTAGTAAACAGAAGTACATGGCTGTTCTCTCAAACACTGATAAAGGAGAACAACATTCCAAAGTGACATACAAAAACATACATTTATGTCTTCAGCAAAAGAACTTTATGAGCTTCCAAGAAAACCCATCTAGTTCTAGGTCCTAAAAACATCTGCCTGAAAATGTGTTTGCATCCCTTACCTTTGGATTCTGTGTGCCTCTTCCTTGATAGCTGTTAAACTCTAAAAGCCTACACAGGGATGCTCTTACCTTAAGGCACCAAAACAATGCCAATACGCAGATAGCTCATTTTGCACCAAGACTGTTTGGCAGTGTCCCATTAACTGCTTCATGGGGAATTAACTGCTTCAGGGAATGTAGTGCAGGCTTGAATGGCCAGTCCTTGTGAGTTTGGTAGGGGTCAGCAGCAGCCTTCCACCCACTTGTCCTTCTGTACTTGTGCCACCAGCACTGCACTTGGAAAAGATTCATGTGACTGAGCTAAAATGCCTAAGGAGATGGAATGCTGGAAAGGCAACAGTACAGGGCTCCTGCACAGAGCACTGAATTGGAAAGAGGCTTTTTGGTTAGCTGCAAAACTGAAGACTGGTCAATCCCCGAGGTAAATACTGTGCTGGGACAGCACTTCCAGAGCTGCCTCCATGTCCTGAGGCACTGGGGAGGGACAGGACAGTCCTATTCTTTGTATTGGTGGAACAGCACCAACCTGTGACCTTTAAACAGGGAGGTTGGCTCCTGGGCTAATTCCAGTGCTGCAGTGACACCAACAGCTGTAGAGCAGTGAAGGCAGAGGAGTAGTTGAGGATGCTTTGGTGGTAAGTGGGCTGATTGGTAAAGAATGTCACCTTTCATCGGAACATGAGTTTGTGGCAGGAAGGTGTCCTAAAGTGAGTAAAACTATCGATGGTGGAACTCAATGTTTGGTCTCCCATACTAAGTCAGCTTGAAGCCTTCTGTTTATTTTGTCTGGGTCTAATTGATAAAGGTATTTTCTTGCATCTTCTCAAGAAGAAACCCTTGGAATTCCTGTGCTTTGTGAAAAGGTTAGGTAAAACCAAAGCAGATGCAGCTGCTTTATTGGTGTGTCATCCAAGTCAGTAACCACATCAGGACGTCCTAAAACTCTGTTTCACCTTGTCTCTAAATTGCATGGTCACACTTAGGTTGTGGTAACATCTGGGGTTTAAAACTGTTGCCTGCTCGCAGTAGGCACCTGGGTAAGTATTGGTAACTTGATAGGAAAACGTCTGTGTTTAACCAGGACTGCTTTCTGTCACAGCGACGACTCAGGGCCAGGGCTAAGAACGCCATTGAACAGATGCAGCTGCGCACCTTGAAGGAGGGGGACAAGGTAGGACTGATCCTGTGAACTCCTGTTTATTGTGGCACAGCCTTTACACAGAGCCTGGAGAGTGCTTCACAGTACTGGAGCAGGATGCAGAAGTCTATCTGAGCCCATAACTGTTGGCAGAGACAGTTCTTTCAGAGCAGGTCCTTTTCCAGGCTGCAAGACTTTCTCATAAATGAGATTATTTTGTTAGTTGCTTGCTTTTAGTCTTGCTGAGGTGAGAGGTCTTAATTTGCTGGCATAGATGCTTAAAGGTAAACTAGTATATCTATTCAACTTCCCTGACTCTTCTTTTTGTAACTAGAATGGGAGCTAGCTGTTTCTAAACCTGTACAGTACTGCTTCCAGTAATCCAATGATGGTTTACAGCTGAAATTCTAAACCATGGGTTTAAACTTTAAATGGTTCTGTTGAAGTGTCAGCTTGGCTGTGAGTAATCCACACTGTGTTTATATAAGATTATATGTGGGAGCATCTTGGATGACTTTAGCTAGACCCCTTTGTCTGCAGCAAATCTGACTGGAGTTCAGAAAGTCTGTTAATGCAGTAAATTCATTTCACTCCTTTAGGAAACTGGTCCAGATGGGGATTCCTGTGTTGTGTGCTTTGAACAGTACAAGCCAAATGATGTAATGCGTGTTCTGACTTGCAAGTAAGTAGTGTTCCAAACTGCCCCTTACCCAAATCTGTAACCATGGCTGTTACTTGTTGTTCCTTCTGCCATGTTAACAAAGCTGATCAAACTTTAATCAAGTTGTTGCACAGCAAGAATTCTTGAATCTCTGTCAAAACAATTTTTTGAACAACAGGAACTGTGTAAATACTCACTTTGTGTACCCTGATGACCTGTGTTCATAACTTTCCCCATGAGTGGACTGACAGGCATAGCTTGACACAAACCACAGTGCCCCTCAAGGGGATTCCAGAGCTTTTTAAAGATTTCTTCCTTTGCTGATAAATAAGAATGTTGCCATTAAGCTGCAGGTAACTGGCAAAATGTTGCCCATTTCTTGTCCCTTAATTTACTGCTTACTAAGAGGGTTGTACTTCTGCTAAACTTTTTAAACCATACTGGCTTTTGTAGTTTAGAAGAAAGCACTTCTATTCTCGTGTGCATCCTCTGAATTGGAGACCAAAATAGAGCTATGGCAGTTTATTTCTTGGGAATTCTCCCCTGTTGTATCTTACTGCTGTGGAAGCCCAGTAGTGTAGCACAAAGACTGTGATTGCTCCTAAGGTGAGCAATGAAGCTCCTTCAGGTCTTAAGGGAATTTGTTCTATGGGACTTTCCCCTGTGCCTGCTGAACAGGACTGCTCTAGCTAAGCTTGTAAAATCAGAGGGCTGCCACGTGAACTGCACAAATTGTGTATGGGAGGAGGTTTTGTGACTCTTGGGGAGGGTTACAGAAAGCACTTGGAAAAATGTTGATGTATGAGAAGTCCTGAAGAACAGCAAATTCTCTAGCTGCTGTTGTGTGCTGAGTGGTACTATCTATCAAACACTATCAAATCTGAGCTGCAGTTCCCTTTGTACCAGATGAGTTTTGCGAAGGCTTTTTTTTTTCCAAGCAGCTGTTTTGGTAACACAAAGTTGGTCTGCTAATGCTTAATACTTTAGAGAAAACCAAAACTGAATAAACTTTCAGGCATGCGTGTTAATGATTATTCAGTTGTCTTGTCGTGTTTGTGCTTGTGGGTAATCTTGCTGAGTAATGAACTAAGTGCCATGAGTACAGAAACTTTTAGACAGGCCCAGATATGTCTGGCTCATAGGAAACCTGACTTCTCATTATTTCTCTATAAACCTTGCTAATCTTGATAAAACTTGCAGACAAAGCATGACTTATTTGGCTAAGAGTGGATTTACTTTTTCTAAATGTGTTCTTTATACACAAATTTGCTGCATTATGCTTTGCTCTAAGACTTCTTTTCTGTATATTTGTGATGTTTCATTCTTCTTTGACCCAAATGTAGCTCTTAAAGGCACATGCTTTAGATGACTGGATGGACTTGACAATCTGTGCCAGTATCAACCATATTAAATTCTCTCTCGCATGACTATAAATTGATATTTACTGCAAGAACACTCTTGATTTTGGTGGTTGACCTCAACACTGAGACCCTACTTGTTGAAAACTTTTAATTGTACCTGTAAAAGAAGCAAGCAATCGAATGCTTCCGTGAGTCACATTGGTGGTATCTGAGTCCCTGGGGTGTGGGTATTTGCCAAGGGCATTCTTGTCCAGAGACTCAAACTGAAGGCATTTATAGTTGCAGATACACAAGTCCAGTGTTAAGTCCAAGGACTTAAAATAGTCAGGCATGCAGGAAGTTTCAGATTGTAGTCTAAACATTACGTTGGTGCAGCTGGAAGGAAGTGCTGGTTATGTGGGCTGAATTGGAGAATCCTTGGATCCTTCTGGGCCATAGACTACTGAGCACTGGATGTGGTGATCTCTGCACTTGTCTTATAATAGAGTTGATTAATATTGAGCAGTGCCTGTCTGCCTTGCTGTTTCCATTCAGGCTGAGGGAACAGGCAGAATACAGGATTTCAAGTCATCCTTCTGAATCTGTGGCCTAATTTAGACCCATTGTGGAATTGAATGTCTAAATAGAAGCGTGCATTTGCATCTGTGATGGCTAAACTATATTTACTTTCTTGAATGCACAGCCTGCTAAATATCCACTTGGATTGCAGAGTGACTGCATAGACAAAGTAAACTGTACTCCCACCCATTCATCTTAAGGACATTACTCTCTGAGATGATTTGTCTGTAGTTCTAAAAGGAACAAGTGTTGTTTAGTCATCTGTATCTGCACGACAGAAGTTAACCTTAAAGCGAAGGCTGACATGTCAATAATCATATTTAGTTAAACTATGTGCTGGGAATGTATTGTACATGCATTTTGGGTGAAAAAAGCTTTAGACTGATGTAGCAAAAATAATGCTGAATTCTAGCAAGTTTTATCGAGATACTAATAAGCACAAACCAGCTACAGCCTGAGATCAACTATCCATAACTTTCAACTGAAACTTGAGGCAAAATAAAGTCATCCATTCTAGGAGGAATAAATTCTCAATGTTACTGAAGGGTCCTTCATAGGTGGCATTTAAGCGGTCTTCCTGGTATGAAACCTAACCTGTTGTCTACTTTCTTCCACCAGCCATGTCTTCCACAAGACCTGTATTGACCCCTGGCTTCTGGAGCATGGGACGTGCCCACTGTGCAAATGTGACATCCTCAAAGTTTTGGGTGTTGAGGTAAGCCAGCAGTCTGTCACAGTGGCAGCTGCCACTGTCAGTATTAAATTAATGTAGTAACCCCATCTTGAGCTATTTCTTTCTGTTCTAGAGCACTGGTGGTAAGCACAGGTGTTGCCATGTCGGGAGCCGGATGCTACAGGGCTAACTGCTGTGTCCCTTTTAGGGAAGCCTGCAGCTGACCTGCTCTGTGTTGGTATTACCTAAAGCCTTGGGCAGAATGCCAGCCAAAGCTGACTGTCATGCATGGAAGAATCACTCTTAACTCTTGCACTTGCAGCTAAGCGTGTTTATCAAATCTTCAGGCAGACTTTGACAGCTCATGCTGTCCCTGGAACTTCTGTTCAGTCCCTCAGCACCCAGAATCCTTGAAAAGTGTTAGCACGTACATCATTCCTGGAGCCACATGATTTCCCTGAATACACCAGGAAATTCTGATGTGTTCCGTAATTGTTCATTGCTGTAAGAGGAAGGTGGTGTTGCCACTGCCTGGCCCAGCTAAAATGTATGCCAGAATTTGCCTGGGAGTGGCATATCAGTGTTACTGAGTGGAAGGAAGACTCTTTTCATGGTACTGGACAATAAAAGAGTGAAGAATGCAGAAGCTGTATCTGAACTTCCCAGTCAATTAGGCCATAACTGGTTTTCCCCTATGATGTTGCAGGTTAACAGCAGAACTTCTATTCCATTTCATCTTTTTTCCCTCTGGAAAGAAGTGCCCTGGACTCAGTCCTTGCAAGCATTGGTCTCCTGAAAAGATGCTGCCTGCTGCAAGTTGTAACTTAACCATTTTCTCTCTCTTTGTTTTTCTTCCCCCCACCCCCCCCCAAAGATGGCTGTAGAGACACGGTCCCAGTCTGTGCAAGCCTCAGGATCCACTGGCCAGAGACCATTATCCACTGTCACTATAGTTAATGAAGAGGATAATCTTAGTGAGACAGCATCATCTGGATATGATTCAGTACAGGGCCCAGATGAATCTGCTCAGGAAGCACATGCACCATCAGAAAGTATGTCTTCTTTTTCATCTGTCTTGCTAGATTGCATTGCACTTACTTGCTTAGGCTATGAATTAGGGGAGTTTGCCTTGATGACATCTCATCTTCCCTTTTGGTTTAATACTTGGCTCTGACACTTGATCTTTGTTTCCAAATGGAACACAACCTTAATATGAATTAAAAGACAAAGCCTATGAAAAGAGTAGTTAAAAAATCAGAGACTTAATAATTCAAGGGCAAAGAGATTTTTCTAAGTATGATCTCTTTTTCTCTTTGGAGACTTCATTTGGGTGAGACAGTGTTGCTTTGCCACCAGATTTTGGCTGCTTTAAGTAGTTCCTTACTTACAGAAAACTTTTGGAGAATCAGTCCTGCTCTAGCTTAGATGGTGGAGGAGAGAGATAACAGATACTTCAGTTGAGTTCCAGATTCTGCCCAGGCTAAGTCATCCTTGAACACTTTCAGAGAACTTGAAACTCAGTTAATTTGAAAGGACTATCAGCTTTTCCAAATACTTAGTCTTTTAGAACAATAGCAAACTAATTGAAAATGTCTTTTTAGTGCTCAACTATGCCGACATTCAGTGTTGCTGTTGGTTTTAAAAATGGAAAGGTTCCAGATAAGCAAATGAAAGTAACTATCCCCTGGATTGTGGCATGGCCTTGGGAAGGGGAGTAAGAGAGAAGCTTTCGGAGGTGGAAGGGATGCTCTCTTTTCTGTGGGAAACCTAGTTGATAGGAAAATGCGGGATTTGCTGCCTGCCTTCTGTACACAGCAGTTGATGTGTACATGGGAGTGCCCTGTTCAAACATCCCAGTAGAGCAGAGGACATGTCCTATGAGCTGAGCATCAGAAGTTGAAATTGCATCCCTACAGGCAACTCAAGTGATTCTGGATTACTTACATGGCTCAGGCTCTTGTGTATTCTCCCTTGGAGTGGGAAGGACACACAGGAACATCAGCTGAACAAGGTTAATTTGTAGGGAGAAGGCCTGTCTCTATGAATCAGTGTGACCCCCCTAGTTTATCCTGAACCTGGTCTCTAGGAGTTGCTTCTGAGGCCGGCCTTCAGCAGCCACAAAGATACAAGAACTGACAATCTCCTGGTTGGATTTTGTAGCCTCATAGGGCCTTCTGTGGCTTGAACACACAACCTCTGCTTGCTCAGCACTAGTGAGCTGAGCAGGTATCTCTAGAAATGACAGGTGGTCAAGAATGGGCTCACAAAAACTAAGGAGGGGCCGCAGAAGAGTGGGAGTTGGATTTCCAACTGTGTGGGGAAAAATGTTGGGAAAGGACCGCTGCGGTGAGCTTTTGGTGACCAAGTTTAAGGTAGTAAAGGTTGCTTATGACACTTCATAATTTGTCTTGACTCGGTTTTTCTCTGGACAGGTGACAACACACCTCCTGTAGACGAAGCATCTCAACCCTCCCCCACGGCTGTCCTTGCACACGGCGACAACCCGGGTTTCGAGGGAGATGAAGCGCAAGTTTCTGAAGGCAGGATGGTTTGTGAAGTCACGCTCTAAGGCCGTGCCCAGCAACATGGTGCAAGCCTTCTGCAGGGAGCTGCCCACTGCCATTCCGTGTATACCAAAAATTGCAAGACTGCTGCAAAACTCTTGGCAATGTTTAGATAAATAACTTGTTCAAATCATAATCATATGGTTTGCCTTTCTTAAAACTGCATTTCCCATGTGAGTTTTAGCACTCTTCAGATAAAGCTGTCTTAAATATAAAGAAAACCAGCAAATTTTAACAGTAAAACAAAAGTTCCATCTTCAACAAAGCTTCTCTTCAGTGTTTGAGTGAGAAGATTCTTTATGTTGTATCTGTCTACTGGGAATTGTTTTGAGTTGGGGTTTTTTTGTTGTTTGGTTTTGTTCAAGTGGATTTTCATTGTAAAAAAAATTGATTTTGATTTGGTCTAATGCTTATTTACGACACAGTTTTGTTTAAAATAACACTGTATTTAATGTTTCAGTGCACTAATTTGATAGGAGAAAGTGCAAACTAATGCTTGTCAAACTGGATTTCGTCCACAGTGTCTTTTGGTTCTCTGGTAAACCGACTGATTCTCTACCTCTCAACTCCAACCTGCCAACCACACATTCCTAAAGGGGGAAAAAAAGAAAGCTGCAAGCTGAACAGGCCAAATCTGACTTGCACAGTACTGTAAAGGGAACAACCGCAGGAACTTTTCAAACCTTGTTAATGTTAGTCAGTCTGAAAGATCCTCAAGTGATTTTTGGGAGTTATAACCATCTCTAGCACCAGCAACACGCCAGAGTCCTGGCTTTGTGGGAATATGGGATGACTTCAGAAAGAGCAAAATGAAGATGAAAAGATAATTCTTCCAAAAGAATCTGCTGTGTTTTGTTCAGAAAATGATCCAGCCTCTGAAAAATGCTGGACTGTTGCTGTGCATTGTCTTGCTCAAGTGCACAAGCTGCAGGGAGAGCTGATGTCCTGTGAGTGTAACAGAAGGTTGGAGAAGCTGTCTGCCATCTGCATGGAGTTGGGATAGGGTCAAGGAGGAACACTGGATGCCTCAATAGTAAATGACTTGGCCTTGCCCAGCAAAGGTAGCTAAGGACGTCTTACAAATGCACTTTATTTTTTTACCTCTGTATCTGATTAGTTTCTAATGTTAGCAGGACTTTGTCTTAAAGCCTGCAATAAAGACTTCAGAATCTGGAGGGGAAAAGCAATGCGTTTTATTAGTTACAGTAAAATTAAATGGTTGTAAATATTTCATAATTTGTATTGAATTTGAATATGAAAATGTAAATAAAACTCTATTTTTGATGATCCTGACTGACATGAAATATTAGTAACTCTCATATGGAAACAGATGCCCAATTTGCCATGTTCCACAACTCTGAAACTCCTTCAGTTTTGGGAGGCTGAAAAGCAGCAGTGTTAGTTCAAACTCATTGGACTAAGTTGCTAATTCTGTGCAGTGTACACTGACTGAAATTGTGTTGAGAGTTTAAGCCTAGTAGCTGTACTCAATGTAAAAGAAAGCTAAGCAGCTTAGGGTGTGTTCAGTGATCTGTTGGATGGACCTCTGAATTGTTCTTGTAGGCATGTTCAGCTCGAGGCAGTCAGCCATGAACGCTTCAGATCAGACAGGCTGCATCTCAGGTTGCTCAGCATCCCTTCCTTGCTCCAAAGTCTATGCTTGGTTTGAAGAAAAAGCATTTTAAAAATTATTGCATGTCCTTTGTTCTGTACTCTGCTATAAGATGTAGTAAAAGCTTGTTGCTCTCCTGGGCGATTTAGCAGCAATTAAGTCTTGTGTTTCTTTGTAGCTCAGTTCCAAGTCTAGTCCAGAAAGTTTCAATTGCAAAGCTCACTATAATCCGACTCCACTCTGAAGCTGTAATTTGCTGCAATTGCCTTTCTATTCTACCTCTGAAATGCAGAGCAGAGAAAGCAACAGCCAAATGGTAAATATGCAACCCCTGAGCACTTAATTTCATTTCCATTTCTATTTCACAAAGCTTCTAGAAATTTATTGTGGTGTGTAAGCTGTAATGTAGTAAATTTCATGAGGATACCGTCTCATGAAATCATATGCTAAGTCTTGTGTTCAATGGGAGTAAGATTTGATGTTCAAGAGAAAAAAAAAAAAAGGGAGGGGATTCAGGTCAATTCAATACATTGAAAAGCACTTTTTTCTTTTGTTCCAATCATTTGGGTTGCTTTGTTTATAGAATTCAAGCTTTATATTTACTGTTTTTCAAGAGCAACAAACTTGCCTTTTTCTTTTTTTCTGAGGGTGATGGGGATGCACAGCACTTTCTCAAGGAGTGCTCTAGTGGAGTACTACAGGGTGCAGCAACTCATGTTGATGAACTTGTACTGCTGTAGGATCAGATGATATGTGTCTTCTGTCAAGACATGGGCTTGTTTGGAACTCAAGGCACTTATGCCTATTTTCAGAGAGATTCTTATATCAAGCATGACCTGCTGCAAAAGGAACAATTGCAGCATTTTGTACCTGAGCATTATTTGAGCTTCTTGTAGGCAGAACTTAGTGGTTCTCTGATTTTGCAGCTGAACTTGTGAGTCTGCCATGTCCTTATCTGTGCAGATTTGTTTGTAACTAGTAGCTCTGCAAAGGCCTTTGTTTAAAAATGAAAGTGTAAATCTCATGAACACCATCTGTGATACTGAACTGGGGCCTGTTGCTGTCAGAGTGCTTTAAAGAAATTTCAAAACTCCACTCTCACTTTGTATGTCCAAGTTTCCATGGATAGCAGCTGTCTAACTGGCCCTGCTTAGGGGACTGTGCAGCAGATTTTTTATTTATTTTTGATGATGCTAAGGGCTTGAATGGCTCTGGGTCACATATACATATATATGTGCACTGTGGCATGATAAACTCTTTCCTGTAAGCAAGAGGCCAACAGGAATGTGCCTGGGGATTGGGTTGTTCCTGAAGGGCAATATAGACCTGATGTTACTGTGCAGTAGTATTGGGGTTTGCTATAGATACACTAATGGTGTGCATAAGGTAATGGAAATTATGTGCCTATGAGTGGTAAATGTCTGTCTATTGACTTCATTAGTATTCCCCCTGAGTCATACAGACACGTCAATTCATCTGTCCCCAAAGAGCAAGCTGAACAGGGTCCAGCATCATCTCCCTGGTATAACCTCTCTCCCCCAGGAAAGCTCTGATCTAAGCATTCCACTTAAACCCTTGAGTGCTTTCAAAGAGGGACCAGGGAAGATTTTTTATTTTTTCCCCCCCCCCTATAGGAGAGGCAGCCTTGTCACCTGGTGCTGGATTCCTGTGCTGCCCTGTAAACCAGGCTTTATGACACCAAGATATTTTAAATCCCAAACCAAAACAATACCATTTTCTAATCTTGAAAATTTTCAGGTGTTCCTATAGAAATATAGTTCCAACTGAGATTTTCGCATAAGGGGAAAAAGTAGGACTTGAGGGGCTGCAAACAAAGAAAGCAGTTTGAGTCATGAGGTCAGCTGGACACTTCCCATAAAATGGAGAGATTTAGTCCATCTCAGTCTTTAGATGGAAAGATCTACACTTCTCAAGTGACCTAATAGTTGGACAGGATACCTCAGCTGTGTGATTTAGTGTAATTTCCTTACATGTTTAGCACATACCAGCACAGAAAGTAGTCCTGCCTTTTCACTCAGGTTTAAACTGGTGTTTTACCTGTGCAGATTTGAATGGGGATGCACTCCTGCAGCTTGGAAGAGATCAAAGAAAATCTCCTGGCTTTGGCAAATTTATTTTGGTTTCAAGAGAAACTTGAAACCAAATTGCAGGATTCATGCACTGGTTGTTCAACTGTTAGTTATACAGAGTGAAGCCAACATTTATTTATATAGCTATTTATTTATATGATCTTGACTGTGGGTTGGTTGTTTGGTTTGTTTTTTTTTTTTTGAGGGAAATAATTTACAATTTCTAGGAGGTCTTGGTCTTTAAAAAGTAAAATTCTGCAGTTCTAAATGGGTCTTTGTTGCAGTAGAATGCATTGATTAGAGTGTAGCATGATTATGCACTCATTAAGAAAGTTTTCAAGTGGCTATAAATAAATTTCTCCAAGCTGATAGAGGGCCACTCTTTGCATCTTAACAGTATTTGATTAAGAATCAAATGCCTGAGGGAGCTGGAAAAAAGGAAGACATCCAAGACCTTGAAACAAGGAGAGGGAAACAAAACAGACCTTTTCCAAGCAGTAGCGTTTTACTGTTAAATATTTATCCAATTAACAAAGTTTGACTCTTACATAAGCAGTGTATGTCCTGACATGTCCAGCATGCCTGAGTCACCAAAAGGCAAGCTAAAAGGGTAGGAAATACCAAGGTCATCTCTCCTTACAATTAGCATCAGAACATCTTTAATTTCTTATATCCAAGGGCTGGTCTAATGGGGTTTTTACCATTTACAATCTAAATGGTAAAAACTCTCTCTAGGAATGCTCTTAGAAGAGCAGGATTCATGCAGGAACTGTTCTGTCCGTTCTGCTGGTAAATCTCCAGCCATGTCTGTTGGTCCCTTCAGGTGGGGGTGGAAGAAGCTGCCTCCTGAAGAGCTGTGTGCCAGTGTATGTGGGAGTTGTTTGCCTTGTCTCGTTTGATCTGTGTGAGTTACCACATGCTGGCTAATGTCTTTCACTTCATTTTTCCTTTCTAGTAAAGGTAGAGGACAAAAACGTGTTGCTTCCTATTCCGTTATAAAAGCAGGTAAAAGAATAGTGTTAGTTAAATCTAGATTTAGTTGCAACGCTGAAACTTTCTAATACTACAGCTTCTCTTGCTCTGGTGCAATGAGCGATGGGAAGAAAAAGTTTTGTGCCAGTGCAGTTCTCCCAGTTTTGAAGGCTCTCCACGAGTTATATGTGATTGCACACTCGGGTCTGCTTTCACACTGGTGCCTTTGGGCAGGTGGTTGCTTATGCAGCTGGAACTGGATGGGCATTGCCAAACAATTTCTGTGAGTGCTTGGCAAAATCTCTCTGTGCTTGTACTCACAAATAGACCAGTGCTGGCACCAGCATTTTTGGAAGGGAAGTACTATTGAAAGGAATGAAGGAAAGCAGGATAAAGCCAAGATTGCAACCTGTATTTAGTGCATGATGTGCATAAGTTTTTTTTAGAAAGAGCTCAAATTAGAAGCTGAGTTTAAGCAATTGTGACCTGACTTTTTTGTATGATACACAATCAGTAAAGCATTATCTTTGAAAGTCTTAGGAAGGTCAGTTATGCTGGGAAAAGGGTGCTAAGGGAAGGAAACTGCAGGGAAGTTCCTGGGAAACAGGAAGATTTACTTACTCCAGTTGTAGTGAATGACAGATTCTGTCAGGACCAGGAGCGAATCTTGCATGGAGGTGGGAAGTTCCCAGCATCAGCAACCTGAAGATTTTCACCCCTGTGATGCTTTTGTTTGTGCTTTTTGTCAGCAACAAAAGGCAAGTATAAGGCCTCAGGGAGACATGTGGAGGATCTTGTAACGTAGGGAAGAGATTGGAGAAGAGCCAACAAGAGCAGGGGCTCAGTAATAGGCAGACTGAGCAGCTGAGTAGCTGTGATCCTGACTCTGTGAGAAGATGAGGGTTATGTTTTGCTGACCAATGCCCATGGAAAGTAATTCCTGAGGTCATCCCACAGCCTTGGGAAACCCTTGGTTGCCAGGTATGTATGGCAGAACAATCCTAGCACCTGATTTTTTTGAAACCAGGAGGTGAGAGATCTACTGTTTAAATCTACTTTTTGCTGGGGGATGAGAGGCTGGACATGATCTGGCCATGTGAGCTTGGAGCCCACACAGCCAAATTTGTCCTGGGCTACACCCAAAGCAGCGTGGGCAGCATGTTGAGCATGGTGATTCTGCCTCTCTGCTCTGGTGAGACCCCACCTGCAGTGCTGCCTCCAGCTCTGGGGTCCCCAGCACAGGAGGGACATCCACCTGTCAGAGGAGGAGGTGAACAAGATGATTAGAGGGATGGAGCATCTCTCCAGGAAGGACAGATAGAATTGGGATTGTTCAGCCTGGTTTCAGGGTGATGTATTTGGAGTCTTCTAGTACTTAAAGGGAGCCTGTAAGAAAGAGAGAGAGGGGCTTTTTACAAGGGCATATAGTGACAGGGCAAGAGGCAATGGCTTTAAACTGACAGAGAACAGATATACATTAAATATTAGAAAAAATTCTTTCCTGTGAGGGTGGTGAGGCACTGGCATAGGTTTCCCAGAGAAGCTGTGGATGCCCTACCCCTGGAAGTGTTCAAGGCCAGGCTGGATGGGGCTTTGAGCAACCTCATCTAGTGGAAGGTATCCCTGCCCGTGGAAGGTGTCCCTGCCCATAGCAGGGAAATTGGAACTGGATTGGATCTTTAAGTCCTTTCCACCCTAAATCATTTTATGATGATTCTATGAAATCAGGAGAAGACATCAACAGAGGACTTGTAGTAAGAGCTGATATGCAAGTGCCATCCCTATGAATATGAAAGGCACAGTCTTGTTCCTTAACAGGAAAAATTGATTTATTCTGGTGCAGAACAACTCTGAAAGTCAGCTTGCAAATAAAATGAAGAGTCAGTCACTGAGGACAAATGCTGAAGGTCTTGCAGGCAAACCATGAAAATTCTGATACTGTCAGCCCAACTGTTGATAAGGCAATTGCAGTGCCCACTCCAAATTATCACTGAATTGTGTTGCCCGATAGAAGCAATGAGGCAGATTGCCATTTTATAATGTGGGCTCCCTCGGCCCCGGGACATCCCGCGAGTGCCGTGCTGGGTCAGGGATCCTGCTGGCCTGGGGCTTTCCCCTGTTCCTCTCCCTGCCCCAGTCTCAGCGGAGCCAAACATCGCCCGCGGTGCCGCCTGTCTGTCCGTCCTGCGGGCTGGAAACCGGGTCAGGTTTGCACAGGGAGGAACGCGGGACTTGAGCCACGGGAAGGGCGGCCACGGCAGCCTCTGCCCGGGAGAGACTGGGGCAGGGGAGGGAGAGGAGAGGAACAGGGGAGGGACAGGGGCAGGAGAGGGACAGGCATAAGAGCCTCTCCTCGCGATAGAGACACGGTGGTGCGGGGAGCCCCAGACTGATCCCCGCGATGGGGACACGGCGGTGTCACCC
>VXAU01005000.1:594861-761794 GCA_013399695.1 Formicarius rufipectus | reverse complement strand
CCCGTCAGCGCCGCCACGCGTCCCGGGCCGCGCAGGGCCCGACAGGAGCTGTAGTCCTGAGGCAGTGGCGCCGCGCGGCCCCTCCAGCGGCGAGGACTACAGCTCCCAGCATGCCTCGGTGCGCTCCCCCCACCCCGGCTCTCCCCTGCCTGGCACCGCAGCGGCGAGCGGGGCCAGGGCGAAGCGCAGCGCCGTGAGGGGCCCCGCGATGTGGCTGAAGCCCGAGGAGGGGCTGCTGAAAAATGCCCTCAAGCTGTGGGTGCAGGAGCGCTCCAACCAGTACTTCGTGCTGCAGAGGCGGCGGGGCTACGGCGAGGAGGGCGGAGGCGGGCTGGCAGGTACTGCCAGGGCACGGGCAGGGCTAGAGAAGGGCGGGGGTTGTTCCGCGGGCCTTGCGACCCTCGGCCAGAGGGGCAGCGAGGGCGCCGGGCCGAGCTCCGGAGCGCTGGACCTCGGTGGGTGTCTGGTGGGGCTGCTCTGTCCCCGTCCTGGCCAGCGGGCACGGGCAGGGCCGGCGGTCGGGGCGGCACAACCCGGCACAGCTCCGGGGAAGGGGCGCGGAGGAGAAGGACTGCTCGGTCGTGCTTTGGGAGAATGATCCTTTCCAAATCCCTTCCCCTGTGTGCCTCTGGGGCTGCTTGAGATGAGTTCCTGCTCAGGCATTTCCGATCGCTTGTTTTAAAGGCAAGTATGTGATTTGATGGAGGAGTGGGTCAAGAGAGCAGCGTTGACATCTGTATAATAAACTTTATTCCGTGAGAACTTCAAGGTGTGGAGCTGCGTTTCTGGTTTTAGTTCTTGTCTGTTTGTACCACTCAGCACTGCAGGGGCCCCAGCTACCACCCAGACCTCTGTGGTGGTGGTGACTATTCTGACTAGAATTGACTCCTTCTCAATTTGGTGGTGTCTGTCATTGACCCTGTGAAGGAGAAAAGAGCTACAGGGAATCAGCAAAAAGTTGTTCCATGATGGGATGTGGTTCTCGAATGTTTTGCAGGAGTTGCATCTCTCTGGTTTCTCAGCTCTCTCTAATTGTGGCATCCTAAAGCAAGCTATGTTGAACATGAGCCAGATTGTCTTGTGGAAACATTTTTTAATTCTCCTGGATGGAATCAAAAAGTCCAGAATTCTGACTGCTGAATTTCAGGTGTAGAAAGGGACCTCAGAGCTGGAGGTGGAACATTGTTCATTGGCATCTGAACCACTGTCAGGGCACAGTGTGAAAAGGAAGCAAAATCTCTGGTTGTCTTCTAGGCATATCACAGTATTATGGATAGATAAAGTCAGGCTTTGGCTTAGAACCAGGAGTGATGTATTGCAAGCTTGGAAGTCTTATGAGGATCAGTCTTTATGGCCTGTTCTCTGCCTTGATGTATTTGGACGACAGGGAAATGGATTTGGTATGAAGGTTGACTTTTTGTGTGATAAAATTAATGTAAGGACAGTGATTAAAATGGAACAATGAGAACTGGAATTAGCTGTTCATCTGAAAACCTCTTGGTAGGCTCACAGCTGGGCAGACAGCTGGGTCTTCCCAGTGCCCTTTGGATTTTGTGAAGGTGAGGCTTTCATTACTGCTTTCCTGTCCATGGTGGCTTTTGGTAGTGTAGGAAAACACTTGGATGGGGTAGTTGTTGTACTAAGCTTTTTTTTTTTTTTTAATGTGGTATTGCATGTTTTATTTCTCTAGCTTTTCTTATAAACTCATGCAGATTTCATCTGAGAAAGTTAACTTTTTCACTGGACAGAAGCAAAAAGAGTCAGATGTTCTTAAGGAAGATTAATAAGGCAGTTGGATAAAAATGCAGTGACATTTGTGATGGCAGGTTTTAAGATATTCAAACCTCTTAGATGCAAGCCAGCATGATTTGCTATGCCTGAGTTTAATTTGATATTGCTGTGTGTCACTTGAGAAAATTAGCACTTCCTTTAGGAAAAAGAAAAGCACAGCTGTTGTCTTAGGAAGCCATCACAAATGTACCAGTAAAATGTTGCTCTTCTGAAGAGCATTTTGCAGCTGGTGAGACTGAGGGGTTAAGAATGAAAGAGGCAAGCAGCAGTGCAAGACTGAGGGAAGAGGGGCAGTGTCTCAAGGCAGGAATGGGGAGAAGGATGAACAGGGCTGCAGGGTTTGAACAGCAGTAATGAGAACTGATTGAGATGGTGGTAGCAAAGGGTTCCCAAAAATGCAGGAGTAGGCTTGGTTAGACAGGCTTTAAGGAAGGAAGATGTGAGTTTAGAGGAAGCAGTCAGTACCTGGAGAATGGTACAGACCAAGGAGAAAAAGATAAATGACAGCAGAGATGCTTACCTGAAAGAAGGCTATGAATTCTGGTGCAGTTCTAGGTGTAGAATGAAGGCTGCAGTTGGATTTTTTTGTATGATCTCTCTGAACTGACAGCAGGACCGGTTTGTAATCTGTAGATGACACAGGGAGCTGCTGTGGCCTGTGGGCACACCCAGCACAGCTCTGAATAGGCTCATGTGGATAACTGCGCAGAAACACCTTGTGCAGGTTGTGCTCAGCCTCAGCTCTCTTCCCGCAGATACGCACCTGCTTAACTTTACATTTCATTCTCTTTCCATTTTAGACTTCCCCTAAGGATACAGATGCTGTAACCTGTCTGACTGGTTCTCCATTGGATAATTCATCATGCAATGGACTGTCCCAGTGTGTGTTGCTGCATGTCTGCCAGTGAAACACTTGTGACTGTGTCCTCTGGTTGTCCTGTCTTCTGGAGAGCCACTCTGGGAGACCTGCTCACGTTTTTCAGAATATAATTGTGAATGCATGTGCTATAACCACAGTCTAGTGAGATTAAGCATGCTGGTCACAAAGCTCATGCTTTGTTTCTAGTTTATGCAGAACCTTGATTAGGAGATGGATATTCCAGGTATAGTGATGTGAATGAGTATTTGGTGTCGTAAAATTCCAGTCTTTCACTGAAATGTGAGCGAGCAGGTTGCTTGTTTTCTGTTTCCACTGTTTCAATTTGCCTCTCTCTGTTTGAGAAAGATAAGTAAAATGTAGCTCTGAGAAGAGAAAAACTTATCAGTGAAATGTATGTTTGGAATTAGTCTTCCCTACTTGTTGTATGTGCCATGCTTAGAAAGCTAGGGCAAACCCATAACTCTCCCAAGTCCTGTGGCAGTTATTTCCATCCTGAACCTGTGAAAGGCCCCTGTTGGTATCTCCACTGTTTGAAAACTGTGGTTTGTTGGCAGGGCCACTGCTGGCTGGCTTGCACACACCTGCCTTTGAGAGAGGCGGGGACAGAGTTGGGCAGGATTGCGGGCTCTGAGGAAATTTTCCTTCTCTGGCATCTGCCAGAAGGAACAATGGTGGAGTATTAGTGGGGGATGTGAATGGCAAAGAGCTTGTCTAGCAAAATTTCATGGCAGACCAATGGAAAAAGTACCTGGTGATCTTTGTACAAACTGAAAGAAGTTTGTTTTGATAGGAAATGCAGAATGGGAGAGGAGCTTTGTGATCCAGCCTGACCCAGTCTGCAGCACAAAGACATTATTTGCTTTTCTAAAGCCCTGGTCTGTGCTGTGACATCAGTAAATACACAGTGGTAGAATAACTGGCAGAACTCAGGTATACCTGCTGGTATTTTAGCACACAGAGCTGTTGGTGTGGCTTCCTTGCTGCCAGTCCTCAATGGTGACAGGAATTGACTGGGAAATGTGCTGGTTAATGAAGATCTGAAACTATTTGGGGCTGCATATTTTTTTTCTGCAGCTGTAGCAAAGATTATTTTGCAATGCATATGTTGGTGAGACGAATAACACTCCTTTTAAGATTCATGTTTACATTTGGGGATGAGAAGGGGAAAAAATGACCAGCACGTGCTTCCCAATTCCTGTCAGACAGCTTTTTAGCTGTACAGCAAAGACAAAGGAGAGCTGTGATACATATGATACTTTCCTTTGTACTTACCA
The DNA here is from genome assembly GCA_013399695.1 of Formicarius rufipectus. Taxonomy (NCBI): domain Eukaryota; kingdom Metazoa; phylum Chordata; class Aves; order Passeriformes; family Formicariidae; genus Formicarius; species Formicarius rufipectus. The sequence goes on along the minus strand of VXAU01005000.1, from coordinate 757,849 downwards.
AATAGGCTGATACTTACCTTTTTTTCACAGTTGTGCTTCTAATTTTCCCTTCTTTCAAGGCTATTTTTATTGCCATGTAGAAGCAAGGTAGGTGGCCACATGAGGGCTTGGATACACAGCTTAGTTCAATAGAATTACTGTTGCCTTACCTGAGTCATAACCACTGACCATAACGCACTTGAGTTATTGTAAATGGAGATGAAATCATTTGGCACTGAAGGCTTAAACTGACACGTTTTACATCCAAATAGACTAAGAACGTTTCCATCTTCTTATGTGCGTCTTATTTTCTCATTAGTCCTTACTCAGGCAGCATTCCTGTTCCTTAGGCCACGAATCGGAGGGGAGTGTACATTTCAAACCTTTAGTTTCACTGTGCTGTGTACGTTTTCTTGCATGAACAGGTCTCCTTGTGGGAACATTAGATGCAGTGTTGGACTCGACGTCGAAGGTCGCCCCATTTCGCATCCTGCACCAGACTCCAGACTCTCAGGTCTACTGGTCCATCGCATGTGGTACGTACTGCGCTTCAGGAGCCAGGGGAAGGGAGGAGTCCCTTTTGGGTCAATCCTCTCCTATCATTAGTCTTTCTCGTGACCTCTAATTGTTTTAAAATCATTTGTGAACCTGAGATTGACAGCAGTGTGTGGTTCCAGTTGTTTGGAACAGATCAGTGGACTCTTCCTATTACACCTTCTGATCTCCTACTTTCTGCGGTAGTTCCATCAAGTACCAAGACCTTTGGGCACTGTTAGAATGACAGAGGCACAATCATTTATTCTGTAAGCTGCAAGTGTAACTTGACACATTTCAGGATGGACTCCCAAAGGTCAAATTTATCCCAAAATGTATTATAGATAGGAATAACAGTAGCTGCTTATCTTAATGCTTTTGTCTACTTTGCCTTTGCATGTTAAAACAAGGCAGCTTCTCAGTCATGGTCAGAGCTGGATTCTTGCTCATATCTGTTACTCTGTATAAAAAGTTCTTTTTCATGTTGTATTATTAATCAGTAGGAATGGAAAAGTAAATTAACCTTGAGATATGTGATTTTTTCCTAGACCATGCTTTTTGATAGTGTGCCACATAGGGGTTATTTTGCTGTGCTGTTGGGGGGTTTGGTTGTTTGCTTTGTTTTGTTTTCTTTTTTTGAAGTTTCTTATTTTCACTTTTAAGTTTTGTAGCTTCTGAAAATGAAGTCTTAATTGCATTATACATGCTGCTTAACTCCTGGGTGTCCAAAGAGACCTCCATTCCCAAAGCTGAGAGGAGTCTTTCCTTTGCATTCACCACTGATTTGTCTTCTGAGGCATGGTCTTGTCTTCATATTAGTATTTTCATGTGGTCTAATGATAAAGAGTAACTGTTGTGAAATTAATCTATTTCTTAGGCTTTTTGAAAACTCTGAATGCATCTATTACAGGGAAAGAGAACCATGTATTTTAGTTAATTTTTCCATGCTTTGATGGTTTTTAATTAGGAGTGTTATTTAAGGAAGAAAGAGTCCATCTAGATTTTTCTATGCTCTCAGCCTTCCTTTTAGTTGTGGCAAAAGATGAGTTTTTCAGGAAATCTGCCATTTTGCAAACACGTCTGTGCATGAGTAATTGCACTAGGAACTGTTATTCTCTTGTTACATTGGATTTTGCTGTTATCTCTTTATTAGGAATCTTCATTGCATCGTTTTAAATGAAAACTTGTGCCTCTTGCTGTCTTTTCTGTGCAGTTAACTATCTTCAAAATACAGATTTGTTCTTGTAGCTTTAATTTAATGTAATTCATTGCATGTCACTTGAAAAGGGCAGCCTTATAAAGTGGATGAAACTGGAACAGTTTGTAAATTGACAGAAAATAACATTTCAGGACCACTTCTGAAGAAGTCAGAACTGATGGTGACAGGCCTATCAGAAAGGTACTTTGATATGTAGGTTTGAAGTATACTCTGGGGAATTCTACTGCCATCAGGTCAGACCTTGGGAAAACACAAAGGGTAATCTTCATCTTACGACTGAATTTATATAAATTCTGTGCTGCATATATACACTTTACAGCAAAGGCTACATAATGTAATTGTACTTTGTGTTGGAAAACAGACTGTTTCTTCCATGCAGAAAATGGTGAGACAACGCTTTGTTGCTGCTATTGCAGGTTAAGGATTGAAACAGTGCTCCTAAACAATTTAGACAATTATGAAACAGTTTCATCTCTCCTGTGTCTCCCCTGTCCTTCTGATTCACACTGTGACTCAAATAATTGGTCCACATGTGTAGTCTAAGAAAAGGACTTACTTTTGCTATTTAATTGCTATGTTAATTACTTTCATGTAATTTTTAAAGTGTTGTTACAAATCTACCCAGTGTAATTCATTCTGATTATTTAACTGTATTTAGAGCCATTTCTATTCATTCCCAAGGCCGCTTTAATTAATTCTGTGGAATTCGTTGAAAGTTGTTTAATTAGTTTTTAAAAGTGAGCTGTGAAAAAGGCAATTGTTAGAGGTGTGTTCTTGCTTGGAGGTATTGGTAGTATGTAATTACACTGACTGATTTGATTTGTGAATCTTGTGGAGGCTGAAGCTACCAATTAGTTTATATTCTAGAATGCCTTTATTCAAACCTATGTAAATTCCTTCTCTGTCTTTTCCTGTCCCCCATCATCTGATGGGGAGTCACCTGTCTTTAAAGCACTGACCCGGTTACTGAATTTGCTGAATCTCTGCTGTTCCACTCATGTCATCTCAATCTTTGCTGCCTCCTAGTCATGTTTGCTTTTCATCTCTCATATGTGTTGGAAGGGATTTTGCATAGCAGGTCCCACCCAGTCTTGAAGTTCTGCTCTGGAAACTGTTATGGCCCAGTGATCACAGCTGAGGATGTCAAAGACCTAGATTTCATTTTCTTCTGAGCCTTGTGTGTTTGCTCTCACATCTCCCACATTTTAGACTATTAGAGCAGGAGTGTTGGAGTGATTTTGAGTCTGTGTTGGGGAGATGCTGCTGGGAGGAAGAAACTGTCAGTCCAAGCCAGGTTTCAGCACTGAGCCACACAGTGTTGACAAAGCTGCAATGGTTCTGGATCTTAAGGCCAGAAACAGAGCTGCATAAAGAGCCTAAGAGATAAAAACACAGCATTGCATGTGTTTAATGTACACTGAGTACCTTTGCAGTGTGCACAAGAGGTAATGAAATTTGAGGCTTGTCATTCGGACTTGTGTATCTAAATTACTCTGCAGATGGGGAATTTGCTAAATATTCTCTTGATTAATACTTCTAATTAAATTATTAAAGTTTCTTCTAATTTTAAGGAATACCAACTTTCTTGTTTAATCAGGATCCAGCAGAGAAGAAATAACAGAACACTGGGAGTGGTTAGAACACAATGTTATGAAGACTTTATCAGTATTTGATTCAAACGAAGATATTACAAGCTTTGTCCAAGGAAAGATAAGAGTAAGTAACAGGCACATGACGTAATTGGGAAAGGCTAAGTTTTTTTTTTCCTCTAACCATACATGAATAATATGCCCTCTGTAGAATAGCTGAGGACAGCATTGTATTGCTGCCTACTTCTGGTTGGGTAGTATGTGATTATTAACTTCAGTATGCACAATTGTTTGTGTTTCTCTGCCCTGCAACTGAGAAGGGTTGTTTGACATGAACTCCTCTTGGCAAATGATCAAATGCCTTTAGACAGTGGTCTAAAACTGTTGAGAAATTATTTTACAATAATTTTAACAGTGCCTGGGAAGTATATGGCCTGTTTTTGTGAAGGTGCAACAGTTCACTCTGTATACTTAATATTTAGTTTAGGAGCTCTTGGGATTAAGTGAGGAAAACATGTCTGTTTCAGAAGAGGAGGCCTGTGAATGTGTGTCTTGCCTAAGTTGTGTGGGAGGCTTGGTGAATGAGTCTGAAATAGCACATTTGATTTGTGATCTATATTTTGATCCTCAGACTATTCTTCCTGTTTGGAGAATGCTGTCCTGTGTGTAGGCAGGTGCATATATAACACCCACCTACATGGATGTGTATATAAAACAATGGGATTTTTTCTTTTAGGGTTTGATTGCTGAAGAGGGAAAAGGTTCTTTTGTAAAAGAAGATGATCCTGAGAAATTTCGTGAAGGTCTTATGAAATTTGAAAAGTGTTTTGGATTACCAGAGCAGGAGAAATTAATTACCTATTACTCATGCAGCTACTGGAAGGGCAGAGTGCCCTGTCAAGGATGGCTTTATCTCAGTACCAACTTCCTAAGCTTTTACTCATTTTTGCTTGGAGCAGAAGGTAAGCCTGGTCCCGTCATGCTTTACTGCTGTCTTTCAGATTAGGAAGAATTTTTCCTAATGGAGCTATTCTGCCATGTGAGGAGTTGTCAACACAGAAGAGAAAAAACAGTCAACATAAAACAATTTATGGAAATCAATACATTTGTGTAACCACTAGTTTGCTTCCTCCATACAAGCTTCAGAAGGAAGACAGACAGTTGCAGTTGACTGTAGCTGAAAGTTGTTCATCATCTTTAGTCCTTCCTGCGTTATAAATTCAGTCTGTGAAGATTACAGTTATTTCTTTACACACAGGCTTAATGTTTCACATGAGTGCACTACACACTGGTGATAACTGCACACACCTTTTTTCCCCTGTGTAACATTAGTTTGAAATGCCTAAACAAATGCCTCAAATAGTGTGAACTCTAACTGTATTTATGTGAAAAATGGGAAAGTAGGATCCTTTTGAAGCTAATTTTGATCTGTAGTGGGAAATGGCATAGCTAATGAGCATGGTTTCTCCAATTGCCAATACATAATTGATTTAATTTAAGCAGCCCTTTTGGTGAGCTGTTGGAGGGAGTTGGCTCATATGATTGTGTGTATTTGCCATTTGCAGTTTCATATAAGAGCAAAGGATAGGTTATGTAAGCTTGTATTGTCATACATGGTGTGTCTTTTAATGTTTTTCTTCCCATTAAAATTATTTCTAATGGAATCATTTTTTAAGAAATATGAGGGGAATAGGTTTCATGCTTGTTAATTTGTTGCCCTTTCTGAGAGTGCTGTCATTTAATATGTTGCTTAATTGTATTTGATTAGTGCTGCTGATTGCTGCTTTGCTTTTTTTAGTACAAGGGTAGCAGCTACTGAGAAGTGACTCACCTCTCCTTAAAATGTGTATTTTCAGTAAAACTTATTATCTCTTGGGATGAAATATCAAAACTTGAGAAAACTTCCAATGTGATTCTGACAGAGAGCATTCATGTATGCTCCCGTGGGGAAGATCATTATTTTTCCATGTTTTTGCACATCAGTGAAACATTTCTTCTCATGGAGCAGCTGGCAAATTATGCTGTGAAGAGACTTTTTGACAAGGAGACGTTTGAGAATGATCTAGTCCTTCGTGACCCTCTGCTGATCACCAAGAGGTAATGTATTACTTTGAGTTTGTCTTCTCAGGCCCCACTACTTGTTTAGGCAAAGGGGAAGAGAATCCTTGTCTCGAGATCTGCAGAGGTGATGTTCTCTTAACCAAGTGTCTCATTAAAATGTTGGTCCAGAGCCATGTGGGGAGTTGTAATTTATTGTTACGTTGCAGGATCCCAAGTCTATATGAAGGCAGGGAGTGATCAAACCTTCAGAGCTGATTTTTCATCTATAAGGTTTATAGTAGTTTGAATTTTGAAAAGGGTGTTCTTGCAGCATTTAGGATTAGAAGATTCAGAATGGACCTAGAGTGTCTCCAGAGAGACAGGAGGAAGGATAAAGTGGTGGATAACTCATTTAATAATAATGTGTAAATGATAGTTGCATGGTTTTTTGCCCCTGGAGGTGGGTGATAAAACCAACGAGTTGCAGACGTGTGCATGGCTTTCCTTATTTACAACAGTATTTTGGGCAGTGGGAAAGCCATGAATGTAAGTAACTCTGTGGTCGGAGTGCTTACTTCTCATGGACAGTGTGTAATTCCTGGTAGTATTTTTATGGTTTCCCTTCAGTTCTGGTTTCTGTTGAAGGAAATACTGCCTTTTCCTGAAAAAGCTATTCAAATTCTCAGTCAGATGTTCTGGTTTATATCTGTGGATGACAGCTATTTACTGTGAAAAGTAACCAGGAGAAGCAAGTGTGTTGTTAGGTGATTTTAATTCACATAAGGAACTAAACTGGAAAATGGAAAGGGACTCTGTTGGAAAATGTTGCCTATCTGCAAATTAGAAATTATGATAAAGCATTTTTCTAAGAAATGTTTCTGCTTAAAGCTGCATGCACCCATGACTTAAGAAGGAAAACCAGCTATTTAGTATTATAATACACAGGTAGTAAAGCCTGGTTTAGGTTGTATTTCCTGGGTAATTGATCCCTCAGTTCGGTAGCAATGCTGGAGTGGGTTGTTTCTCTACAACCAAAACATTGTTTCTGGCTTCCGTTATCTGTGAAGAATTAGTCCATGGCAGATGTTTACAAGATGTGCTACATTTCTTCCTAATTAACCCTCTGTCAAGCCAAAACTTGCTCTAGTTTTAAATGGATTATTCTGGTGAGTAGGGAAACAGAGCAGATTAGGCTATTAGTATCTTTTTCTGCACTACCTGTAGGCCTAGATTCAGGGCAGTACTTTACTGTGGAAGAACATGATTGAATTGATTACTGTTCAGTGACATATTTGAGTATTTTGTTAAGTGGCTCTACAGGTAGGTGTACTTTTACTCTTTGTTGCCTCTTCACAGAAAATATTGAACCCTCCAGACTGACCCCATGGATTATGGCAAAGCGTGATGTTTCACTGTCTTTTCCCAAGTAATTTTTTGCTTTTGTATTTGTAAAGACATTTAAAAGTTATTTTATTTTTCTTTTCTCTTTCCTATCTTTTTGTTTTGTTTTGTTTTAATCCAGAGGCCTAGAGAGCCGTGCCCACAGTGAGCAGTTCAGTGCATTCTTTAGGCTACCTAAAGAAGAGACTTTGAAGGAAGTTCATGAGTGCTTCTTATGGGTTCCTTTCATTCATTACAACACACATGGAAAAATGTGCATTTCAGAAAACTACATCTGCTTTGCCAGCCAGGATGGCAGCCTGTGCAGTGTAATCATTCCACTAAGAGAGGTAATGTGAACTACCAGTGTGAGCCAGTTACACCAGCAGTTTTACACTTGTGTGGTTTAATGCCAGTTTAGCAGATTTTCATTAGAATCTTATTACTTTGTGATGTCATATGTTATCTCCTACCCAGGAGATAGGAATTCTGTTTGTAGGTTTATAGAACTGCTTTCATGTTTCAGATTTGTTTCTGTATCCTCTTTCCCTTTTCTGTTTACTCTTATTTCTGTAGATGGGTACAGAATACAAAGTTTTTAATACTTTTTTTAAAAAAAAATTTGCATAGTTCTTGAGGTTGAATTAATGAGAGATTCTGGAGATAAAAGGTAAAGAATTGTAGAGGATAGAGGATCTTTAAGATTAGGAATCACTCTTGGCTCAGTAGTGCAATTCTTTATACAGCAGTTGAGCAGTGCTGTCTGTTCAAAAGTCTATAGGAAAATCCAGTTGTCAAGTGACCAACAGCAATACCATTACAGCTGATAGTCCCAACATACTGAACAGGGTCCATATAGTGAAGAACACAGCATTGGTATTTCTGTGGAGTACTATAGTAGACTGCAGAATGACTTGTGGGGAAAAAAACAAACAATCTCCATCCCTGTCTTGACTTCATGTGATCTGGGACATTGCCACATTTCAGTCTTCCAGTGTTAAATGCTTTTCATCAACATCCAGACACATTTTACAATAGCCTACAAATTAACAGGCTTCTATAATTGCTCTGTAATTGCTTTACATGCTCTGTGCACACACTGTGACATAAGACACCCAGCATAGGAAGTGAACTGTACTAATTTCAGCAATACACTTTGTGTTCCCCACCTAGATAAAGCAGTTTATTTGATTATTTCTAAATAGTCCTGCAAACAATAAAGAGTTCTGTAACCTGTGAAAATCAAGAAGAGGCTGAAAAACAAGGAGGTGACTCTAAATTTAGTTCTTGTGGACTGTCAGGCCCTCACTGTTTGTTCTACAGTGCTGCAGTTACCTCATTTCAGTGGTTTTCCATTCTTTAACAATATGAATGCATCAGCAGTGGCAGTCAGTCTAGATCTTCATGATTGTCACACTTGTACTTGCAAGATTAAAGTGTATTAACTGCTCTAATCTGTAACTGTTCCATCATGGCAATTAGAGTCAGCTTCAGTTGTCGTGTGTTATGACAGCTGTCTTTGACAGGATATTCCCAGTGGAAATTCAGTCTTGTAAAACTTGTTTCATTTGATTACTTGCAAAAGTCATATTTTGTCTGCCTTTGGATGGTATGAAAAAAAAAAAGAAAGAACTTGAGCAGGTAGAAGGAGACAAGATTTTCAAACTGAGCACTCACAGCTGGGAAACCTTTTCAAAGGTTTCTGATACTCTGTCAAAAATCTATTGTATAATGCTTACTATCTTGTGCTAAAATAGCTCCAGTCCACTAAGCTTTCAACTTGTAACTTGTGTTACTAATTCTGCCACTGTGGTGCTTCATACTGTTGTTTCATTTACACATCTTTTTAGCAGCTTTGTCTTTTAGAAGTAAGCTGGCAAAATATCTTGCCTAATTTGTGTATCCTTGGTTCCTTAGGTCACAGGGGTGGATAAGGCAGATTCAGCCAACAGAGGAATCAGCATTTGTACCAAGGGAAAAACAGCTTTTCGTTTCACAGAGGTTAGAGATTATGAACAGCTTGTGGCAAAGCTCAGAATGAAATGCAATGCAACTTCAAGTCCACAACACATTGTAACTACAGAGGTAACTGCTCTGGTAATTCTAATTTCTTAAAACCTAGTAATAAGGTTGTGTAGTCTTACTAAGAGTTTATGTATGATTGTCAGTGTTCTGCTGTGTAATGCAATACCTTTAGAAGTAAGCCTGACTCTATACACAAGATGGATAACAATGTCTGCTATACCTCTAGATTTCAAGTTGTTTCAATTTTTTCTCTTTTCAAAGACCATGTTCTCATCTTTTGCCTTCAGACCATTTACATTAAAGCAAAATTCTACCAGTGTGATGTAAAATTACATGTAGCTACGTTGGTTTTTGCCAGCTGACTGTTTGACTTGGGAAGTTGGTGAAATGACTGTAAGGTTGTTTCTAGGTATGAAGTCTGTATGTGTAGTTTCATGGATGAAAAATAAGAAAGCAATTATAAGAAACATTGTTTATTATTTATTATTGTTGTGTTATCTTTTCCTTGAAAAATTTGCCCTGAAAGAGAATCAAGTTACCCCTAGAGTGACATTTGTAAGAGTGCAGAAGTGTGTAAATAAATACCTTTTGGTAGAAAATAATTAGTGAATCAGAAAAATTTCTGCCTTGAGGTTTTGACTCTTAAGAGACAAAACAGTAATAAAAGGAATAATGGCAGAAATGCTGGGCTGGTGAGGGTGCAGCAGAGCCATGGACACCCAAGTGGTGACGTTTGCTACTCAGGGGTATTCCCTTTTAAATTACCTTATTTTGAGTTATATCTCCATTGTTTTGACATACTATGCTAAGTCATGTAGCTCTGGTTTTAAGATTTGGAAAAGTAAATAACTGTGCTCATATGAAAGAGAATGGGTTCAGTGAGGGTTCTACTGTGAATGCATTCTGGTTTGTGTTCTTTTGTTTTTCATCAGATTTTGAAAAACAATCCCAGTTTTAATGCTGGTTTACAAATCAGCTTTTCTGTATAGTTCACTGTATAAATGTTTTTCTTTTAGTGGTGATGAATGGTTAGATTTCCCTGTCTATTCTCATTTTCTCAGTTGTCATTCTCAATATTTGCCCTTTCATAATTCAGTTTTTGGCTCTAGAGATGCTTTTTTTTTTCCTTTATTTTTTTCACCAAGTGCCACCTCCTGAAAGTCCAACTGTGTGCACCAGGCATTGCTATTTTTCATATATTTTGGAAGTCTGTATCTGGTACCTGTAACTTAATACAGTAAATAATGATGGTGTGATATCAGTGCTGCTCCTTGGAGGATTGGCTGTCATTTATAACTACCACTGTTAAATTTTTTTCAAGGTTGCAGCTGGTTCTGCCTCTGACAGTCCAAAGGATTTTGATGCAGGACCGTCAAAGATAGGTCAGAGAGATAACAGCAAAACTGTCAGTACAGAAGCCCTAATGACTGTGTACCATCCTCAGGATGCTGAGAATCTTGACTCTAAAATGGTAAGGGATGAAACTGCGAACAGTTTTGGGAATCTGATTGGAAAGAACTGAAGTATATCAGAATGTATTCCAGCAAGGCTGCTGATTTCCTCTGGGGCTTTGCCAGTCTTCTTTCATCTGCATTTTCTCTATGTGGAGTCCACAGCGTGCTTCTTCATGGCTCCATTCAATTTTCTGCTCATCTTGTTTAATAATAATATACTTTATCTTCATGGGGCTAATTTCTACTGCTCTTCCACCACTCAGGGAAGAGTTGGCTGTTTGTTTTATGGTAGTGAGCATGTTTTATTTCTACCAGAATTGTCAAGATACAAAGTCACTACAAACTCTTTGTGAGCAAGGAGAAAGTTCTATGAAATTTGCTTAATTTCTTCCTTGTTTCATTCTTTTGCACTGCTCTCTAACAAAGTTATGCTCTGGAGAATGTTTGTTTAATTGTTTTAGCAGTAGGACATCCAATTTTTGTTTTTCCATAGTGTGTGCAAGAAGACAGAATTTATTTCAAAATAAGTCAGTAGAACTGGGTAAATTAAGATACGATTTTTTTTTTTAATTTTAGAAATGTCAGAAAATAAACGCCCTTCAGGCAGGGCAGAGGGAGTACAGATTTTTCAGTTCTGTTTTTTATAGTATGTTGAAAAAAAGTGAACAAAATCTACTTTTCCTTTTGGCACTTTTAATGCTTTAACAATGTTAAATCTTAGTGCTGCATGCACAGAAAACATAGTGATAACATTCACCCTCTCTCAGTCCTGGAGCCTCACGTGAGCTGGAGCACCTGATCAGCAGTTGCTTTACTTATTGTGCAGTGGCACTTGTTGGTTTCTGCCAGGTGGGAGACTGGATTAGATTTACATTTTGTCTGATCTGATACAGACTTTCTTGTAATGATATACTTTAAAGAATAGTAGGTCATGTAAGAAATGGCATTTTATGCCAAGCTTGTGCTATGCATAGGCTGGATTTTGCTCAGATTTGCTTCAGCATTCATTTCACACATCAATACAAATGCCAGTGCTGTAATTTATAGTTTATGTGAATATAACTGAGAGCAAAATTTACTTCTTTTTTCTCTGAGACCTGAGGAACATCTACCCGTATATTTAGTGCTTGTTGTCTTCTGCTTTTCATAGTTGAAAGAAAAAATGAAGGAACAGTCATGGAACATCCTCTTTGCCGAGCGGGGACAGGGTGTCAGTATGTTCCGAACTAAGAAGACCCGAGATCTTGTTGTAAGAGGGATCCCAGAGGCATTAAGAGGACAGCTCTGGCTACTTTTCTCAGGTATTCCCTAATTGATTCTTTTGGGAACTCTACTGTGTATGGATGTTCTAGTTACTGACAATAGTCTTGTTATTGACTTCTAGTCGGACAAAAAGTGCTCTTACCTGTGGCATTTTGTCCAAATCTTTCTGAAGAAAGACACCTCAAAATTATGAACAAGAATTTGCTTATTTTGCAACAAAGTCAATTGAAACATAGTAATACATGCTGTTCCTGGGGGCAGTCAGTTTCAGCAAAGCCTCTTGCTAAAACGAAAAGCATGTTTGTGGGACCCTGATGTTTTGGTTTAAGCTTTCTGAGATGACAGTGCTACAAGACACAGAGAAAATGTTTTCCTGGCAGAGTATTTGACCCTAGTTACAAGCACCTATTTGCTACATGTTGTTGCATGGTTTAAAGAGTGAGATATACAGGAGCTGTGAACTGTCTTACACATATGAGATCCCTTGTCAAAGTTCTGAGGGTGCTTTTGTGACCTATTTCTGTAGAACACACCTGTATCAGAGCACTTAACTTGAGGAAATAGAGCCCTAGGGAATTAAGACACTGCTCTGCAGCACCTCTATGCACTTCCTCTTCACTGAACCACTTGGAAAAGCAGCAGCCATTGGCTTGAGCAGGGTCACAGGAAGCCTGTGTCAGATTCAGAAAATAAGCAGCAGATGTGGAAGAGTTGTCCAGGACTTTACCTGCTAGCTGTACTCACAGTGTGTTCCTGGAAAGAGCCCTCTCCTCTTCCAGAGGGTGTGTTTATTGTAACAAATGCATTTTATCCTCATTCAGCCTACTGTATGGTTGTTCCTTTTGAGGATGTGTGAACAAGGATCTGTCTTTGGCAGTGTTCTTTCAGAGTTACATAGGCATTTATACTCCTGTTACCAACTCAATATCTGTGTCTTGGAAGGTGTTCACATAACAGATAGGGAATTAATTAGGTAAGTTTCAATCCTCTGCCTAGTTTTTTTAATCTGTTCTCAGTTCTACAAATGAAAAGGTATTGTGTTTGTCTGAAAAGCAGGGCAAAATTCTAGGTGAGGGGAAGCCCCCCACCCCAAACAAGCCAAAAATAAGTCAAAATCAGCTTTATAATGGGAAGTGTCTTAGATTTTCTCTAAGCTTTATTTTATTTTGCTTTTCTGTTTTAATTTCAGAGTAATTCCGTTAAATTCAGTAGAATTACTCTGATAAATTACTACAGTAGTTTCTGGAGATTCATGAAGTACCTCAATAGTGACCTAAAGCTTTTCTATAAATTGCAGACAAGGACATAGCTACTTTACTGTTGTGCTCTAATCCCATGCAATCCTGTGTATTGGCAGGTGCTGTGAATGATATGGCATCCAACCCTGGTTATTACACTGAGTTGGTGGAAAAGTCCTTAGGAACATGCACTTTAGCTACTGATGAAATCGAACGAGATTTGCGTCGCTCCCTACCCGAGCATCCTGCTTTTCAAAGTGACACAGGAATTTCTGCACTCAGGAGAGTTCTTACAGCTTATGCTTACAGGAATCCTCAGATTGGATATTGTCAGGTACAGCAGTTGTGAGAGTCTTAGTGTTGGTTGTCTAAGTATTAGCTCACGATGGCAGTATAGTAGCACCTCATAAAATCAGTCATGGAATTGGTAATGGTTTCTTGCTCATTGGTACATTTACTTTGCTTATTCCATCCTGCTGTGTAACCTGAGTTTTTACATTGTACTTGAATTTGTTAATAAATGCTGTCGTGTCCACTTCATATATGCATTTGCATTCTAACTAGACATTTAGCACTTAAAAATATTTTTATGTAATTTAAATACTATGTTCTGTATTTAATAATATAGAAGTAAAAATCTTACACTGGATATGGCAGTAGGTTATCCCAGCCCTCTAAAAACGTGCTGTAAAATGCTTTCAGAAATATAAATTCGAACAAGTTATGACAGCTGTGTTTTCACCATCTTTCCCCATGTTTCCTTTTCTGTTTAAATGTTACAGGCAATGAATATTCTGACATCAGTGCTTCTGTTGTATGCTAAAGAGGAGGAAGCCTTCTGGCTTTTGGTTGCTGTGTGTGAAAGGATGCTTCCTGATTATTTCAATCGTCGAATCATTGGTAACAACCATCTGTCTACTTATCTATCTAGAATTGAATGTAAATGGTCATTCATTAAGAACAAATGTAAGGAACATGATGAAGACTGACCAGTGGAGAGAAACTTGCATTTGGTTCAGTATTGGGGAAGTAGAAAATGGAGATTACAGAGAACATCCCATGGCTCCTCCTTAAATAGGAGTGGATGTGATTTTCAGATATTGTCATTACTCTAGGCATAAGTACTCAGAAAGTAGTGAATTAGACTATTATACTGTTTTTTTGGAATTATAACTGCAATTCGTATTACTTATTTGAAACTCAGCCAGCTTAAATAAAAGAGTTCCTCCAGGTGCAGATTTTTGATCTCATATGCAGTTCTTATGGGTGTATATGCAGTTGGATATAAGTTCCTTTCTCATTGCAAAGAGAGGTTTTTGGCTGTCAGGAGAGTCACTGGAAGTAACCACAAAGTGCTGACACACTTTAAGCATGGAGTAAGGCTCTGGACCTGTGCACAGAGTGCATAACTTCCAGCTTAGGGAAGGGAGCCAATGGTTCTGTGCTGCTGGTCTGAGTGTGCTTTTATAACAAGGCTGCGTTAGGACAGGAACTTTGTTTCTGGCTGGTGCTCTGCGAAAAGTGTATTAAGATTTGGGTGGTGGTTTTGTTATCCTTTCCCTGCAGGTGCCTTGGTAGATCAGGCAGTGTTTGAGGAGCTCATCAGGGTTCACCTGCCTCAGTTGACAGACCATATGACGGACATGACTTTTTTCTCCTCGGTCTCTCTCTCCTGGTTCCTTACCCTTTTTATCAGTGTGCTGCCTATTGAAAGTGCAGTCAATGTGGTGGACTGTTTCTTCTATGATGGAATAAAGGCAATCTTGCAACTGGGCCTTGCAGTGCTGGAATACAACATGGAGAAGTTGCTCACTTGTAAAGATGATGCAGAAGCAGTCACTGTTCTCAACAGGTATCAGTGTAATTATTACTCTTTTGGGCTGCATAGCAGCTGTTATAATTGCATATGTATATGTCATTCTGGGGCAGTGGAGAAGGCATCTGACCAAGACTTCCAAAAGCTTCAAAGGAATTAAGTGTTCATCTTGGGCTGAAAAGTGGGCCTGGATCCTCTGACAATCTCAGCTTCCATCCAAGTTCTTCTAAAACCATTACAATTTTCTGAATTTCAAAGCAATGCAATGTGCTTTTTGCCTGGAATTTTTATCATGTATAGAAGGCAGCTTTTCTTAATGATAAGATAATCTAAAACACAGTGTGACTATTCCAAACAGTTCAGGCATCAACTTACAGCATATTCTTCAGCTCAGTTCTTGTAATTTAGGCTGCTAAATCCTCTGCTGCTAATGATGTAAAGTAGAAATGATACCAAAACAAATGTGATGAGGATTATCCTGACCAGGTGTTTGTTCTGTATTAGCAACATAAAGTGCATTTTAAATTGATGTACTGCAAACAACACTTCTGTGGTTTTTGCTTCACTACCTAAATTCTATTGTTGATGCTGTGGTTGTGTATCCTGGAGTATTAAAACACCTAATTGACTGTGCTATAGGAGTTAAAGAGTTATGACTGTTAAGAACTGATAATAAGAATTTCTGTTTAGTGAAGCTTTTAAATGTTAGATGTTTGAATGGGGTAGGAGTTGCAGAATTATTGAGGAAAATGTAGTTTTTGTAATAGAAGATCATGCAGCCTGGTTTATTGTTAAATCTAGCATCCCTAATGGATCTATTTAGGCTTGTTATGCAGGTCTGGCAAGCAGGTGCAGATCAGGCGTGTCCTTGGCTTATGCATCTGGGGGAATTAAGATTGCCTCATTCGGTTCAGGACAAACCTTTTTGTCTCTCCCAGTTATACAGTACAACCTTGCTAGCTGGATTAGAGAACCAGGAAGATGCCAAGGGGAAGGGACCTTGGCAAGAGTCTAGTTTAACTTCCCACTCCAAAAAGGTTTATTGCTAGCACTAGATCCCATCAGCCATGTTACTGACTAGCTCAGTCTTAAAACCTCCCAAGGCTGGAACCTTCTCTGGGTGGGCAGTTCTGACATTTGTATATCTTTGTTACTATTACAGCACATTCTCATATTTGCTATTTCCCATTCCCTGTGCACTTTTTCTTCAGTAGATGCCAATGCTATTGTTTTCTGGTGATAAGCTGGTTCCTGCTGATTTCCCATGTGCTTTGTGCAGATTTTTTGACAGTGTCACTAACAAGGACAGCCCTTTGCCTCCAGCTGTGCAGCAAGGCTCCAATCTCAGCGATACAAAGAGTGACCACCCAAAAGTGGACATCACTGATTTGATCCGAGAGTCAAATGAAGTATGTGTTCTTGTGGGTATGTTTTTGCATCCCATGCAGTGTTTGTTTCATGGGCTTCTTGTTTTTCATGCACTTTAAAAGTAGTGCAGCTGCATTGTACAAACTAAGGTAGAAAACCTGTCTAGATTGGCAGAAATGGGGCTCTGTATTTTGTTGAACCTCACTGAAAACCTATCTCATAACCTGTAAGGTTTACTTTTCAATTGCTTTGTGTTTTAACTGCTTGGAATGTGCTTTCCAGTCTGTCCTTTTTAGTCTCCTTCTGAATCTAAGAGTTCCCTAGACCCAGATAGGTCATGTATTACCATCCCTCACTCACATTATTAGTATGTCATCTAAATGACAAAGTACAGCAGAAATAGCCTTTGTATTTACTAATTTGAGACTGCAGATAGTGGTAACATTTGACATAACAGTCTGTACAGGAAAGTGTGTACTTCAGTAGTTACTGTATGGGTTAAATGACCATTTAGAAATGTGTTGGGTGAAGAAGACCAGTTATGCTCTTTTAGGATTTTTTTTCAATTTGCAAGTTTGATTTCTGCAATATTAAGCTTTGGAGCTCTACATGGGGGAGGAAATATATCTAGCTTCTCCTTTTTGTCCCCAGATTTTCATAAGGCATTTTTTCCTTGGCATGATTTCTGTCAGAGTATTAGTGTATTTGTAGATAGATTTCTGCTCAGCCCAGAGCTTCTGCTCAGAAGTGAAAGGAAGATGAGAGAAAAGATTTGTTCACATTTTGATTTTTTGCTATTAACTGGTTTCTTTAATCTATATAATACTTTTCTTTTCTGATTCTTAGTCGTGTGTTTCTAGTGAAAGATGCGCATTACATCTCTTTTGGAAAAGTGTCCTGACCTTGACTTAGAAAAGATTAACTGTAATTTGTATAATTTAGAAACTGTATTTTTTGATTTTTTTTTTTTTACTGAGAAGAGGATGTTGCTTTTAATAGGGTGCACCGTGACAAGAATAAGAAATCCAATTTCTCTTGAACTGTCTTTTTGGCATTGGGCTAATCACATAAAAGTCTGTTCTGCTATCAGTACTGTTTTACAAGAATGTTATACTGAAAATTCAGATTTGGAAAATGCTTTAAGATTCTTGAAAGAAAAGTTAAAAATTATCATGGGTCTTTCTTGTCATGGTGAGACCTCAAAGTGAAGGTGAATACTTGCAGAATGGAGACCAGAGAAGGTCAATAATGAAGTGCTGTGTATTGCTTTCAGAAGTGGAAGCTGAAGCCTTCACAGAGGTGGAATCGACTGAGACACAGCACAAGAAACTCTTTTTCCTCTTCCCTTGCCGTTGCAGGCAGGAAACTGCACCAGAGCAACAGTCTCTGATATGGTGTGGCTTTTGAACAATTTTTGGCAGATTTTTGAACCTGAATCTCCCAGTTCCAAGTTGACAGCCCTGTTCCTAGGCCCATATCCTTGTTTCTCTCTATAGCCCCATTTTTCAGTCACAGTTTTGAACTGCAGTTGACACTGAGTTTCTTTGGTGCTGGTAAGTGCCACAACCTCGTGTTTGAGAACTGCTGATATGATCTGAGAGTCGATTACCTTCTTCCCATTTTTACCAGTTAATTTCAACACCGTTCTGGCCTGGTGAAGGGTTTTATTTTCATATCACTTTGGAAATAAATTTCAAAATGGGAAGATTGCTGCAATGGAGAGTTACCATTCTGCAGATTGGTCTAGTTACAAATAATGAAGAAATGAACAGAGATACTCTTCATGATACCGTTGCTTTGCATGGGTGTTCATAAGATAAGTGAGATTATGTGAAGGATACAGAGTTGAATTTCAAAATCATGTTCAGTTTCATGCCTTTGACTCAGGCACAAATGCAAGATTCATTCTTTGGCAGTCTAATCAGGAATGAAGAAGTCATGTTTAAATAAGGAATGGAAGACCGTGTAACTGTTTATCACATCACACTAATTCAGAGTTATGTATTGTATTTATATTCTTACTGAGGCTGTGGCACAATATCTGTGCCCAGAAGCCAGACCAATGAATGAGTCATGATTCAGAGATGCAGTTTTTCTCTGCTTCCTCTTTGTTTCTACCCAGAAGGATGCTGGTGGTGATCCTTACAGGAACATAAAAACACAGTTCTGGCAGAAAACTCTGCATGTCATCCAGTTCAGCTCCCTATCCAGCATCCACCCAGATCATCCTTTAAGAAGTCTAGTGTTATTAAACACTTCAACAAAAGGGAATCGGCAAAAAACTTTAGCCCATTGTGGGGCTTCTCTGCCCATGTGGGAAAATATCCTAATATCCAGTATAATTTCCCTTGGATGCTCATAAAGCACTACTGAGAATATTCAGTTGTGGCTTTCTTTGTAATTCCTTGTTACTGTTGGGATGTTGTTCATCATTTACCCTTTCAAGTCTGATCATAAAATGAATTATAGAACAGTTTAGGTTGGAAAGGACATTTGAAGACCATTTAGTCCAACCCCCCTGCAGTAATCAGGGACATTTTCTGCTATATCAGGCTGCTCAACTGGAGTCTACCCTCATCATGACTGTAAGAGAGAAGGATGAGGCTTACAGATTGCTCTTCTAAAAGGGAATTGCCACTTGTGATCTGTTCTTTTTCTAGATTTAACACAGCCAGTTCGTCTAACCTTTCATCGATGTCAGTGTGCTCAGACTCTGTGTTGCAGTTGTTCATACCTTGTTTAAAGTGCATTGCCAATTATGGAAACAAAACACACTAGAGAAAATCTTCTGAAAGTCCTGCCTAGTTTGGTTGTTTATCATTAATTTATTCTCAAAATTCATTATTAGAACCAGTTGTGCCCATGGTACAGAGTGATCTTGGTTAGGCTGTGTCTTGCTGGTTGTATGTGTTGCTGAAGTGTGTCAGAAAACTTAGAGAAGTGGTGTCCTATCTGCTGTTTCAGTTCTACACTCTAGACTGAATTTCCTTACACAAGGAAATTAAATTGACTTGACATGGGCTTGAGAAAGAATGTTGATGTGGTTTTATTTATCAGTTTCTGTTTAGATTTAATTATTTAATAATTTGATGCATGATTTCTCTGGGAATTTGTTTTCAGTTTTTGTCTACTAGCCTCTTTTCCTTAAAGGTAAGTGTATTCTATTCCAGTGCTCAGGCATGTTCCCTGTCCTTTAGAAATTCCAGACGTAGCTAAGAATGGTTCAGAAATTGCTTAGTTTATTTCTGAATTTCACTAGAGTGAACTTCAAGCCCTGACAGCATGCACATCTTAGTAGTAGTCACCATGTGATAGTGGAATTGGGTATAAAGTTAACACACAGTAAAATCCCTTCCTTTGTCTTCCCACACACTGAACTACTCCAGTTTCTTCTTTCTCCATCACTCTTTGAAACACCTTTTAAACACCCTTTTTAAGGTTACACTGGTTCGAGAGAAGCTTAATGCTGCAGTAAATTAATTTTTTCTTCACGTTTCTGGGATCTTCCTTTGAGTCCATACTTGTATTATACTTAGATGCAGGAAAGGCAAAAATACCTGCTTAGATGAGTCTATCAACTGCTGATTGCATGGAATGGTGCTTTTCTTCTTAGAGATACGGTGATATTCGCTATGAGGATGTTGAGAGCATGCGCTGCAGGAACAGGCTTTATGTCATCCAGACTTTAGAAGCCACAACCAAGCAGAATGTGGTAAGTGACTTGGAAGAGCTTAACCCTTCCCTCTGTTAAAATTCATTCCCTTTTGGAAAGTTCTATAAAGAGCTACATTTTTCAGGGCCAAATACACAATTCTATATGTTGAAGCCCCTCTTGTCTGCAGGGTGTCTGTTAGCTGAGGTTTGGCCCGTGACACATCTGAATCACAGCATGACCTTCTGGTCTCATTACCAGTAACACCATCACTGACCACTTCTGAAGGCTGGAATATCTCACACTTTGCGTGGGTTGGAACAGTCTGACCTATATTTCTATCTGCTGTTGTCAAATTGTAAATGGATTTATCTTAGAGACACAGAACACTGAGAACACTGTACACTAAAACCATTAGTCACCTGCATTTTTTCTCTGGGAAGCAGCACTGAAGAGGTTATTGTACTGCATTCAACAGGGTTTACTTTTTGTCTGTGATGTGTGTGGATGTCTGGTGATGTGGCAGCTCTTCATCTGTTTTCCCCATCCTTTTAGTTCAGACTACTGAATGAAGGTGGAGGTTGCAAGATGCTTCCTTTGTTTGTTTGTTTTCTTCAGTGGCTTGTTTCCAGTAACTGATGATAATACTAGTCTGTTCAACAACCAGTGCTTCTTTCTGTAGATCATGTGGCTTGTAGCAACTGATATTAAATGCTGGTGGTTATGCTAAGATGATAACTGTTGTATGTCATTTTAAGAAACATACATATTGTGAAGATGGAAGCTGGTCTTGTAGCAGACTTTGTTTTCTAAAACTGTGAACAGTTTTTTTGTGTGTGTTTCTTTTTTAATTTGAAAAAGAAATGGGGATTCAACTTCACTGTTGGGAGCTGAACATGCATTTGCCCACTTAAGGAATTATAATTAATTGACTTTTCCTTTGGGTTTTTTTTTTTTTTTTTTTTTTTTTTTTTTTTTTTTTTTTTTTTTCTTTTTTTCTTTTTTTCTTTTTTTTCAGAAATTATTTCTTTTGGTCTATAATCTTCTGATTGCTTTTTTCAAAAAAGTGCTATACTTAATTCTAATGCCAAAACCTGGAATGTGGAAAGTGTCTTTAAATATAGTATAAAGTCTCCCATAATTTTATTCTATGGGCTTTTTTCAAAGAGGGAAGACTAAGTTTTTCTTAATTTTTTTTCAGCTACGTGTTGTGTCTCAAGAAGTAAAATTCAGTCCTAGTGATCTCGAAGAGCTTTATGAATTATTCAAGGTAATGTGCCATTTTCCTCACTTACCAAACAGCTGTCTTAATGGTAGACTGTGAAATGGTTTTAATAAATTGAGGTAAAAGTTAAATTCAACATATGTTTTGCATGCCAGCTTTAATTGCATAGTTAGCCTCTCATATCTTTCACCCAGAGAGGCTTCTTGGTTCAGAAAACCTGATGTTTCCTCTTTCCTTTGCAGAGGGAGCACTTTCTTTCTTGTTACTGGAATGTAAACAGTCCTGTCTTGCAACATCACGATGCCAGTCTGCCGTATCTTGACCAATACAGGATTGATTGCCAGCAGTTCAGGGTTCTCTGTCATCTCCTGAGCCCCTGGTCACACTGTGCAAACAGAGACTCACTGGCATTGTGGACATTCAGACTGATGGATGAGAGCTCGGACTGCCTTATAAACTTCAAACAATTTGCCTGTGTTCTTGGTATGGGAACAGCACAGATGCTGCACATTCACCAGGGGGCTCTGTCTTGAGAGTGCTCCTGGAGTGTATTGTCTTCCACACGCAATAGAAAGAGCCTGAGGAGACTGGCCTCTTAACCTAGGGTCAAATAGCCTGATTTTATCATGTGACAGAATAATCCTGTTTGAGATTAAATTTAAATATGACTTGGACATCAAAATATCTGAAAATTAGGAAATTATATGATCTCATTGCTCAGCTTGTTTGGTTGATGATAAATGTTTCCTTATACTAAGTCATCTCATACACAGATCATGCAAGATGACCAATGTCTCATATCTCTGGGGAATTGAAAGTTTTCTTGACTCATTGCTCTGTTCCTCTCATCTTGTTTTCAGAGTGATATTGTTCAGGAAACAAAAATGAAAGGGAAATGCTGAGAAGACTTCAGTGCTATATGTATTTCTTTGGTGCTGTGGTTTTACTTTAGTAAGTCGTAGGCATTATTAGTGTCCTTTCCTCAGTGTAGGCAAACCAAAGGCTGAGCACAGGTGACACTTCTTTTCCTTAAGCTTCATCTCTAATTATACTTCCTGTAAGGTAGGAGACATATCCAGTTGTATTTGTTTAGGTTAAGAGGGTGGTTTAAAGTCTTGTCCAACTGAACAGACTGTCTTGCCTCTTTCCTCTATCAGATACCATGTATAATGGAAGCTTCACTGACAAACTCAAGCTTCTTTTTAAGTTGCACATCCCTCCAGGTAAGGGGCAGTGGCATTTGGGGAGAGCTGTTCCTGCCCTTTGTTGTCTTTATCACTGCTTTGCTAATGCTTGGGAGTCCCAAACCTACTTTATTCAATTATTTATTGCAGCTTTTACTGAAGTAGAATCTTTAAGCCCTTCCAAAGGAGATGATCTTTCAAAAGAAGAACTGATCCACTTCAGCCAACTCAATGGTAAGCTCCTGAGTGGGAGGCTTTGCCTGCAGCATATTAGAGGAAATCTATTAATTATCTCATAAAAATGGGAAACTCTCTTCTGAAAACCAGTTAATCCAGTAAATCATAGCACTGTTAACAGAATCCCCTGCAAAGATCTTCTGTAGTAGTTACAGTTCAATAAAGCAGTGAAGGATTTGTGGTAGCTTGTCTGATGGTTGAATTTAAAGGTGTTTACATGGAAATAGGGGAGTGTATTTGGTCAGCATTTCTCAGCATAGTAGGCAGCCTTAGCTTTTGCATCTCAGGCATAAAGGGATGGTATTTTACTGCCTCAAGAAATAAATAATTACTTTAAGGCACAGAAGCAGATGTTTCAAAACCCATTAATTTTAAAGCAAGTGAGCTGAAGTTTTGTGGGATCTAAGTTTATGGATGTCATAGGTTTCTGTAATATAGATCTATCTACAGATAAGGGGGGGCCTGGAGGTTTGGGTGGACACCGGGTGAAAACCGCCACAATGGAATTCATAAAATAGTGTTTCAAATATTCTATTTGGAAAGCTGTGTGATTTTACTTATTTGGGGTACAGATGCTTTTTAGTTTTTAAAATCTACCCACAGTACCTTATCTGTAATATACAGGTACCCTTCAAGTTGTGGACCATGAACATTATGCAGATTATTTGATGTAACTGATGGCAGTTTCTTTTGTGATGTCCTGCCTCACAGTGGTTTCTGTTTTTGTAGAAATCATACAAGTCTTACCATGTGATTTCTTCTTGATCTGTGCTGAGAACATGAGGCTCTTTCCCCTCTTAAATAAATAACTCCTTATTCTTTTTTGTCTCCTAAACGGCAGTTTCATCTGTTGGGGGTAGTCTTGGAAGTGATTCTTTAAAGAGCAGCCCAGAAAAAGGTAAAGAATCCTGGTGACTCATTTGGTAACTGTGTCTTTTGGGGGAGTAGAGTTGAGAAAGTGTGTGGTGAAAAAAATAAATCAAGTAATATCATACTCAGCTTACTCCTAACATTCTATCCACTTTTTTAAGTATAGTCCTGGCGGCAAAAGGGTAATAAAAAAACTCTAATCCTTTTTAGTCCTTGGCTTCACTACTCTGTTCAGAGGGAATGACATTGAGGCTGCCAGTTCCTTTTGCTCATCATGGGAAGCTCTCAGTTCTTGTTTTTTCAATCCTTTTTTTGGCAAACAGCAAAGGGGAAGGTTGATATTCAGGCATATCTGAAGCAATGGCAAGATGAACTTCTTAAAAAAGAAGAAAACATTAAGGATTTGCCAAGAATGAATCAGGTAAATTATCTGAGTCTTACTTAAGTCTGTTTTTCACTTGAAGTTTATCAAGTCCTTTTAAAATATTTTTAAAGGATTTGTAGGATCCCTTAAATTTCAGACCTTCACATTAATCATTAGACTGTGGGTTTCTTTTTAAAACTGCTGTAACTTACGAAGAGAGGGACTTTGAGACACACACAGGTTTATCAGGGCGGGTGCGTGCCTGTGCTGTCACTAGAGCTGCTGCACCAGGTGCCTGGCAGCAGCAGACTCTGGACAGAGTGCAGTGAAACAGGACAGTTGTGTTGCTATTTTCTGAGTAGTCTCCTCTGTATCTCTTTGTAGTCTCAGTTCATCCAGTTCTCAAAAACTCTGTACAATCTGTTCCATGGAGATCCTGAGGAGGAGCTGTTGTATCGGGCTATTGCAGTGGTTACCAGCCTCCTGCTGAAAATGGAAGAAGTTGGGAGAAGGCTGCAGAGTCCCCCACCACCGGTCCAAAGTCCAGTTGTCACTGCAGAGGTGCCTGCTGAAGCTGCCAGGGAAGGGCAGGAGGAAAGCAGCTCTGAGCACACTGAAGGCGGTAGAGCACAGAGTTTGAGAGGGAACCATGAATGGTCTTTTGCCTTTGAACAGATTCTGGCATCCTTATTAAATGAGCCAGCCTTTGTGAGATTTTTTGAAAAACCTCACGACATTAAAGTTAAAATTGAGAGTGCTAAAAATTTGCAACTTAAAGCAAGAACCAGAGTGTAATTTTCTTCACCTTTGACTGAATTAACCACAAAGCGCTTACAAATGAAGGTTGCAACTAAGGAAATCAAGTCTGGTGTTTACATGGGGAATGAAGTTTGCAGAGGTAGCTTTAAATATCAGATTACTGGTAGGTCATGTAAATAAAAATAGTTTGAAGCACAATCACTTTCTTGCATTGTTCATAAGTTTCACTAAAAGAAAAAAAAAGACTGAATAATAAATTGTCTTTACCATGTTACGGAAATATGCAACATTGCTTGGAAATACTGGGTGTGACCTGTTGCAAAAGTATCTGAATGACTGTTGTTACAGTGTGTGCTATTCAGGTTCATTTCTGTTCTGTGATAAGAGAAATGACTTCCTGCCATTTTCACTTAAAGGGAGTATCAACAGCTTAGAGGTTGTCTTCCACATTAGTTTACTTAGTTATTTCCAAATTTGCATGTGGACTGAAGTCAGAGCAGGGTGAGAACTAAGAAGAGAGGCTGTGGTAGGCACAAAAGCCTGAGATTAGATAAGGGAGTGTCCTGCTCTCAGTTCCTCTGCTTTGATGATACTCATGGGCCTGGACTCTTGCAGATTCCAGCCCCATGTCAGCAGTTTGCAGACTGCATTCTGCCAGCCCACCTCTGGTTTTGCAACAAACAGCTGGTTTCCTGCCTTTGTAGCTCAGCTTAAAGTTCTCTTTCCCATAGTCATACCAATCCTCCTACAAGACAAGTGAAAAGGATGGAAGCTTATTTGGTCATCCAGGCTGCATGTGGATGCAAAAGCTAATGCTGATTGTTGGAATCAAGGGAAAGCAGTGGCTAAATGAGTCTGACCATGTGGTGGTTGTCCTTATCTGGCAAGAGGAGCCATTGTGGCTTCTTAGGAGCATGTTGATTAAATGTAGAGTTTTGCTGGTGTTTGCAAAGACCAAGCACAGATCATCTTTAGCTGAATGCTGAAGGGACAGATTGCAGTTGCTCCTTTGCCTACCCCGAGTCCATACCTCAACCTAGTAATTATTGTTTGTTTTCTATAGCACTCTGGATTATTGTTGCTGTATAATTTTCTATCTGCCAGGATTCAAGGCAGCAAGAAAATCTCCTTGAATCTGACTTGAAATTTTATTATATAAAAAGTGATATAGTAGAGATCCTGTGGAGGCAAGCTCTGGCAGTGTTAATGCTGAGAAATGTTGACTTGAATCTTTGGTAGCTGGTGCTGGAAGTGGTTTAGAGAATGAAGGTAAGAGCTTATCTTTTAAAAACAACTGCAAAATAAACTTAGACTCTGTGCAAACTAGTTCAAAATGTCTGTTTCTAAAGCCTATATGACAATCTTTCTCTGCAGAGCAGCATTATTTTTATACTGTGCATGTTTTTTGTAAAGAAGCAGAACAGGGATGGTATCATTCACTGAGGCTTTTCTTGCAATACTAATGTGAATGAGGAATAAAATTAAGTTCTGACTTGTGTTAAAGGCACTTTATGAAAACACCAGCGTTTCAATTGGTGTTAAATACAGTTTTGATTAGGAGCAATGAATTTCTGAATTATGTCTTATACTCTCCCCCATGCTCTCAGGTATTAATGTAAAATAAAATCTTATTGAATGAACAGTAAGTCCAAAAGCTCTATGTGAGGAATGCGAAGCTTTTTTCAAAAGCCTTTACAAACTAATTACACTTGATGCAATTTAGGGCTGATTTGTATTTTTATGCATAAAATACAAAAACTAATTAATCAATCTCCGTGGATATGCATAAGTAGGGCCACACTGTGTTACTTACTTTAAAATGTACTTACGCACAGTTTTCCCAAAGTTGTTTAGAAATGCAAAGCAGATAATACTGTAGTTCTAGTCCAGGATGTACTCTGATAAGGTTTGATTGGTGAGTAATTCTTCTGCAAAGAGCTGTGATGACATTAATGGATCCCCATGAAAATAGATACAGCTGCCCATCCCAAAGGCTTTTGCAGGTTTATGACAGATCCTGTTTATGTCAAGTAGTCGAAGCTGTGAACTATTTGCTAGGCAAGGTAACAGAGATAGGGAAGTCTTAAAACTCAAGGACATTTTTTTGATTAAGAGCCAAGATGTTACAATCCAAGTACAGAAGACTGTAGTGAAGGAACTTGCAAAGTACAAGAGCCTTCTGTCGTTATCTGGTTATGCAAACTGAGCACCTTTTCTATCAGTGCCAAGCCAAGGGGCAGTGGAGCCGCTGCCAGTTAGGCAGTAGCTCATCCGCTATCATGTCTGTGTGCAAAGAGAGATTACCAGCATATATATATATAAATAGATTTAAGATGAGAATTTAGGAAGTGTAGGGGAACACTAACTCTTATTAACTGCATGTATTTTCTGTTCAATTTGTGTATATTTTTTCCCCAAAAGAGTGACGTCTTTAAATTGTTCTGTAATACGGGACAACTTGCAGGTTGATCCAGGAAGACTAGTCTCAGTGGCCAGGCATCCAGTCTCAGCAGGATGGAGGGTGGAGCAAGGTCACTTCCAGCACTCAGGCAACAGGCAAGTTCTTCCTTTTGGGATCTCCGGATCATAAGCTGATTCTTTGGGGAAATCTAGATGTAGCAAGTGCCAGTTATTTCCAAGGATTGTGACCCAGCAGTGTGTTTGCTAGGCTGCTTCCACAGTGCACCATAACATTGAGGAACACAAGCTCTGCTTGTGACAGAGTAACTCTAGAGTTAGTGTTGAGCTTCTTTTCTTCCCTTTCCTATTCCAGCTTCTTCCATTCCTATTCCAGATGGGCTAGCTAACAAATAAATGCAGATTTAGAAGGGTTTGGTGGAGACAGAGCAGCAGCAGCTTTTCCCCTCTCCAATCCCAAAAGCATTTGACTTCAGAGCCCTGCCTTGGCAGGGACAGATATGCCTGTGCCATGCAGCTTTTTGGCCATCCAAAGCTGGTGATGAACCCATACTCACATTGCATCTCATGAGGAAGCTGGGGTGTGCACACCTGTGTTGCAAGAGGGCAGCTCCACATGCAGCTAGGAATTAGGCAGAAGTGCCAGCAAGGAGTCTCGTGGTTGCAGAGCATCTGACCCAGAATTACTCAGCTACTTCCCAAGGGGACACCTTCCATTCAGATTGTAACTTGGAAATTTTTCAAAGTGTGTTTGAACTTTGAACAGTTAATTCAGAACCAGGAAACAGCGTGGTTAAAGGGAGTTCTGAGGCCACTTTACTCATCTGTGTTACTTTTTTTTCCTCTAAGTTTCTATCAAGTTTCCTGTCTTTCTATTTTTCTGATTCACTTGTCAGAGATAAATGAAGGTGCATCATTCAGTACAAAATAGACAGATGTAGGTGGCGTACAAATTGCTAAAATTAGTGGTGCTGTTTGTACAGTTTGAGAATTGCACTACCTGCTGCAGCATCACATGTGTCACTTGGCAGTGGTGCTGCAGTTACCATGGAGCACTGGCAGTGGTTCTTGGTGGATGCTGCATGGTCCTTTCTCGTGGCTGGGTGCATAAGATGCCTTTTTCAGGTGTAGTTGTTAGCCCAGAGGGTGGCCAGGAGGCTGTGCCGATCCCTTGGTCTTGCAATATGGAATGTGCTGCTCAGGAGCCTTGTGCCATTCCCTGTGCTCTGGGTGACTGGTGGCAGCCCTGACTCCCATGAGGAACTCACTGTCTGACCCCTTTGTGCACTGAGCTCAGGGCTTGGGCACACGGGAGGGAATAGCTCAAGAAATAAAAGTACCAGCTCTTTCCACCTTGGGGGAGAACTGATGGTAATTCAACCACTAGCATTCCCCAGGACAGGGAAATGGCCACTGCCATGTCATACAGAAAAACCACTCTGATTTTCCATCCATTCCTAAACCAAGCTACTTGTTCATCAGTCTAATGGCTGGATAATAATGTAATCTTAGAGGAATTTGCTACCATAGTGACTAAGAAATAGCTGTGTGTTGATTTTACTAGAAGTTTCTCATCCAGTTGTACCATGAGGTTCTTGATTGCGATTACAGTTCTTATCTGGATTAAACCAGAAGGAAACATTCCAGTTTGTTTCCAGTAAAATAGGCTATTTTGTCTTTTTTGCTATAGTTTTGTCACTTTACCAAGAAGGCAGCACGTTTGTGTTGACAGATTGGCTTTTATACCATGTGTTGTATGAAGAAGTACTGTAAGACAAATGAGGTGTTCAATAAAGTATTGTTTCACTTAAGAAAAAAAAATAAAAATCTGTGTTTGAGGCACTATTATTTCTCACGATGGCCTGCTGCAAAAGTTCCTTCAAGAACGTTGGTTATGTTAAGCCACATTTAGTCAGTGCTTTTCAAAACCAAGCCAAAAGGACCAAGGACCAAGCCAAAACCCATGCTGGGATGCCAGCCTCCCTGAAATGGAGACCCAGATTTTGAAGCCTGGGATTAGTTTAGCCTTGTGTAGAGCCTGAGATGTGTTTGGTGCCGAGAGGGTGAGTGAGCAAGCCCAGTACTGCCACTCGCTTTTTGCATCCAAAGTAAACATTCACAGTGTGCAGATGTGTCTACACTGACTCTGATACTTTGTTCTTTCTAATTTATGCATTTCCTTCATTGCTTCTGCACTGGTCATGGAAATCCCAGTCTCCTTCTTAATCTCCATCCCTTCAGCTGTTCATGCACAGGAATACATGATGATACTGCTCTTTCACCTCCTGGAGGGCAGGCAGCAGATTGTCATCCCTCACAGACCCACACTACCCAAAGAACAACAACGTCACATACTGTGTAAGAGGTCTTACAAGTATTATTTTATTTCTTCTTATATTTTTTTTTAAATACTATGTACAATCTGTTTAAAGCTTGTCAAAATGCACAGGCTCCCATTCAATGGAACTGTGCAGGGACATAGATTCAAAACAAGAATAAAATCTTTACTGTTCATCTTCATAAGACACTTTCTTTTTCCCATTACAAAATACTTTTAAGAATAGTAACATTTATAAATGTATTTATATTCAACATCATATAAAATAAACCAAGATTTATACTCAATTCTAGACTTTTTCTTATTTTTTTTTTTTCTTCATGGAATATATACAATATATACAGTAACTTTTCATTATGTTTGTCAAACCAGCCTGATTATACCCACCAGGCTTTAGCTTATATGTACAAATATGCTAAAAGTGCAAGACTTTATTAATTAAAGCTGCCTGTGTTTTCAGAGGTCTGGAATTGTGTGGCCTATATATATTTATATATAGATATACATGTGCATACATATATATGCACATTAAAAATATGTATATCTATATATATATAGAGAGAGAGAGTATGTAGGTACTTGTGTACTAGAAAATCTCACAACATTAATGACTAATAGGTCAACACCAACACTGGAGCCCAACCCCACTGCAGGTGCCATTGGTCACGTTCCTGCTCTCTGCTTGTCACCAAAAAGTCACACTTGGGTTGTCTTGATGCAGCCAGGGGTGTGCGAACCAAACCCTCAATTCCAAATGAGTCCTAAAAACACAGGTCATAGCTAATACCGAGGTAAACAAATACAAATCAACCTGAATAAAGAGAATTATCCATATTTTTTTTAAGAGTGAGTGACAACATAAGGCAAAAATCCCATGGGCCTGACTCAGCCTTCCCTCCAGCTGGAGGCAGACTGAGCAGGCACCAAGCAATCCCCACAAAGGGATGGTGGGATTTTGTCCTTTGGAGCACGTCTAGAAAACAAGGCTCTACCCGTGAGGCAGTGCCTGGGACCGCGTAGCCCCCCCGCCCACCAGCAGCGAGGTCAGCGGCTGGGGGGGCACTGGGACTGGGGGGGGGCTCGTGATAAAGTGCGTTTTTAGGTCTCTTGTTTCAGCAAGGCCGATCTAACATGTAAACATCCTCGCAATGCTCCAGTGCTCCTCGCTGAGGGGCTGCAAGCAGGGGGGCAGTGTCCCCCAGCCCTCCCTGTCCATGCAGCAAAGTGCTGCCATCAGGAGGGCTGTGCCCGCGGCACTGCCCCATCCGGCACACCCACACCCCCCCACCTCCCCAAAACCCCTCCCCAACCCTCTTTTGTTTGACTCGCCGTCAAAGCCCCAGCAATGCTGAAAAACTGCTCTGCCTCGGCTACCTCCCTACTGAGCATTGCTAAAAAAATACACCCCCAAAGCCCCGACCCCAACCACCACCTCTGAGATAATGTGGCTGGCACTTGCCATAGCTGGCCTCACACACGATGACAGGACACTGCAGACCAACCATGGTGGCCTGTTGGGATGATGCAGGTTTAATGGGCAAACCAGGAAAATGCAGTCTTTCCCTCCTGCCAGCCACCCCGAGCCACTAACTGTACAATGGTGGTGTATATATACAAATATATGTGTTTACTTCCCCTCTAACGTTATGTTCCAAAGTTATGGTGGAAAAAAACCCCCAAAAACTCCCCAAAATACAACTCCTTTCTGCCCCAGCCTTATGAGCAACCCCACTGTCTTGGAATGGGGAGAGGGACAATCTAAAAGAAATAGTGCTTTGAAAAAAAAACCCCAAAACTTAAAAAAATTAGTTACCTACCCCAAAGGCTCCATGGTCCTTCCTGCAGCACAAACCACCAGGGCAGGAAAGCCCCTATGGTCTCCCCAGGGAGAGCTCTAAGCTCTAAGACCCGAGGGATAAGCAGGTATTATTTCAGCTCCAGATTGCTCCACACCCCACTAACAGCAGTGAGGTGATCCTGGCCCATGACTCTGCTGTACCCATGATTTCCTGTCATGGTTTGAAATGGGGGGACTGGTCAGGCTGTGTCTGAGCAGCTGCTCAGCTGCCCAATGTCCAGGGCTGCATGTGCTGGCCAGGCTGGGGCCCAGTCAGCAACTGCACTGACAAGTGGCCCACTCTGTTCCCCAAAATGCAGCATGTACCTGGGAGACTACCCCTCCCCTGCCTGCTCTGTAAACCACAACCCTGGGAGCTGTGCACCCAGTGTCCCACTCAAAGCCAACCTGTGCAGATGGTTTTGCTAAGGGAAGGGACCCGTGGAAAGCAGGGTTGGCACAGCTTTTGCTCACATGCCCACCCCTGCCCCAGCCAAAACACCAAAGCACCCTAGTGCCTTATACCAGCCCTCTGAGAGCTCCTGGCTGCCCACTGCTCCAGCAGTCTGTCTTCTCTCCATCACCACTCTCGGCAGTGTGGCACACCAAAACCTTATCTCTCTCCCCAGGAAAATTGCTGGGAAACAGCCCCTGGTGTACCAGGGTTGGGGGAGCCTCGCTGCACCCTGCCAGGCAGCAGGGAAGCTGCACACAAAATCCTGTCTGAGGCAGAGCTGTGGTGCTCCTGAGCTCTCCGGGAAACTCCAGCTGCCATAACCTCGTTCACTCAGGCTGAAACAGTCATGTTCTTCTGGCCCCAAGCTCAACCTGGACCCAAAGTTAACAAAATCCTCCCAGTGGTGCTGCACAGAAAATGTGTGGCTGCTGGGGGCAAGCGAGGCAGCTACAGACATATAGATACAGCTACAGATAAATAGAGCTATAGACAGATCTGTGCTTATGGCATTAGATAGCTCAAGGTACCACTACCTACAGCTATTGCTTTTGACACCTTCCCAGTTTCCCCTTTTTCCTGAAACACAGGGCTGCTTGTGCCAAAGGCTGCTCCATCAGTAACACCAGTGTCCACTTGCTGCAGTGCTACAAAGAGCCAAGCAAGCAGCTTGCACAAGATAAAAACCGAAACAAATGCCAAAAAAAAGGGAAAAAAAAAAAAAAGCACAGTTTGCTTGGTTTCCACATTATAAATTAACCCCTTCCTAAACCTCGCTCTGTCTGCCAGGTGGAGCTTTACTGCTGGTTGGACCTGGTCCTAACTAATCATTATTACACAAAGTAATGGCCAAACCCATCTCCTGTGTTTGGGCTCCAACAGTGGCCACAGTTAGTACTCAGCTACTAACACCTCAAAAATGTACATTTTCATTTTTCCTTTGGAAAGATACAAACAGTAGGGACACTTAGCTATACACCCACTGAGGAATAAACTGGTTTTTCAATTCATAAATATAAACTTAGAGTTAAAAAGTGACAAATTACAAAAATACAATTTATTGCTGACCCTACGGGCTTGTAACATCACTTGTGTTGTGATCATACATTTTGAGTTTGCCAAATTGAAACATGACCTAGCAAAACCATAAAGTTTGCTGTCATATGCCAGTCTATGCATGTTTGTTTTATGTATAGAAACATATACATCAGGTGAAACAAACCAAACCAAACCAAACAAAAAAAAAAAAAAAAAAAAAAAGAGTAAGGATTCTTCATCCATAACCTGAAAAATATTTGGCTACAGGGAGTAAAAACCCTATAAATTTATCTGCACTTGTTAACCAAAAATAAAACATGACAAATATTGTACTAGCTGCGATGTGAGCTGGTATAATAACAATAAGAAATTCAGGCAAAAGTGGTGTTATGTAAATTAGCAGCATTATCCAATCTCCTGGAAAACAAAAAACTGTGGGACTGAGGTATAGAAAAAAGGGGGAAAAAATCCACAATGGACCTACTACAGCAAAACGAGTTATGTACATGGTAATCCAACTGTGTCCTGCGGACCGGTACAGTCTGTCTATGTGCTTCAAATGCTGGGCTTAAATTCACAGTGACTTTCAGCACTGAAGTCCTGAATGGAAAATAGTTTTGTCCACTGCAAACCAAGCTTCATGGCAACCTGATAACTCACCTCCCTGCAGCCAGCCAGCCAGCCAGCCAGCCACCACCTCCACTTGCACCGTGGTGCTGGGCCAGGGCACAAACAGCTGCCAGAGCAGCATCATGGACCAGCTGCGTGGAGATCCCAACAGATGAGGTGCCTCTGGAGCCATCCATCCCCACTGGGGACTGTTCCTCCAGCCACCACCTTCCCACGGAGCCCGACCTCACCCGTGCCATGCTCTGACGGCACCGTGCTCTCCCCTGCGCGCGCCCAGGGTGCTGAGCGGCTGCAGCCACGTGGTCCCTGCCTCCCAGAGCCAACATTCAGGGCAGCTGCATCTCGGGCAGGTCAGGCAGGTTGCAGGGCTGGCCCTGTGGGTGGTGGCTCTGCTGCTGTGGATGGAGGAAGTAACTCAGGGGGTTCTGCTGCGGGGCGTGGGGTGGCTGGAAGATGCGCTGCGTCGGACCCCCAGGCACCAGCTCCGGACCTTGCATCTGTTGGGAGACACAAAACTGACAGGTCAGACCTGCCCCCATTGCTGCGGGGCTCATGCTGAGACTCCTACCCAGCAGTGTGTGTACTGAGGCCTAACAGTGAGCTCTACCTACCGAGGGTATGACTTGTATCCCTTGGGATGCTGGTGCTGTCAGCACAACTAACAATGATGGAGAGTATGGAGGGGAAGCAGGACACATCTGTCCTACCAGCCCCATGGAGCACCCAGCAGGAATGGAGACCTTCAAAAGCTACTGAGACGCAAGGTAAAACCTGCAGAATTGTGTAATTTTCATCCCCACAGGAAGGTCCTTTAGGCAACCAATGAAGAGGTTGCAGAATGACCTTGTCCATGTACCACCCCATGGCCAGTATCCTGAAGACTGGGACTTGCCGGTTCACCCCCTGTTAAAGGCACAGTGACACTAAAGCCTGGTTTTCTGCTGCCCTGGAGCTATTTATCTGTCCCAGCACCATCATTCTGCCATCCATAGTGCTGGACCTCAGCGCTGCCCATGAGGACTTGTACCCAAAGGGAGGATGCTCATGCCCATGTTTGCTAACAATGATCCACTTCTCCCTCTAAACCCAGTCCTGTTGTGTGGCTACTTTCAGCTCCTCCTGCTTTCTTTCCTACATCTTTGCCTGGAGGACTGTAACTTACCTAGGCCAACCAGGAAAGGCTTGGAGAATGTGTTACTAAAAATTACTACACCAACCCCTCTCCTTGGCAGTATCACTTGTTCAACATGCACTGATGAAAACTGTGTTGGAAAACCACAATCACCTTCTTTAGAGATTTGTGTTGTGAAATACCCATTTATTAAAAGAAAGTCATGATGGCAGCTGGTAAAAACCTTGCTCTGCTGAGACATAACAGCAGGAGGCATGTTTTATAAAGAGCTTATCTCTCATCATGCTTCATGTCTACAGCAAGCTGCCCACCTGAGGTCCTCTGGATAAAAAGCTCTGTTTGAAAAACTGAGTATTTCATCTGGACACTACATGATAACTGAGTTTGTGGGAAAGTAGTGTCCTCAAGCAGAGGCAGAGTCAGCCTAGACAGGCTGAGCACATGGCCATGTGCAGATACAACAGGAATGGAGGATGCGTAAGTACACTGACCAGGTCTGATCAGGCACATGAGCCCCATTCCTAAAAAAACACCCAACCAACCCCAAAGCCATCCCTGTCCCTTCTCAGAAACCTGCTGCTGCTCCAGTACCTGAAGGTAGAGACGGTGCTGCTGAACCTGTTGCTGTGGCCACTGGTGGAGATGAACTGGTGTGTTGGCCTGGTGGGATGTGAAGCTGGTGTGTGGGATCATCAGAGATGGGGAGAAAATGGGCGACGGGGCTGGAGGTCGGATGGTGCTACAGGTAACTGGTTGCACCTGTACTGAGGGAGGCATGGTCTGCTGCTCCGCAACGAATCTGCCACGAGGAGGAAAATCAGGTATGAGAACCCCAACCCAGACCCACCACCAGAACGGGTGCTGAGGAGCCCAGGTGGTACAGGAACCAGACTAGGGCAGGGCGTGTCAACCCGTGCATACTCTGGTGACAAACAGAACCCAGACTTCCCCCTCCCCACCAAACATGCACTGGAAATGCAGAAAATTAAGGCTTTCAAGACTGTATATCTCCTCCATGTCTTGGTAAGGCACTTTATGATTCGCAAAAGACGGGAAATGGTTGATTTTCTTTTCCAAAGGACTTTATTTATCATAAAGTTCTTTGTAATTAAAAAATACTCTCATTACTTTTTCTCCTAACCAGCTGAACTTGTGTTTCATTTCACACTGAAACTGTTCGTGTTTGTGTGATCAGGTACAAGTTTTTCCAAGTCATTTACAGTGCCATAAAGTGCCCTGCTAGAACACTGAAGGAAAACAAGGGCCAGCAAAGACTCACTTTCCTTGCTGCCTGCTGGCACTGCTCTGCACGGCCTGGCCACTGCTGTTGGCTGTGGGCATCATGGCTTGGATGGACTGATCCAACAGCATCCTGAGGGGGAATGAAAACAGAGGATGGTCAGGGAAGGGAGGTGTCCAAGATCCTGTCAGTCTCTAGAAACAAATTCCTGAAAACCCTCCATGAAAGCAGGCAAACCATCACCTGGAAAACAAGCTAATGAAACAGGATGCTTCTTAACATATTCCTCCTATGGAGACAGGCTGAGAGAGTTGGAATTGTTCAGCCTGGATCAGAGAAGGGTTAATGGAGACCTTTGAGCCCCTTCCAGTGCCTAAAGGGGCTACAGGAGAGTTGGAGAGGGGCTTTTTACAAGGGCATATAGGGGACAGGACAAGGGGGAATGGTTTTAAACTGACAGAGGGCAAGGTTAGATTAGATCTTAGGAAGAAATTCTTCCCTGCGGAGGTGGTGAGGCCCTGGGAAGCTGTGGCTGTCCCAGCCCTGGAAGTATTTGAGACCAGACTGGACAAAACTCTGAGCCACTTGGTCTAGTGGATGGCGTCCCTGCCCGTGGCATAGGGGTGGAACTACATCTACTCCCCTTAACAGCAGCAGATGTCCCAAGGATACCGATGTCCTTGGAAGGATGTGGGTACCTGAGGCTCCTGTCCTGGCTGTAGTTGGACTGTGGTTGCCTCTCGCTGCTGTCAGCTGGCATCTGTGCAGCCACTGCAATGGGGTGTGGTGGGGAAAACACCATGGGGTTGTTGTAGAGGGGCACAGAAATGCTCGCCTGCCCTGGCAGGCACGTTGGCTGGCCTTGGCTTCCTCTCATTATGTGCTGCTGCTGCTGCTGCACCTGAAACGAAGACATAGATACCCACCTAAGTTTTAAAGCTCCCTAACAAAAGGCTACAATAACTGCTCACAGCTGCAGGTGGGAAAAGGAGAAGGAGCAATAGGATACTGTTCCTGAACACAGCGGTAGGAACAGTGCATCTATTCAGGACAACCAACCAACCCATTGTCCCTGCAGGGCAGGTGCTGGCATTGCCAGCTGCAGAGACACACAGTCCCTTGAGAAATCACAGCATAAGGGTAACGGCACAAAAGGATTCAGTGGGAGAGAACAGCTTAGGAGGGGAAGTCTAAATCTGAAGTCCCCAAGGAAAGTACCTCATCTGTCCTTTAAACCAGCAGTTTTGCCCTTTTTTGGTTTTGGACGACTCAAGTCTTCCCAAGGAGAAGTGACCATCTTAATAGTGGAGTTAGGTCTAGTGCTGACAAAACAATTGCCTTCCAAGACTCCTCAGGCAGAAGAAAATTAATCTTTCAAAAGGATGCCTACTTCCCTGTGTTATCAAGTCACAACTCTCACTTGGCTACAAACGAGCATCGTGTTGCAATCACAAACACAGGCAACTGAGAGCCCAGACCTCCACTCAGTCCCTCCCCAGGGTCACCAGGAGGGCTCCAGCAGTCCCTGGGGTTTAAATCCTTTTTGGCTACCTGGCTTTTATTTTCACAGTTGAAGCTGAATGACATCATTCACAACTGACTCTCCACACAAATTCCATAATGCCAGCTAGGCAGTAAAACCAGCAGAGAGGGGGATGCACGGGACCATGGGGAGGGGAGACATGACAGACAAGTACTGGAAAGTCAGGGGTGGGAAGGATGAAGACAAGGAAGCCGGCAGTGACCTGGGCCGCCGTGCCGTGGGGGTCCCTGAGGAACTGGCGTGGTGATGGCAGGTGGGTGCCACAGTAGTGCTTCGTGCCCCCAAGGCCTGGCTGCTGTGCCTTCTTGGCTGGGGTCTGCCTGGGGGTCCCCTGTGGTGTCGGCCTCCGGGGGCTCGGGTGCTGCACGTTGTTAAAGACCACGGGGATTGGCTGCTGCATCAGCATCTTTAAGCAGAAGAGGCACATGAATTGGTGGTGGTACTGCCTGGGAGAAATAGCACTGCAGCAGCTTCTCAAAATCCAGGGGCAAAGTGGACCATGAGTAACAGAAAATCAAATGTTATCTTGTGCCAAATATTTATTCAGAGCCATGACTGTTCTGGCTCCGCTGTGTCTGCTGTGTTTTTCAGGAGTGGCACTGGGGATCCAGCACACTAATCAGGCACTGAACCACCAAGCTTTTTGTGCAGAGGGGACTTTGGATTAATTTGGGATTGTTTTTTTCTAAATAATGAGTATTACTGATTCAATACTTAGCCAGATACTGACGTCACTCATCTCTTGAGATTACTCCTACATCTGAGACCAAATTACCAATTTGTCCAGAGTTCATTTCTGAATGCTTTTGACACAGCCAATTTTGCTACTGATCTGTGTGCTCAAAGGAAAAGCAAATGGTTGCCCTAGTCCCTGGGGCAGCAAGTACCTGCAGGTTGGAGTCCTGCACTAGCTGGAGCTGCTCCTTGATGACGTGGAGCTCTTCTTGCTGTGTCTTGATGTCAGCTTGCAGTATGCGAGTCCTCTCCTCCAGCTGCTCTTTCAGCTGATGCATCATCCCCAGCTGGGTTGGGAAATGGTACACTGGCTGCAGAGAACAGAGAAAAAAGGATCACAGTGCAGGACCAGTCCTGCTATTCACATTCATAGTGATGCTGGCTTCAGAAAAACTACTGCTTTTCAGCTTTTGTCATAGAAAATATGGTGCAGACAAAAAATGGCAATTGCATATTTAAATGAACTACCACTGTAGTTCCAGCACAGCAGCACATCTGGCTCACACTCAGTGCCTCCCTCCAGATTTTGGCCTGTTGAATTTCCACACAGATGCAGTGTCTATACATGGGCAACACAACTGCTGGTTTTGGGCCACTGCATCCAAACCCTTGCCACACCTCCTGACTGGGCTTTCAGTTGTGCTGCTGCTGATATTCACCAAATGTCAAGCCCAAGTTATGCTGCAGTCCCACCTGGGGATCCATCCTTCACACCTAGGCTGGCCATCTTAAATTCCTCTTTTATAGTCTGAATATTTACTACAATGACATCGAAGCCCCCTGAGGAGGGACCTCATTGTTAAGATCCATGACTCCCACATTTTTCTCGTGGTTTTTGTTTTTCTTTTCCTGGTCTTACTCAAACCTTTCATGACATCATCATCCTTTACCAGGGGAATAAAACTCCAACATAGTATCAGCCTGCAGTTAGGTGCCACAGATTCAGGGAGGAGCCTTCAGCAGCCTCCGATGATTTTGGCAAGTGTAAAACATCTTCTACACTATTTTTTCAGATGTCCCACCTGCTCACTGAAATGAGTGGTTGCAATAATTTGGTTGCAGGTAAGTCTCAATAACAGCAGCAGAAAGGGCACAGAAACTTTGTCCCCACTCTGGGATGAGCCAGCAAGAAAGTGAGGGCATTGAACCAGAGCCACCAAAGCTGCCCCACTGACCGGTCACAGCAGTGCACTTAACAGCGATAAACCACATACCATGACAGGGTGCTGGGAGGGGACTGCCAGCTGAGCCACAGGGTGCTGAGGGAGGTGTTCATCAGGGCCTTGAGGAGTGGCTATGGCCTAGAAATGAAAACCTTGCCTTACTGAAGGTCCATAGCACCTCTAGTGCAGAGCTCGTGCTGTGCCAGCTCACCACAGATGAACAAGTGCAGGGAGTTAGACAACTCCATGTAGGGATCTGAGTCTGAAGGGAGAATTTAAGCTCCTGCATGCCCCTGCTAATTGCAAGTCCTTGCTGTCAGCACCCATTTTTGGATAAAGGCCATTTCATGTACGCAAACCCCGAGAAAAACGGATTGGCAGTGTAAGAAGGCATTTTGCCTGGAGAAGCAAACTGAATCCTGAAAGGAGGCAGCAGAGGAGCCTCTGGCATCTCTCCACTGGCTCCACCAGCCAGCAGTGCTCCTCACAGCCCCAGGAAATCCCAGTACACTCATGGTGGGGGATCCAGCATCTCTGAAGGAGAGATCAAGGTTCCTTTAACAGCTCAGAAAGGCTTCTGCTGGCCAGGGCCACTGACCTGGGTGCTTCCGACAGCTGCCAGCCGCAGGGCTGCCTTCTCCGCCTGCGCCCCCGGCACTGACGGCCGGGTGGGAGTGCTGGTGTCCGTGCGCCGCATGGATGATGTGGCTGGAAGAGAGACAGTTCACTCTGATACAGCAGACCCGGGCCTGGGTGCCCCAGGTAAGCCTGAACTCGGCCTATGCAGATGAGCAGTGATCCAAACACTGCCAGGGTGGGTCCCAAACTGCTCCTCTGTGGTCCCTCTGGCTTGCTGCCTGACTTGCTGGGGTCCCTTCTGATGCTAAGCCCACGTTTCAGTCTGTCCTCCAGGTGTGCTCCAGATGAGATTTCCACTCTCCCCATGGCAAGTACTTCAAGAAAAGCCTCCTCAGTAATTTCCTAGACACAGCCCTGCACAGGCACTGTGGTCACCTCACTGCCACTTCCAAGGCAGGGCTGGCAGTCATGGGAGCTGGGATAAAGCTGCCAGCAAGGCAGAAATCCTGTGCTCCTTTTACAGGGATTTAGCATCAGACACCTCATTAAATAATTATATTACCCCAAAATTAAACTTTTGTCAGTGAGGTTAGGGGCTCAGTCAACCTTGTGAGCCACCTCCTGTCCCCTGAGCCACTGCAAACAGCCATGACCCTGAGCTGGAGACAAAGCAGAGGAAAGCTGCTCTCACAGTAGCAGTGGGCTGGGAGGGAGGAGGCGGCGGGTGCATGGCTGTGGCTCTGCTGCTGCACCGTAACTTGGTATGTCCCAGTGGTGAGCGTCCCCCTCCCACCCCGACTCGGTCACTTCCAGCCGAACTCCAGTATTCTGGAGGCTGCTCTGCCCTCCAGCCCACCCCATTCCCTTGCTGGGCTGTGCCCAGGCTCTCTGGCACCTACACGTGGAGTCGGAGAGGGCGGTGTGCGAGGAGCGCCGGGAGCTGTGGGATGACAGCGACACTCCCTCCCGGCTGGCGTCCTGGCTGCTGCCACACTGCCCCACATCCAGGTAGCTGCCGTGGCTCTGCGGGGAGCAAAGCACAAGCCGGTGAGATGGTCAACAGCAGAGGACGGCACTGGAGGGGACCTTCACCTGCCTGACCCCGTGTTTGCAGAGGAAAACCTCAGGCTGGGTGTGCAGCACCAAACCCCGCTCCCTGTGCTCACCCTAAAGCCTTGAGGTGGACAGGACCCTCAGAATCACGGCCTGGGGCGGTGCCTGGGGCACCCATCTGATGGCAGTGAGCAGCGCTGGAGGGGACAAACGCCACGGGGAGTGCTGTGTCCCGCCTGTGCCACCCTCCTGCTTCCCTGCCCACAGAGCTGTGGGCAAAGGAAATAAGCCTTTATAGTCAGATTCCTTCTGCCCGAGTTTTTCAGCCGTGTCACAGTTGGTTGGCTGTGGCACAAGGGAGAGTGGTGGCAGGGGGCAATGAATGAAGGCAGCAGGAGGGACTGGCTGGGGAATGATTTTACCCATTGCAGAGATGGAGAGAGATGATTGGGAAGGGACATGGAGCGGTAGCACGGGGCATCAGCTGCAGCCCCAGGAGAACCTACAGCAAATGTCTTCTGAGGGGGACAGGTACTGGGCAGTGCTGGGAGCTGCAACCCCTCTTGCACCTCCCTGGGGAGCAGTGGCTCCCAGCAGGCTGTTCTGGGCAGGAACTGGGCAGCATATCCACGCAGGGGAGCAGCCTGAGCTCCCATAAAGTAATGTTTGAAGAGCAGTGAGGCTAATGGAATGATAGCCCCACAACAATCCACTTGAAATGACTTTGATTGCTGGTCTTATCTATAAACTACTAAGACGAAGAACTTGAAAGTAATTAAAATGACCTTGTTAATTGGGCAGGCATGTTGAGATGCCAGACTGATTCAAGTCATGGAAATTAATGGTCTGGTCACAATCCTACACCTGATGTGATGCAGCAATAGAACTGAAATCTTGGATAAGTATTTTCCCTTCACTTCCAATCTTCATCAGTGATGAGCTGGCACTAGCTAAACAGGTACCCTGCAAAATGTTCCTGCACTTGAATCCTCTGTACCTTACTAAGGGTGACAGGCACAGCAATCCAGCCTCCAGCTCTGCTTTTCTGCTTCAGCCAGGGCAGTTTAACCTGTTATTTGTGTAATGGTCTCAAAGATAACACAGAGCAGAACAGAGCAACGCAACTGCTGAATTTGCACTTATTATGGAATCAGAGAGTGCTCGGAGTTGGAAGGGACCTTAAAGATCATCCACTTCCAATCCTCCTGCCAAGGGCAGGGACACCTTCCACTAGACCAGGTTGCTCAAAGCTCATCCCACCTGGTCTGAACCAAGATGAGCAGTTTAGAGCTATGCAGAGGAAAACTCCTCAGGGTCTGCCTGAGTCATAACCAAACTGAAGGCTTGGAATGAAATGAGAGTAAAGAAAAAGGAGAAAAAGAACAAATCTTTTCCTAAGATTGATAAGCATTACTCAGTTTGGTTTAAACAGCTTATTCAATTGTGAAGGGACATGGTACCTTTAGAGAAGAGGATGCCAGTTCAATTGATGACTCTTCAAGGCCAAGGTCTCGCCTCCTCTCAGCCCGAACTTCCGCATAACTAAAAAGCAAAAAAAAAACCAAACCCCATTTCAAAACCAGTTTTTCAGCCTAGATACTGGTTCTTGTATGGTAACTACCCTACTACGCAGGCTACCGTGGAGTTTTCACGTTGAGACCCAAGCTTTGCACAACACACAAACATGCTCTCTCAGTATAGAAGGCACTTAGAGGAACATCATCATCGAGCCTCACAATCTGTGAGTAATTCCACAAATCAGAACAACTGGGCAGTGTCCCATCCCACTGCACCCAGGACTGCAGAGCCTGTAGGATTAATTGCACTAATAATTCCAAGCACAAAAGTAGACACTCCTTTGCAAAATTTGGTCCTGGATGCCTTCAAGTGAAACTAATCTAAAAACAAAGTGCACTTGGCTATTGAAGACACAATAGTTATTTTTTGTCCTGAGTACAATTTTCCCATTTTCCACAATCAGGCAGAAAAATGATCCTACAGCTTCTGTGCAGGTAAACTGCCATAACAAGAGTGTATTCATTTTCTAACCTGAGGATGATCAAGAATCAATTTTTTCCATGTGATATGGTAGCTCAGTGATCCCTATTCCAGGGCCTTGGGGAGGAGGAGCTCAGGTCCCTCTTTCTGAGGGTGCACACAAGGTACTTGCATCAGAGCTAACACCCTCCACTCCACTGGAAGCTCTGAATACAAACCAGCAGCTGCCCAGGTGCAATGCAAGGTGCAGGAATCCCCAGGAATGTGCCTCTAAAAGTGTACATTTGCTTTCCTTAATTTTTTTCCTCTTAAGTAATAAAATCTTTACAGTAAACAATGCCACATGATTCACCACAGATCTAAAATAGAGAGGATGTTTTAAAG
The DNA here is from genome assembly GCA_013399695.1 of Formicarius rufipectus. NCBI lineage: Eukaryota > Metazoa > Chordata > Aves > Passeriformes > Formicariidae > Formicarius > Formicarius rufipectus. The sequence continues at coordinate 715,111 of VXAU01005000.1, read as the reverse complement.
ACTCTCTGAGCACTCACTAGGTTTAAGAGGCACTGGAGCAGTAAGAAAAACCAAGTTCGTGTACAATAAAGTCAGACCTTAAAGTGGAGCTAAATTCCCTAGAGGATGGCAGAAGAAGCAACACAACTGAGAAGCGATCTCTGTGTAATATTTGCTTATGTTAAGATTTGACATGTAGTTTATATCACAGAATCATCAGAATCTGGGTTGAAAGGGACCTTGAAAATAATCTAGTTCCAACTCCTCTGCCATAGGCAGGGACACCTTCCACTAGACCAGATGGCTCAGAGTTCCATCCAGCCTGGCCCTGAACACTTCCAGGGATGGGACATCCACAGCTTCTGTGGGCAACATGTTCCACTGCCTCAGGGACACTTCCCTCACAGGGAAGAATTTGTGCCTAACATCTAATTTAAATCTACTCCCTGTCAGTTAAATGCCACTCCCGCTTGTCCTGTCACTACACAACCCTTGCAAAAAGTCCCTCTCCAGCAATCTTGTAGCTCCTTTAGGCACTGGAAAAGGCCTGAAGATCTCCCTGGAGCCTTCTCTGCTCCAAGCTGAACAGCCACGACTCTCTCAGCCTGTCTCCATAAAGGAGATGCTCCAGCCTTCTTATCATTTCCATGGCCCTCTTCTGATTCACTCCAACAGGTCCAAGTCTTTCCATTTTAGTAGTGTCTGCTCCTCCAGATGTTTGACAAGGAAAGGGTGAGGACCAGAAAAATATCACAAATTGATTACTGACAATAAAGAAATACACAGTGAGCAAAAAGTTTACTGAAGTTAATACAGCAAACTAGTATGTCACTAGTTTTTCAAGCCCTTAGTAAATGTATTCTCACTCTTACCCCAGTCTTTTTTTGAAATGGCAGTGGCAATCAAACAGATTCCCTTCCAGAAGGTGTGTATCACAGAGCATCCCACACATGCACTGCCTTCCAGCACAGGGTTGCAACTCAGCATAAGCAGCTTTCCACTAGGTGGGGATCCTGGGCTGGATTTGGGGTGGTGAGGAATAAGGTTTGCAGGCCAGCAGCTAACTTCAAGTCATAAATATTTAAAACTCTGATCAAAAGGGTTTGTAGGAGATATACGATCCCATTTATGACCATAAAGCCACCTGATTCTTAACAGCTTTAATTCTTTCAATGGCCATGGCATCATTAGGGATAAAAGGGGAACGTAACACAGCAGTGAACTTGGCAAACAGGGACTTCCAAGTTTTTTGCCCAGCTGATGGAAAAGAAAAAAGAGTAATCAGTGTTCCCTGTCATAATAGTTTTATGGAGTTTCATGCCATCTTAGTGCACCAGTAGGCACAGCAAATATTCGGTTAACACAGAACTAGAAAAAGCAGTGGTTGAACACTGAGACAATACTCTGTGAAGGGTTTGGTGCTTGCTCCTACCTAACTACGAGGTGAGTGCAAACAATGAACTCGGGCTTGGAATTCCACTGGTGGTAGGTGATGTAGTAGTGTGTCTGCAGCCATATCCACTGCTGGCCTTTGGTCAGGAACCGGTAGTAACAGGACTTTCCTTTTCCAAACTGCATCACTGTTTAACAAAAGAGAAAGCAATTTACAGCAAACAGGGATTTCTTGGTGCAAAGGTGATTAGAAAAACCATTCAGTCCCACACACCTCTCACAGACTGGCAGTACCAAAGTGGCTCTTGAGCTGTATAAACACAACAGATGACACACAACAATGCACTCACCTTTTGTTTGGGTTCTTTTCCAGGACTACCCTTTGCTATTTTGAGATTGCTCTTATAATTGCTATAACTATATAACTAGCTATATACTTATAACTTATTTCTGGGCTACTCTGAAATAAGAATAAATAACATTAATTTAACAGAGTATTTGCCTTTCTCATGTACATGAGAATGCATTTCAAACACTGAAGGTGTGAATTCAGAATCCCAATAATGGCACAAACCAGTAAGGTAGTGAAGTTTTAGCAGTTTAACTGAGAATTTCCTTCCAAGAGATGACTGAAATACACCAGACCTGCTACATATTATCAGCCTATGTCCAGTAAAATCTCAAGTGCTTTAATACAACTGGAAAATAACGAGGGGAACTACATTAACTACACTAATTGTTCTGGACTGCTGGGAATACAAAATGAAACATGCTTGCTTAAAGTATTCACAATTAATGAAAGTAACATACAGATGTGGTTGAAGCAAATCCATTTCACTTGACAGTGGGCAAGATGTCTGCCCAGAGTGCCCAACCTGACAACCAGGAACTTATCAAGCCACACTAATCCAAGTGTTTTTACTCACCATCACACCTGTACTTTGTTAAAATATCAGGACTAACTTCTTTAGTGATCCCATTAACAGTTATGGGCTTTAGATGATGCACTTAGCAGAGGTCTTCTGGCTAACATGCCATTCTGGAGATCCTTCAGCTCCTAGTCCTGGCAGAGATGTCCTGAAACAACTTCTCTAAGCCACTCTGCCAACACCTAGCTTTGTTCATCTATGCAGTAAAATTAAAATATCCTTTCCTAGGTGTGTTATGCAAATACACTTTTAATATGTAAGAGAAATCCACAGCTAGTAGAGATGTAGAACATAAATTATCAAATCAATTCTCTGCTGAATGATCTGACCCACTCTTAATACAGTTTGTATCTATATTAAATTGCAGGCACACATTACCAAAAGGACATTGTCTGCTTAAGTAGAACACTTCTGTAAGTAAACAGAACTAAGAAGTACTGTACTTGACAGCAATTAAAATACTCCATTAATATTCCCATCTACATATTGCTGGATTTCACACAACTTGTATCTACTCCTTTAATAGCCCCCTCCATGTGCTCAGCCAGGCAACCTGTCTCCCCGACAGCTGTTGTGCCAGTGCTTTGCCTTCACAGGGCAGAGAAGTCAGCAGGGAAATGGAGCAGGGAAACTTGACAATCAGAACAGTAATTTTCTTCATTCTCTACTAGGTCCTTCAGAACCTCATATATGTAAATGGTTGAGGGTATGTGGTAGAGATGGGGGTGGTTTGCAACTCAGAGATGAAGCAGAATGTCTTGCTCCATTAGGCTGGAGGGCTGTGGAGTTTCTTGGTCCCTGCATTGCACTGCTCTGCATCTCAGAGTAATTACAGCATCTTACTTGCTTCACTCTCTGGGGTGTCCTTGTTTCCTTTTGACAAAATGCTCTCCTTTCAAGCAGAGATAACAGAGAGAAAAACAGACAGTTTGCCCAACAGGAAACCTGTAAGTAATATTTCTTAGCAAAATATCTGATTCTCTAGGTGGATTTTACAATGTAGTTATTTTTCATTGCAGTGCTTGGCCACGCAAAACCACTGGAGGACAGACATAGCTCTGGCTCAGTATCTCATTCTGAAATACACATAATAAAATGGAAAATTCATGATCTTGGGGATAAAACATCTCACACCTGGTAGGAACAGCACACTGATTAAGAGTAGACTACGTGTGCAGGCACCTTTTGTCCTTCCTCACATCAGCTCCAGCCTTCAGGATGTGTTCTTCAGCAGCAGGCTGCACTGACGTGGTACTCCAATGCAGTCTTCCTTGTGCCTTGGCTCTCACAGGTCACACTACTTCTCCTTGCACAAGGATGAACTTAATGGACATTCTTTGGTGTTCACACATCAGCCTGATCTGGGACTCTTCTGCTTTGCTGCTTTATTTTCAGGTCAACCAAACATGAGCCATCTTCACCCACAGAGAAACTGCTTTCAGTGCTTTTGTATTTCAAAACAATTCTGAATATCCAGAAGCATTTTATGAATGAGTGAGTGAGGTTCACAAGATCAAATTGCACAGGCAGTTGATCCAAATGTTGCTCTGAGGAGGCATTTTGGTGAGCTGAGCCTCCTGGTTAACTCTGGAGCCCAGGGGGAACAGCAAGAACCCGTGAACTGTGACAATCAACAAAACTCACAGGGTTTGGGGCTACCCTCACAAACTGGGAGCAGAGAGGGGAAAGCTCTGACTTCACACCTATGAATCTCGAACAACCTGAGCTGAAACAAAGTATCTGCCAATTTAGGAAACCTGCACAAACAGTTCCTAATCTGAGTGAATTCTGCAAATTTCAACCTCCTGGGTAAGCATCAGCTACGACAGCTTGTCATGGGAAGAGACAATTCTCTCGTGCCCTTGAAGAAGATTCCTTTTGTGACGACATTAAAGGGTTTTTCACAAGTGACAAACGAGATCAAAGACAGGTAAGGCTGCAGAGGGAGGGGAACTTACAGTGTTCATGGCACCTAGCAAGAAGCTCCAGGTCATCTGCGTGGTAGTAATCATACCCTGACGTTCCCAGAACCTCAAAGGGTAAATATCCTATAATAGGTGGAGCCCTAGAAAGGAAGCAAAGGGCAGGGAGTGAGCACAAAACCTGATGCTTTGACAACCCGGCAGATAAGCTGTAACACCAGCAACAACACCCTCTTTCGTTCCCTTGGCAGAAAAATCAGGAGTGAATTTTCATGCATACAATGATGTAGTCTCATATACAAACAGCAACAACATAAAAAAACCAAAAACACAGAGAGAGAGAGGTAAAAACGGAGAAAATGAAAAGGTGTGTGTTTATTGTTTCGTAGCCTATTCATTACGTGGGTGGAGAGAAAGACATGTACGTATGCAGGTGACTCAATTCATTAAGGATGCTTGTGAGCCACGCAGCTTGAGAAACGCTACGGCTGCTCCTGTGCACAACAACTTGGCTCTGGAGTAAAACTATCCAGTAGGTTGGACATAAATGTCATCTGGGTAGTAACTGCAGAAGAAAGAGTAAATGGGAAGCCACAATGTGTGTCATGACCAGCTTGGGAAAAAGAAAAATGAACTGTTCCCATGGAAAAACTTGGGAAGTTAAAGCCAACAAAACATCCTATGCTGGTAAGTATAGGTAGCAATAGGCATGGGGCTGATTTAGGACTGTTTTTGCTTTGGCAGGTAGATAAGGAATAAATTAAGTATTCAGATTGGCACATTGCAATGACAGCTCACTACTGTAATGTCAATTCTAGATTTTCAATTTTCTAGGCAAAATATGAGATTTCTTTTTAAAGCAGGTGTCTGAGCAACACAGAGTGTGTGTAGAGTCTTCACTGAAGACTGATCACTCGAGAAATGATGAAATGTGAGGAGATGGCCACTGTTTTTGGCTCTTCTCTGTGTCAGTATGCCACCCTCCATCCTCCAGCACTCAGGTACACTCCTGCTTGCACCAGCTCAAGCACCACCCTCCCTCAGTGAGGTGGGACCTGTGCTAATGTGGCTCCACCTGTTTGTTCTGGTTGCAGGATGTGCTGATAATGTGGGGCTCACCTGCCAAGTTCAGCTTATTTCTCAGGAGTAAGGTGGTGGTGAGTTAGTGAAATGGTTAAGGACTCAAAATGAGACAGGCTTACAGGGATGGCGTCTATCAAATCTGCCTCCCCCGCTGCCTTTCTCTTGTGTGCTGAGTGCTCTTAAGGAAGGTGAGTATCATAAAGTGGCCAAGAATAGAAGCAAAAAGTGATTTAAATGTAGTACATTTCAATTGGGATGGATCACTCCTGAGTTTCTTGGTTATTAACATGGGAAGTTCTCGCTTGGCTGAGCCACCCAGCTCTACATTTGCACTCTTGAGAGACACAGTACACGTAGATTATTCAACTAAAGAGAGCCCAGGCAGGTCTATAACCTCCCTCTTCCCCACAACTGCAGACTGTCTGGCACCAAATGGGAAAAAAAGGTGGACAGCTCAACAGCAATTCCAGGAGGATTCAGGTGTGAGCAGGAGCTCCCAAGTCCCAGCACAAGGGGTTAGCTGGGAAAGCTGGTTCTCCACAGCAAATCTCTTGAAACAGTGTGCTGAGTACACAGTGGTCTCTGCCACAATACAGTTTTATTTATTCAAGTAACTTTTCACAGAGCACTGTGTTCCGTTTCCTCATGTGACCCAGATTTCTGTTAATGATGATAATATGTGTATTTATTAAAGTGTCCTCCTCACTGTCTCTTTGGCAGAACACAACACTGTCTCTCCTATTTTTAACAACATGCTTCTATAGAAGACAATAATGTCTTTCAGATGCACATCAGATAAACATTTAAGCTGATCAGGAAAGTATTATGCTTTCTGGAATATTGCCAGGGCTCTTTATATGAGAAAGCAACCACAAAATGTTCCTCATCTGTCATTTGACAAGGAGCTGCCTTGCCTGTGGAGCAATTTAAAAGTGTCTTGTTAGCTTAAGTTCCAGCCTTGAGACCTGCACCTTGCTGTGCAAATGGGAATGTACAGTCTTGAGAGAGCCTTCTGGATGCAGTCTTTCAATAAATGAAGGGAAAATAAGAACAGCGCCACAGTGCACAGGAGAAACAGATCATTATCAAAGCTGACAGGTTTTCTTCCTCTATACATATTTACATATAGACCCAGAAAACAGATTTTTCCTATTTTTCTCATGTTTTTCCAGATCTATGGAATGCTTTTGGCACTGTCTAGCTTTGCTTTAAGTTGTGATCCTGATAGAAAAGGTCCTCATTCCAGCTCCTGCTGGGAACCCTCTGCCCCTGCTGACATCATATCTCAGCATCAAGCAGCCTGCACCGATACAAATAAGCAAGAAACAGCAACATTTTGGCGTCTGACAGACCATCCTGGAGAGACATTTGAATCGATGACTAACCGAGCCAACCCCCATGCTCTCATGCTCATTCTCCGGTCTGAGCTCCTCTCTCGCATCTGGGGCTGCCCAAACTCTGCCTCAGTGCCAGTGGTTTCCTCGCTGGGGTGTCAGTGGCACTGGAGTGGCTTCGAGTGCCCAGCATGGAGATTCCTGTCTGAGTCATAACCCAGATTCATCAAAAGGCTCTTTGACAGGTTTCAAAGGAGCTGCTGCTCACCTTAATCACAGGAGTTGCTGGGACACAGCCCTGTGGAAAAGCAGCTCACTCCACATCACTGCAGTAAGAGGCTTAGGGCTCTTTCATAAATCTTAACATTAATCAGCTGATTCTGAAAACAAGCATTATTGGACAGCCCAATTGTCTAACAAACCCATTCCAGCAAGATTTCAATGCACAAATAATGGTCTGACTGTCCTAAAACACACAGTAGGGCTGTCACAGCGTCAGTCCCTCCATACTTCAAAACATGATGTGTGAGGTAAACATCTTTTGTACTATAGAAATGAAAGTTTTTATTAATTTATATTTGCTCCTTCTCTTTCTTGCTCTAAACGTGTAGATGATATTTAGACTTTTTTCTCCTCAGATATTTTCCCCTTACAGCCTTATTATTTACCAGTCTTCTGTTTCTAGTAATGACTATCTTCGCACAGCTCACAAGGGGAGGGAAAGTGGAAAGGGTAGGATTTTGCAATGTGCTTATGCATACATGTCAAATACAAGGAAATAGAAGAGTGAATAAAACCTCCAGTTTCTTTTGAAGAAAATGAATCCTATATTAATCAGATTAATAAAGTGATCCCAGTCTGTTTCATTCACCAAGCTGAATCCTAGCCTACCACATGGCATTCTCAAAAATGAATATGGATTAAATCTTAGAATCTGCTTTTTCTTTTATTTTCATAAATTCAATCATTTCTCAAGGTGAAAAACCCAAAGTCTCTTGATATAGCAAAAGATTTAGAAGGATTCCTGGAAGCTGTAGTGGTAAAAAAGAGGAACTAAACCAATACAGGCAACCAGACCCACACTGCTCAGTTTCAATGAGTTATTATCTTGGTGAAGTTAGAAATTTTTCTAGATATTTTCCAGAATTTTATATTTCTTACCTGCCTAAAATAAGGAAAAGAGTGAAGCATTTAAGGATGCCTAATAAGCAAGTTCACAATATTGTTACTTACTCAGTTGTACTTAATTAGAACTATTCCTCTTGGGATCTCTGGCAAGTACCACACAAAGTTTTCTATTTTTAAACTACAGTTTATTTATTCTTCAGTGACTAAACCCAAATCTCTTACCTGTGGTCCAAGAATAAAAACTTCCATTCTAAACTATGCCTCGATGTAAATTCTTCACAAGGCTCTTCAACATTGCAGAGCTCCTGCGAAACAGTTGGCACATTCAGACACTTAATTTCATGAAAAGACAAAAGGAGCCTGCTATCAAGACCATCAAGACCAAGGATCCACCTTGTTAATATAATAAACCATAGCAAAATACAGTGCTTTTAAAGTACTTGACTTATTTTCCTCTAAGGAACACATAAGCTTTTTTATATGGACACGTGAACTGATGAAAAGTGGCTGGATAACTTTTTCTGAGATGAATTTCAGGGATAGAATAAATAGTCCAAGGGTCTCATCTCATTTTGCCTCTGTAGGCAAAATTTCTCAGGATTCTGCAAATATTTGTATTTGAATATAGATGACAGCTCCAGGTCCAGCCTCTGAGCTGCCTAATGCCCTCTGAGCAAGCAATCCCTATCCCTGTCATCACTGCACTGTGCCACGGGACATTTACAGCCCAGCAGAAAGAGCCATGAAACATGGTGTTCACTGTGCTTCAAGGTGCAGGTGGCTTCCTTACCCCAGGGGGTAGGGGGATGTATGTCTCTGAAGGCTGACAGTTCCCAAGGGGTGTCCCTGGCCACCTTGTCTTGGCGCTTCCTGGGCTGCCTGTGCTGAGACACCCCATCACACAACCACCTCTCCTCAGAAGCAGCTCCTGCTTTATACCTCATCTTTCCAAAACACACACTTCTGTCATCTCCCACTGCCAAGCACGGTGGTGTCCTCTCTCCTTTACTAACCCTCTGCACAACCAACCTGTGCTGCTGCTGCTGAGAGGCCGCTGCAGCACGGCCCCCACACACCCACCGGGTGCCCAGCTCATGGCACAGCCTGAGCCCCACCCGGGGGAGGTGCAGCCCCAGGGATCTCACCTTTAAGAACTGCGGGGTGACAAGACGAACAGTTGCTACGAGGCAAATCTGCTCCTCCGTGGCCGACCTGAAAGCTCGTGCAATAGCTGACTCAAAGCCATTACAGGAGGGTGTAGGCACTAGACACAACCAGACAATTTATTTAAGAATAAGAGGAAGGAGATTTTTCTTTTCATGTTAAGACAGGTACAATGACTGATGAAACCCCAGCAACAAGTGCCTCCTACCCACAAAGTGATGCCGCACTGATACATGCTGACGTTAGTTAAAGCTTGATCCTTTAGGCTCTGAGTTACACAGCTGTAACCACCTGGTTTGCAGGGGAGCTTCATTAGACAGCTTTGAGTTGCTCACAATGTGCAGCTCTACTCTGCTTGTCAGCCTTTCTCCAGGTCAACATTTGCAACATTCAGGATTTTACAGGTACCTTAATCTATTTAATATTTGTAAAGTGTCATTTCACTGCCACGAGTGAAACACAATAGCATATTTTACTGGTTATTTGAATAAATAGGCTGCTTTACAATTGGCAGTGGGTCAAATAGAGGTATTATCAGCCTGGTATCAGCTTTAGGCACAGCATGCAAGAGAGTGCACTCTTCTGATCAACAGCCTCACCACCACTTTTGTACAAAGAACACATTCAGTATATCCACAGCTCATTCAATCCCTGACAATTAAGAGGTGTTTTCAGCTGTCTTTAGGATGCTATAGATCAGAGTACAATTTAAAGGAGAGAGGTGGAGAAATAAAGGTAGGCTGAAGCAGTAACTTACCATGAGTAAAATATTTAAAATCCACTACAAATTTCACATATTCATACATCAGGGGTTCATTTGGATCTAAACTGCCTCTTGCTAAATGGCAGCAAAACTCTATTTGTTTTTCTGCTGAAACGAGAGAAAGAGAGAGAGTGACACAGGAAATGTTACTAGAAGTCTGCATTTCAGCACACTCACACATTGAATTTATCTGGGTGCTTACACCAACCCTGTGGGATTTCTCCAACCATTTTCCTTTCCCTAAGCCCTCACTCCTTTCTCAGGTTCAGTCTAGCATCCCACCTGGGGAAAAATGTCTAATGAGGGCAACTTCACTGTCCTATAGGACAAAGTAGAGGGAAAAACCAAGGCTGTTCTAATCAAAGATCAAGTACTAGGAGCACACAGGAACATCAGATGATGTGATGCACAAATATGGCAAAACAGAAGTGGCAGGCAGATTTAAATAGATGGAGAAGTTATGCAGGCTCCCCTGGGAGCTGTTTGCCTTTGGCAAACCTCCCTGACCAATAGACAAGAGCAGAGCTTACCATTTAGAAAATCAGCTGCAACAGGATCTGTCATGAGCACATGTGGAGAAAGGAGCTTGTACACTTCGCTCTGTTCCCGCTCAGGCAGAAAGTTTAATATATTTTGGTCCACCAAATCTGACTGATACAAAAGAATGCTTTGTCATGTTCAGCAGTACAGCCTGACACAACCACATGCCTTTTCATCCCGCAGCAGAGCAAAGACGCTGCCGGTCTAGTATGGATGCCTAAGACAAGGAAGCCCAGTCAATCTGCAGATGGATCTAGGGCAGAACATAACCCTTAGGTTGTTTTACCCCAGGATTACTGTCCAGTTGCAAAAGGACCAATGAGTCCCAGAGTTTGCCCCCTCAGTTCAGAGAGATGAAAACAGGGGAAGACACCCTGGTACCACAGGAATGTAACATGATCATAAGTATAATTTCAAAATGAAAACGTGAAACATTTTCCTTTGGAAGCATGACAGAAGTGGGAGAGCATCTCCTCACATCCTCCATTTCTCTTCTAGGCTGAACATCTGGCAAAATCAGCTTGACCTGCAAATGAGTCAGTGCTGATCAACCCACACATCCTGACTAAAGGGGTTATACCAAAATGTCAGCACAGATTTGTTCTTTGCACACCAGGACATTCAGCTGTGAGCTCAAAATTCTGCTCCTATACAGCATTGTTGGTGCCTCACACTTTGCACTAGATAAAGGAAAAAGTTTTCTTGAGGGGGCCAAGCTGAAATTTCTCCACCTGACAGCTCTCTGTTCCTAGAAATGCTTCCAGAAAACTCTGGGAACACACTCTTGTTACTAAAGAATATGGGCTCAAAGTCAGAAAACCCAATGTCATTAGTAGAGCATAGATTCAGTCTTGAAATAATATTTACATTATCTAAGAAGAGCTTCAGTACAGATTTCACAACCATAAGATTTTCCATATACCACGTGGGACAAACACCTCCCAGACCATCCTTTAGACATGCAGCCGAGTGATGAGATACGTGCACAGTTGTTTTTTAGACAACCCACAGACTCTGAGAATCTGTTATTCATAGGAACTATAGAAATTCCCAAAGACTTTTTTGGTTGATCCCCACCCAGAGTCAGTAGCCTTTTTGGCTGGACAAAATCAACCCCCAGCCCTGCATCGACAGGTTGCATTACGGAGGGGAATAAGCCTCATACTGAGTGGTCAGAACTTACCGGTAAGTGTCCCAGCAGAGATGAAACACTATCAGATACATAAATAATAATCCCATCAGTGGTAAGAGCAATGAGAAAGCCATCTAGTGCCTAGTGATAATAGGCAGACAAAAAAATAAAGGAAAAATTAAAAGAATTATGCAAGGTAACAACTTAGAATATAACAGGCTAATTGATTCTTTGGTGATGCTTCCAACAGCCTAAACTTGGCAGAAATTACATGGAAATGATCGTTCAATGTGGAAACAAAAATTATACAGGCTGTCTAATTTAACATTCTTTTTATATTCTTATTTGCTCATTATTATTAAATTGACTTGCATTTTTCATCTAGTGAGTATTTATTTAACATGAAGCAAAACAGTGATACTTAGAATTTTGACACCCACACAATCCCTGTGATTTCAGTCACTTCACTGTGTGTTCTGAGTTACACAACAGTTAACAAACTCGGGAGATGTTAGATATCATCATGGCAAACCCAGCATTGTGGTTGGATGGATGGATAAGCAGAGACAGCAAAATGACAGCAAAAATAATGTATTTTTAGCAATTTATGGGCAATATGGAGACGATCAAAGCCTTATTTAATTTGCTTAAAGCACTGATTTGTAAGGTTAGTGACAAAACAATTTTAAGGTTTGTTTTGTTTCCCCTTTCTTGTTCACAGCGGTTTATGTCCCAGAGTCAAAGTTCTCTGTCCTTTTTAAGTCACTGCCTATGCTTTCCTCCTTGGGTGTTCTCCCTATTCCTTACAACATCTCCTTGTACTATTAACTCAGTATCTGTTCCTATTCTTCAGTAACATCAAGATCTGTGAGGTTTAATAGCTGGCCAGCACCGTGCACAAAGCCAGCTCTTCTAATGACACTGTTAGGCTGCTTTGCAACTTAACTACAGGGAGCCAAAGATGCAGCATTCACCATCTCCCCCACCACACTGCCATATTATGCCTTTGCTCAAAATAACTTCTCTCTGGGAAGAAAACCCACCAATTTAAAGCAAACTGCTTAATTGGTTAAATATAACAAAGTCCAGCAGGCCAGCAGTTATTAAAGGGCTCACTCTGCCTTGCCACTTCCAGTCTAAGGGGGGAACTTGTTTTGATTCAGCTGGAACAAGCTAGCTTGTCTGGTGAGAGAGATTCTCAGAAAGAATGAACAGACTTTTCCAGGGAGGTGAGTCATGACATCCTGATGAAAAGGAGTAGCTAAGACACTGCAGCACCTCCCAGCTCAGCCTAACATACACCCTTATTTTGATGGGGCAAAGAGCAGCTGCCCACGCAGGGGGCGAGATGTCCTTGCCAGAGGAGCATGCAGCACAAACCCAGAGCCACATCCTTAAGAAAGGAGAAATGTAGGCTTGGGGGCTGTTTCTAGACCAGTGAAGCATTTTAGAGGTGGGAGTATCAGAGCTGTTCTCTTGAATGCACTTAAAGGCAATCCAAGCAAAAGAGACAGCGCTCACATCAGAAGCGCAGCCGCACACAGCAAGCAGCTGCACAGGCAGGAGAGGCGATGCTGCCTGGCTAATGGGATGTGGGAGGAAGAGAGCTGCTCTGCTTTTTTCTGGTCCTTTCAAGTTTTCCCTAAAACTAGGGAACTAAAACTCTAGCAGCAATTCTGAGAATGGAAATTCTCTTATTCCTCTCTCACCAGGTCAAATATGGGCCAAATCAATCTCTATTCCTAAACGAAAAGCCGTTGATCTTTAAGGGGAAGCAATCATATTTTTAATTCTGTGTCTGGAAAGCATTTAGTACAACATTGGTCTCTGTCAGATTTATATTTTATGTGCCAGCAGAGTAGAAATCATTAGCATTGGGACCTACAGGTGAAAAGGAACTGTACATCTCTGAACCACTCCACTGAACTGATTACTTCTCATTAATCTATGCAGCTTTAATTTCTTCTTACCTCTAACATCAACTGGGTGAACTCCTCGTTGCTAAGAAATGAAGGCTTCCAGTCTTGTCTAATCTCACAGGCTTCTGTCTGTGCTGTGATTTCTTAAAGAGAAAACATCAAAAAAGCAACATGACTCATGCTACTTGGATTTTTTTTCCCTTTTCAAGGAACACTAGGTTTCTTTAAAGAGGGCTTTCACAGGAATCATTCTCAGATCATTCTATACACAAAGCTTTCTTGAATGCAACAGTCATTTTCTATGCCATCACGATACAAATACATAAGAAATCAAGAAAGGGAAATGGAGACATTTTGGGTGGACTGAAGATATCTTTCAAAAATTATGATCAATGGGCTAATTTTGAAGTGGTAGAGAATTCCTGTGAGCAGAGGGTGTCTGTGACTCTGGAGCTCTTTCAGGAAGGCTCTTGGTGTGCCCATGCAGCAGGACAGGCTGCACCCAGTCATCTCCTAATCCAGGAGACCTGGGAGCATGGCATGGAATCCCCTTTCCCCTGGCTTCTGCAGTGGGTGTTGTTCCTCAGCTTTTCCTTCCTCGTGCTCTGTTTGAGAGTGTACAAAGCAGGCCAGGGGAACTGGAGGCCAGTGAGGGAAATGATGTCTACATTAAGAGTATACAGCATTGTATCTTTTCAAATCTATCTATGTTTAACTGGTCAGTGTTACTCTAGCCCATTTCCTGAGGCCAACTGCTGTGCCTTATTCTGCTCCTCACTTAAGTTCATGTGCTGAGATACTTAGGGGAAACAGTTTTCATTTTTTGGGTAGAAACTGGCTGCTGTGCAGACCAGCACCCTTCAGTACCTTTCTGTTTCTGTAGGAAGTCAATGGTCCTCTGCAGTATTGTGGACTTGTCCATCTTGAGAGGGTGGCCGTGGCCCTGCAGCATCGTGCAAAGCTCTTTAATGAGGACATTGAACTGGTCTCTCCTCTTCTTTTCAGATTTGTTGCGTGATGCCCTGGACAATAGAAACATAAATGCCACTAAGAAGAATGAAAGACCTGCAGCTCAAACCAGGGTGAGGTGAACTGCCCTGCCCCAGAAAAACACTTAAAATACAAGAACCTAAACTCTGCTGAGAATGTTCATTGGCTTAAAGTTGGGATTGTGCTCAAGTGTTTCGCTGGTGTTCAGAGCCTTGCAGCAGGACTGAAGTCACTGGCAGCAAGGAACACCTGGAGGTAACAAATACAATTTAAGTTCATTTGAGCAGGACCATATTGTTACAAACATTTCAGCAGCAGCTCTCATTGCTTCAAACGCAGTGGCAGTGAAGGTGTTATAGGTGAAATTTCTCCAGTAGGAGAAATCCTGGCATCCACAGTATGTTCATGTTTTGCTCACTTAATTTGTATGAACTTCTGTTTTGCAGTTATTACACACACATGTAAAGGTCAAAATGTGAAGGATTCCTCATTCCCTGATCTGTACTTGCAAAAGGAGCTTGTCAACAGACAATATTGTGCAGAGACAACTCAACTGCAGAAAAGAGTCTTGTATTTGGTTTTGAAAATCTGCTGCTGTGCTATATAAAACTGGGAATGTTAAGAGTCTGTCCACAGAACCACAGACTAGTTTCCAGCTCACATTGATACAATTTAAGAATGTTTTATTAGGGGTTTTCCCCTCCATTAAAGACAATACAGCAGAAAGCAAATCCATTCGGTTTCTTCCTAAGTGTTCTTTCCAATGCTCGTATCTGAGATAACCCTATTCTCATACAACATCTTCCAGGAGTAATTAATTTGCTTTACAAGTGCATTTATGATGATACATACTTTCTATGATCTAGACTGAGTGCGGTATGCAGAAAGTATTTCCGTTCATATTCAGGTTGGCATTTGGAGGTTCTCAGATGCAGCATTTACATTCACAGCCATCTCTCTTTTGGCACTTGTGTATGATGACTAATTAGAACTGAGCCAAATGCTCCTCTGACAGGGGATTAACTCATACCTGTGCTAAAGCAGGACTGCTTTCTAAGTTTCACAAGGAACTCTACCCCAGGTGGGCAGTACTGCTTGATGCCAGTAAAATCACAGGTCAGGAGTCTTGCATCAAGATAATAAATAGCCATGGGATAACACAAGATCCTGAGAGCACAAGAACATAATTAAAGAACCACTCAGCCGATTAACCCCTTGTAGGAGTTGACAAACATGATAAGAAACCTGAAAATGCCAACTTAATTATGTTGCTTATGGTCCATTATACACAGCCTGTAAACTGCACGGGGGGTTTGCTTCTGTCATCAGTAGTGTCATGAACTTTGTCAAGCACTGGATAGCGCAGCATTTACAGTTCTCCTCCAGGCCTGAATCCCGACATACCTCTTTGCCCTGTCCTTCTCATCTTCATCCATCAGTTCGTTTACACAGCACAGGGCTCTGGAAGGAAAAGACAGAAGTATTTACTGAAACATATTCCCTCATCTTGCTAAGAATGTGAAAATATGGAGCTTACTGGCTTGTACTTTAAGACCTTCTGGATGTTTCAATCTTCTGTTTCCCAAACGCCACTCCTGTTATGTATTTCCTTGCTTATTCAGTTACTGAGGCTTGAGAAGTGAAACCACTGCTACACACCCAAACACATCTACAGCAAGCACAACTTTAGAGGCAAAGAGCTAAAAGCCAGCAGCCCCTCAACCTGACTCTGTACTCCCCTCTGCACCAGGATAGAGAATCCTGCTGAAGCACTCAACTCTGCATAGGAATGAGCATCTTCCCAGCAGATGTGAGAGCCAGTTTGACACTGATGTCTGCACAAGGCAGCACTTTGGCAGGTCCTGTTTTGGGAAATCACAGGCTGCTGGTTGATTTCAAGCACTGCACTGCTTGAAATACATCTGAGATTTCTTTCCCAGTGGAAGGACATAGGAGAAAGAAAGAAACTGTGCTAATCCTCTGAAGATTAGCAATAGGCAACAACAGGGTACTATCAGGGTATCTAAGAGATGATATGACAGACAGGTTCATCCAAAGCATCCTGCAGCCAGTGACTGCTGCTTGCACCGGTGGATTTCGCCCCTCATCATCTCAGCTGCGTCCTACCACTGGGACTCATATCCAAGACTTCAATTTAAAACCTCCTCACCTGGCTCTAAACATGGAAAAGAAGGAACGTGACCTGGCTTCCCTGGATTCTACACACTCCTGCATCAGAAGAGCCATTGTGAACTGCTGTCTTCATCTTACCTGTTCTTGCAGCACAGGTAAGTAGAATAGTTGGCAACAACTCCTAGTAAGGACACAGTACTCTCGAGCACCATTAAATGGTGGAAAATTCAATACCAGGGTAGCTTCTTCACTGGTGCCTTGCTTTCTGTGACTCAGGAGGGCTAAGTCCAAGGGATGGGGAAGCAGGTGAGACAGCTGCTGTCACTCCACACCGCATTGCCCGCGTCAGCTCTGCTGGATTGCACCCCTCTCAGACACCTCCTGAGAGGACACTGCACCCATTCCCAACACCAGCACCAGTGTGCCCCCATCTCTAGTGAGCACTTCCCCTGCAAAGGCCTCCCACGCTGCCCAGCACCCAAAGGGCATTTTTCAATAGGTACACCCAAAAGATTTTCTCTGTTTCGAGACTACTCCAAACTCGAACAACTCGGTGGCTATAAAAGTAACATGAAATAAAACCACCCACAACTGACAGGAAGTCAAAGAAGCTGCTGACAGTAAAAGGAACAAAATTTTATCCTTCTTTCTCTGGGCAAGATGAGATCCCTCCCTGCAGATGACCTGGGCAGAATGAACTGTATGTATGAATTTTTTTGTTCCAAAATATGAATGCACTCCATGGGGAGGGAGTAGTTCTCACTGCTTGGGACACCAAAAGCTACAAACCAAATTAGAAATTACCTGTTCTATTCCTCAGATTCATCAGTCCAGACTGACAGTGTGGGATTAGCACTTCTTATCACCATGTAAATAGAGACGGAGAAAAATTAATCCTGGAAGGAAAAGCAAGTCCAGTTAAAACACAGTTGCAGGCAAGACTTAGCCTCCAGAGCAGCAACCACTTCAAGCTGTGAAAAGTCTGCCACCACAAATTAGAAACATGCTCAAGTATGACTGATGGAAGCTCAGTAAAGCCTCCAGCAATGGGAGCTGGACCAAATTCTGGGGCTCCTGGCTCTGTGGGCACTACCTGCTGCTACAGAAGCAGCCTGGGAAGGCCAACATGACTTCTCCTGTCCAAAAAACCATGTAGCCCAGCAGGGTGGTGGAATGGCCCTATTAGCTTGGAGTTACTGAGGTTTGATTGGAGTTTTTCCAAAGTATCATTGTGGTCCTGGTATCTGTGCTGTAGAAACCAGCATGAATTATACCTCATCCATCAAATCTTGCAACCAAAAACTCCTTTGAGACAAACATGATCACCAAAAGTCAGCAAAAGTCACAACCACCCCCCTGTGGATTGACTTAAGGCCTCCCATTAAAATTTGCTACTGGTAGGACACACGAAATTTCCTTTTCATTTGGGATTTAAATGCCTACAAAAGCACACCCTGAACTCCTGGCCATACCCACACAACACGACTGCTCTCACTGAAACCATCACTGTCAAAACTTGTTTGGCTTCAGTTGAGCTTCTCTCTCAGGAAGGACATGGATGCAACCAGACTGTCCATGGCTGGCAGTAATACCTTCAACAACAGCCAAGTGCTGGGCTTCCAAATTTAACAAGCTTCTAATGACCTTGAAGGGCATTCACACTTTGAGCTCAGGTTCATGGCTGCTTCTCCTGTTACCATTAGTTCCAACATCAGCTCAGGACACTGCAAAAAGCTCTCTTTCACTACCAGGGATCGCATATTTGTAACCATGGTGAACAAGGAAACACAAGCCCCATTTTGATCATCTAAAGGACTAGGAAGAGCTAGTGAAAGCACCTCAAAGGGAAGGACACAGGAGAAGGTGGTTGGAAAATCGCTGTGAGGGACACACGTCAGGCGAGCACGCTGGAGAGAGTGGCTGGGACAGGGTGGGGGCATTGTGTGACTGATGCAAAATACCACGAGCAACACAGATCCTGACCAGTGATGTGGTGATAGGGCTTTGTAGGGGAGGTTTAGGTGAGTAACTCAAGACAACAGGCCAAACTCATGCTCATGGCTGAAAAATAAAATTATGTCAGTCCATGTGCTCAAAAAATGAATTGGCTCAGATAAAGTGATACAGTCATTGTAAACGGTAATATGGAAGTTACCTGCAAGAGGTTTGAGCCTTCTGACACAGCAGAAGTACAAGGGTAACATCTAAAACACCTGAAGTATTTTGGTGGTAAGTGAACCAGTAAAAAATGCAGCTGGGATGAAACAATTATTTCCAGTTTGGAACATGAACTTGCGGGGAAAATATCATGCAACTCCTGACACCCTCAGTGAAGCTGCAACTGAAAACAACACCTGAGTATGTAGCAAGTTTAAACTCAGTGGATCTGCTCTGCTTCTGTTCTCACAGTGGTCATATGCTGGTCAGGTTACATGCTATTATTCCAGTTCAAAAGGAGCATGTGATCTTATTTTTTACCTTATTGAGTTTCCATAGAACTGAGGTGCTTATCATAGTCACTGCTGCTCATCTCTCAGTGCTGTTCTATCAATATCATAAAGCTGTTTCTCCTCTAGAAGAAATGACCGCTACAGAAGTTTCAGTGATTTGTGATAAATTCAGACATGCAGGTAAAAAGAAAACTCTCTTTAAAGAAATGCATTAAATTATAAAAATTTTTTAAAAAATGCTGGTGGATACACATACAGATCTGTAACAATTTTTCAGGGAACTTTCTTTGTATACAGACTTAGGCATGCAAAAATTCAGCCAAAGAAAAGGTGTCTTCCTGAGCTTAGGGTGCAAGGCCTTTTGTAGAGGCTTTGACCATAGGTTGTCTAACAACTGAAAACTCCTGGGCAGGCAGGTGGGTTTTCTGTCTCATTCAAATGGTTGGCCTCCCAGCCAGCTTGAACAGCAGCAAGTGAGGGAAGTTGTTTGATCACCAAGAGAGTCAAGAGTCCAGCTAGAGCTCACTGAGTCTAAACTGGGAAATGCAGCCCGGATTCCCCAGCAGCAGCTACCACAGCCTGCTGCAGTAGGGCTGCTGGGAGCTGCCAGGGCAGATGAACGTGAGCCATGTCCTCAGACAACACCAGGCTTCGAGACACTGACAGAATAAATGGCTATAAAAGAATTCACAGGCCAAACACACAGAGAAGTTTTTTGCATGATGCAGCAGGATGGTGAGCTAGGAAAAGTCTTAGTAGAAGACACCTAAGGACAGAATATTCTTAATCGGATTAAGCACTTCAGGACTACATTTAGCTAAGTGCTTTTTGTCTTGTTATGAGACAGAGCTAAATATAGTAACCAGAATACTTAAGAATAGTTTCATAAGGGTTGTATATACTCCTCAGCCAGATAAGGCACTTAGCACTACTGACAGCAGTATGTCTGCAGGTTAAGAGTACTTTAAATAGCTCCAGATAGAATCTCTTTGACCTTAACTGTATTAACCAGAGGGATCAAAATTTATTTATTGCCTCCTGAAGATCCTCTCCCTCCTTTAGACAGAGGGATTCCTGAACTCCGTGGGCAGGTTAGGAGGAAACTTGTCAGTGCTGCTGGCATCGTTTCTACACCCCTCCTACAACAGGTGAGGATCAGCTTTCTCACAGAGCAATGCACATCCATCATGCTTAATGCCCTCTGGAAAAGATTTTTTTCCTTTCTTTGTACAGGGAATATAAAAAAACGCTCGTAGCATTTTAAGGGCATGTTATGTTTCAGACTTTTCAAATATCACAGTATTTGAAATTGTTTCCAGGGTTACAGAGGGGTAATGTAGCCAAATGACAGCCTTAACAGGACAAATGGACTTCACAGACACACAGATAATAGTTAAGGCATTATTCCATCCTATCTACAATATTCTGGCACATTTTTGCTGAAGAAAGAATGGAATAGAGAAATTTTAATTTTTTTAAAAATTTGTCTTGAAGAACTGCCTGACTCCAGGAGCTATCCAAAACTGCAAACCTCTGACTAAAGAAAAAGTTTACTTGTTGACTTGTGCAAATCATCAAAATATTAACATTACCTTAGGATAACTCTTAATGGAACATCACATTAGTAAGAATTATGCCCTGAGACTAACAGTTCATATGAATGCTTCATTATAGGTTGAATTTTAATTATTTGGCTTTGTCACTGATGGCAAGGCAGAGATTATTCTACATGTGATGCTGCCCATTTCTTCATGATCAGCAATGAACAAAGCTTTCACTGGAAGAGTCCCTGAACCCAGGTGATTTGATAGCTTTTCCCAATTACAACACCTGGTCTAATGAAAAACATTTGCTATGCATAAAAACCTTGTGCTTGCATTTAATTTTTCATAGAATTTTGCATTTGAAGAACATACATCACTTAGGGACTCTTCAAATCCATACTGTAGGAAATAGTTATGGAAATGTGCTGTGCTAATAATTTCCACAGATTATACATGCAATGAATTAATCAGAGAGTCCTCAATTACTCGATGCAGCACTTTGTGGCACATAAATAAGGAAGTTAATGCATTCTCCAGCAATATGATTTATGAGTCAGTATGTCAATGTTTCATTCTTCTTGAGGCAACAGGAGGGCATGACTGTGGCTGGCAGCTACACAGCTGATTTTGTTTTTAAAAGGCAGGATTTAACCTCTTCAGTAAAATGCTACTGATTCAACAATAAGTTGCTTATGCAAATGGCACTTGAAAAACCCAACAGCATGGCTGGATATTTATGGCTGTTCAGCACAGAAGGGATCAGCACCTCTGCTGATGTCCAGGAGCACCAAAGCCCCAGCTGGTCCTGTGCCACCCCGTTCTGGGCATTCACCTGTCACACGGGGGAAGGCCACAGCAGTGGCTCTCACAGCCCTCCTCTGCAAAGGTCCTTCTTCTGCACTGAGCAGGCTCAACAAAAAACTTACCCCCTTTGGGTCAAACCTTTGCCCCAGTGGTACAGGGAGAGGGCCATGGCAGCAGCAGCTGCTCCACCGGAGTGCCCCACAGGGCATGGCCTCACCACTGCTGTGCCACAGCTCAGCGTGAAAGCACACGCAGGAATGCAAGGACTAAAACAGGTGTGGCAAAGGACTTTGTGACATTTGATCTGCTTGCTTAATGTTTTTCTACTTGCATTTTGCCCTCTTCTTTCCTTGCCATGCCTTGCCTTCTGTTGTTCTTCACTCTTTCCTGCCCTTCTTCCACTTATCCCCCTTAACATTCACTGGATTGCAATTCAGAGAACTGGATCTTTCTTGAATATGGTTTCTCTCCATCTTGTTGTTTCTTATATCATCTGCCTTCATCTTTCCATTGCTTTTTCTTCTGCATGTCCTTCACTTTGCTCTTCTCAGAAGAGAGGAAGAAATGTTACAATGATCTCAGTTTTGACAGTCACTCAGCCATTTCACTGTGGGAACTTGGCTTGGCCGAGTCTGAGGCACACATGACTGTGAGGTTCTGTTTAGGGACACGCTGCCTTAGGGATTGTGTTGCTGGGGATACGATGGGTGTTGTGTCCCATGCCACCTTGGTCCAGCCTCAGGAGCACTGGGTCCTGTACTGCCTGACAGCTCCCAATTCCAGTTTCAGACCCTCTTTTTGAGGAACTGGGATCTCCCTCAGCTCAGTGGCAGCGTTGTGCAGCTCCAAACTTCACAGAAACAACACTCTACAGCCACACCATGGGATGGCTGAGGGAAGTGGTCCAGCACAGCACACCCATCCATGGCAGCTGACACACCCCATCAGTCTTTTGGGGTGTCAAACAAGGTGACATGCCAGGACTGCGCTTGTATTTTCACACAGCATCTTTGTTTACTGGAACACGGGTGATAGTGTTCAGTGGTTGAGGGAACCAAATGTTCTGTGTTCTCCCTTTGTTAACCTGTCAGAAGTGAACTTTTTGTGCCACTATTGTAACTACTGCATCTCAACGTGCTCACTTATCTACAGCATACTCTCCCCTGGTTTATTGAGCTCTAAATTTAGCTTGTTACCTGGGACAGATTTATGACTACATTCATTATAACAGTAACAGCTTCAGACAGAAGCTAAGAGGTGCCCAAAGAAAATGGATTATACAAAACAATTACACCATAAAAAAGGCTGTATTGGAACACTGTGATTCAGCACAGAAATGAAATGAAAGACACAGGGAGGAACAATGATGATGGGTTGAGTTTTTTGTGATTGGGGTTTTTTTACCAGTATATGGTGCTTCTGACAAAGAAAGGTGTAAAAAGATTAAAAACTAACAGACACTTGAAATGAAAAGATGATTATTGGAACAGTTTGTTCTCTAGGATTTTTGTCAGACCCTGGAGAAAACAGCTGGCCAAGTTTGTTCTGTAGAGAAAATTACTGAACCTTGCAAGGTAAAGAGACAACATTGTAGAATATTATTCATAATGACTCTGGGGTGCCTGTAACAAGAAGAGCATGCATCTAATTAATTCTACCAATTAGTCTAACAGCCCCTTAAAATTCTCAAAACATGGCAAAATGCAGAACTGCTGATTCACAACCTCAAGCAGTAGAAAACTATACTTCTCCTGATACAAGGAGGGTAGGATAAAATCATTTATGCAAATACTACTTCTTCTGCAGTCCTGGATGAACATCTGCATTCATTTGTAGCCAGTCAGTTACTACAGGAAAGGTAAATGTGTGTTGTAGCATGAAATGATGATATCCAATCTATAAACAATTCTTTTAACACACCTGACTCAGACAGAGAGCCAAATAATTCTCAAATAATAACATGGCTTTCCCTCATGTAAGATGGGAGCAAAGACAGTTTTCCACAATTAACCCTTCAGCAGCAGTTGAGATGTGTGTTTTCAAAGGACTACTTCCAGGAAAGGTACACAGAGCTAAAGAGAAGGCAGGAATACTGAAAGTGAATGGCCAAAAGTCTTTTGAACGGAATGTGAACCAAAATTTCCAGCTCTTAAAGCTCTGCTTCTGTTTCTGGCTGATCTCAATGATGCAAATGCTTGTGTGTTCGGGTGAGTGCACAGACAAATATATAAACACACTTTGCTTCAGAGCAATTTGCAAAAAAGTACCGAGAGCCAGTTCTACCCAAGAACGCAGTGATAACCTGCAGGCCGACTCCTGCATCCCTCACCTCCTGATGCTGGGAGTTAAGTCACTGTTCCTGCTGGGTGCATGGGAGAGGAGGTGAGCAGAGCCCCCTTACTCCTGCCTCAGGCTACTTCCTATCATGTTCACTTCTCTGGTAAATCACAAAGGAGCAGGGGGTGTGGGAAGGTTAACCCAATAAATTTCAGCAATGAAAACAGTGGCTTAACAAGCTAAAAAAACCCTCCCAGAGCTATTGATTCTGCAGCTTAAACAATCTGAGCAGCACATGATCATAAACACAGTGCTGAAATTTCAGTTCATTTCAGGGTCTCATTCAGAATAGTTTTAACACTATCAGAGCAAACCAGCTAGGAGCATTTTTAAAAGAAGACAACACTTTGCTATGTCAGCAGTGATATCTTCTGCGGAACCGCTTGTGAGGAGGGTGCTGGCCACGACACCTCCTGCTGCGTTTTCAGGGATCACCAGCTGGAGCATCTCCCTGGGAGGTGCTGCGCGTTACTCCCACCAAGAGGACATAGCTTGCATCATCTGCGTTCATGGCACTAAGTGAGGTCATCCGGTCCTTTTTCGGTTTTGGATTTTGTTTTGGCAACTATGTAGATACTAGAACAAACATTTAAAGCTGCCTTGTTGGCCGCGTTACCCTGAAATCCCCCTTGTGATTCTCTTCTAGTTACTACAAGTGAAACTCGTTCTAAGCATCCTAAGTTAAGAAAGTCTACGTGTCATTAAACTGCCTACTTTTATGCCTTATGCTCTCTGTGTGCACTGAATAAATGTAATCAGTAGACAGCAAAGAAAATCAGTGATCTAATTAAACTGAATACCTTCTCCTCCACTTTTCTCAGCAAGAGAACACTCCCAGCAACCACCTGTTCATTGAAAGAGGCAATGGTAGCCTTCATGTCTTTAGCTGTTCTTTTTTTCGCCTCAAACAATACCTTTTTTTTTTCTTCCCTTTCTCTGTTTTGTATATAAAATGCATTTCAGATGCTTGAGGATGGCACAGATGAGGAGATGAGCACTTGTGCTTTGTGTCTGTTTGTGCTGGAGGTTGAACTCACATTGCAAAAATAAACATAAGGACTGAAGGCTGCTTGCCTTACGCAGTAAAAGCAGAGGTCAGGAGTGGGTCCTCCATGGTTCCAGGACCACACTTCCAAAGTGCTCTGCTCCAGAAGAGGAAAAACATTGTGTATGACTTGGCTTCACATTCCATCTACTCCCAGCTTGCAGGACCAGCAGATGGTGGGAGCTATTTATGGGCTGGAGGATTTTCTTTCAAACTTGAACATCTTCTGTCTACAATCATTACTCCCTGGCTATCACCCTATAAATATGCTTTAGCTCACTCCAAAGTCCCATAGCAACCACAGTGGATCTTGGAGTCAGGATGTGCCCGAGGCACTTACCATCCATGAAAGCAAGAAGAGTCCAGCAGCTCCACAGCCCATTTCATGAAAGGAGCCTGACACTATTAGGACTCTTCCACTACCTGATCAGGTGTTTAGCACAGCTGCTCCACACCTGCACAGCAGGTCAGCCCCTCTCTGACATGCACAGACTGACTGTATGTGACAAAACCCAAAATCTGCTGGAAGCACACGGTTGCTACACCTCTGCTATCCTGACCATGATCAATGCTATGTCTCTGGATCCCCCTTGCCAGAAAGGGCAATTCAGCTGCTCCTTTTCTGCCATTGGGTAGCAGGTGGGAAGGCAGCTGGATGGGCTGGAAGCTGCACAGACAGTCTGCAGACAGCTGCCAACCCTTGCTCTGTCATTTCTGCACTTCCTTAGATCTGCTTGGTCCTCTACACAGTCTGGGGAGCCCTTCATCTGGTGAAGTGGGAGGTCTTGGAAGTCTGGTCCTTGTTCAGCACCCTTTGATTTCTCCTGAACAATGTCTACTTTTCTGATGCTTTGTAAGCAGCTTGCTGCCATCCTTTCTCCTCTCTAATGCTTTTACATCAAGAAGTCTCAGCACTCTCTACAAACACAGTTATCCATCCTTGCTGTACAAGTGAGGAAACGGGCACACATTTTACTTCTGTCTCTTTTTTACAAGTGTCCCAGTTCTGGGAAGCTGAATTTGAAACAGTAAATGCAGTTACAGCCTAATTTTCGGTAATACTGAAACCCAGCATAAGCACCTACAAGTACTGAACATTCTGCAAAATTTTGACCTAAATCATTGACCCAAGGTCATGCAGCAGATTTAAGAAGTGAATCCAGATGTCCTGATGATTAGCTCTGTCTACTGGCATTCAGTCAACTCTTCCCTCCTAAAATAAGCTTCCTGAACCATCTAAGACTACAGTCTTAGAACTCCCTTAAACACGCAGCACTGGTAAGACCTGATTTTCAAATGAAGGAGGGGAGAAAAAAACCCAGTTCATTATTTTTTAACTCAAGTGATCACTGACTGACCAATTGAAAGGCAGCTCAAGAGTCATTTGATCTCAAACTTCTTCCTATAAATAAAAAAAGGGAAGATTCTTCTCCCTTTTCAAATGACACAAAGAAAAAATATTCTGCTACAGTAATCCTAGACCTGAGTAATTATATCTGCTCCCTGTTGCAATCTGTTTCCCATGCATATCACCAGCCTGGAATTTCTGGAATTTAATACATAAGGAAGCTATTCAATAAAAGGAAATACTATGGCAAAAAGATTACAGATAGATCTGAATTGGATTGAAAGCCTCTCTATGCCAGAGAAGAATACAACTCCTGATCCAGACTTCAACTTTTTTATTTCCGCCAAAATCTCAAACCCAAAGATTGTCAAAACAATGGATCTCCGAGATCCAGACCACCTCTCACCTCTGGTTCAGAGGCAGAAGAGATGAGAAAACAGGTTGAGGACACCTGCAGTCATACTGCAGCAGAAGTGGAACAGCACTAGCTGTCTGTACTGTTTAACTACTCAACAGAATAAAACAGAACATTTCATTTGGAATGGTCTTAAAATGATCATCTAGTCCATGTGCCTGACCACTTCAGGGCAGATCAAAAGTTAAAATATGGTATTACAGGCATTGTCCAAATGCCTTGAAATGCTGACAGGCTTGGGGAATTGACCACCTCCCTGAGTGGTCTCTCTATAAAGCTTGTCCCACTGTTTGACCACCCTCTCCATAAACAAAAGGTTCCTAATGTCCAGCCAATATAAAAGACCTGTGAGAAAATTATAAAGAGCTTTAGTAGTTAAAATTCAAAGTCTTCCATGCAAGCTTACTTAGAGTTTTATCTACTTATCCATTAAATGAATATCAAAGGATTCACTGCAGCTGAGCTAACTGACCTCATTTTACATCTTTGGCTTCATGTGTCCAAGTTCAAGCATAAGAAACGTCTTTACTCTCTTGATGTGTTTAATTTTGGAGCATTCCAGGTATAACATACACCTAAATCAAAAGGAATTTAAACAAAGCCCTTAGATTCCACAATCTGTCTTATTGTCATTTGGCTCCCAGAATTTCAGCTGCTTTCCTTAAATGATCTGCTCACATCTGCTCTCCAGCTGAGCCATGTTCATGCCCCACTGACCTTACCGCTGCCATCCTCTGTAATCGTGCAGCTGAGAATAACCAGCAATGCACTCAGTCCCTGTAAGCATCAAGAGCCTTTCAAGAAGGAGGAGGTAGAAAAGAACCAGCCTTTATATAACAGGGAAAAGGAGGATTTCAAGAGAAAAAACATTGTTCAGCTAAGGTGAGTAATGGGAGCTGCACGCCTGAAGTGCCCTGGTCCAGCTCCCTCGGGCAATGGGAACTGGAGGCATCAGCATCTTACAGGATTATACTCTGCAATGGCAGCTGGCAGATATTTTTCTAATAGAGAGCACAGCAGCATCGTTCACACTCATTTGATTCTATTTGCTGCTGTTCTTATTCAAACTCGGTTAATCCGATCAAGTTATTTCTTGGCCTGGGCCTTAAAGCTGAGTAAGTAAACACCTTTCGTAAGGTCTAAGCCCACTTGTTTCAAGTGTATGATTAAGGGCTAGACGTGAGCAGTATTGTGAGAAAACTCCTCTCAGTACTCACTGTTTCCAAAATCACT
The DNA here is from genome assembly GCA_013399695.1 of Formicarius rufipectus. Lineage (NCBI taxonomy): Eukaryota > Metazoa > Chordata > Aves > Passeriformes > Formicariidae > Formicarius > Formicarius rufipectus. Next base: position 687,527 of record VXAU01005000.1, on the reverse strand, counting down.
CACAGGTGTCTTGAAGTGGCACTTTTCCATCCACTGTTCTACTTTCTGCATTACAAATATAAAATAGGGTCGCAAAGGGGCCCAAACACCAAATACACATTTGTATTTCAGCTGCCCTAAAGAACTGCTCTTTGAGCTGAGAATAGCTCATAATGGCACCACTTAGACACTATGATGCAAAATATTTTCTGTGGCTACCAGACCTTCTCCACAGATGTCTCTTCTTGTTTACTGTGAAGAAGAGAGATGATAAATATAGGTCAGCAAATGCATTTTGGACAAAGCCATACTCATTTGTAGTATTTGCATTAAGTAACAGCAGACTTATGCAACAGAGATGATGTTGATCCAACTGTAATTCCACTGCTGTTACACAAAGGATGCATTTGAACTATTGAAGTTTACAAGTTTTTTTTAAGAAGAATTGCTGCCACTTATGCTGGTATTGCTAATAACTGGTGTATTGCTAATAATATAACTGGTATTGTTATTAATATAACTGGGGTTTATCCCTTTTTTAAAACACCCACCCACACACATTTCTCTTTTTCTTCTCTAAAGCACTTTTAACTTCACATCCAATATTCTCTTTTGCACTACCTTGCCCACATCACTTCTCAACTAGCTCCTCAAAAGACGGTTATTTGTTTTGAAAGTTTCAGGAATAAAAAATATTTAAACAATTAACTGCAATCATATTAATCATTCTGCATAGTGCCATTGATATGCACGAGAAATATAATGAGAAAGTAAAACTTCCCTTCAGAAAGAGGAAAAAAGAAGATAAACATCCACAGATCTCTCTCTCATTACTTTGTTATCTTTTTTAGACAGCAAAATGTCAGTCACTGGAACACTTTTCTACTAGGTCATTATTGTTACACATATTATTCACAAAGACCCACGGCCTCATTCTGTCGTAGATAAGCTATTCACACACATCCTTTCTTTCCCCCTGCAGTTTATTTGCATGGCTGGCTGGATAATCAGCCATAATAACAAAATATGACTCAGCATGCCTGAATATCCAATTTGCTTTGGGGATTCTCCTGAAGGTTGGTTTTAGTTTGGGGGTTTTTTTTTAACTACTGAAGGTTGGGAAAAAATGTGTTCCTCCTAGATAATGTTAATGTACAAAAGACTTGAGTAAACACACAGGTCAGGGGCAAGGGAACGGATCAAACAGCAACGTTTCTGCTGCCATGACCTCCAAGAGGTTCTGGTCTTTTCAGCTGCTCTGACAGTGCTGCAGAGTGCAGGGTCCCTTGTCATGAACAGGGGGAATTTCATTGACAGCTGAGGGAAGATGCAGGACAGAGAACTGTTCATGTTCCACAAGGATGAGCATCTCTGCAGTTAAGGACATATGTGCTTTTCTGGACACCTAAGCACTGTCTATGGGTTATTTCAATGTGCAAGCATGCAGAACATTTAAAAATATGCTTTATTTCACACCTGCAATAGGGCTAAGAATCCTCCCAGTATCAGTCAAAAGCAAGACTCCAATATGATCACTAAATGAAACACGTGGGTCCATGTCTCCCAAAGGATAACTCTCCTCTACTAAGTAAGTTAATGGCAGTAACACTGGACACTGCCATCCTGCTGAGCAATCCTGGCTGTGTGCATGTGACTGCCTGGTTTTCAAGTAAGAGACCAGGGCAGCAGAAAAGACTGCAATGTGAGAGTATATTTCACCTGGGACAGAGTGAAAAGAGCATTGAAGAGCATGGCTCTTCATTTAGCCAGATTCATTGGCACATGCCTCTATTTTTATCCATCTGTGTAATTCTTGGGTGAAACCAGCAGGATTTACTCATGTTTTCTGAATTGTGGTAAACATGAATTCATTACCTAAGGCTTTCCTGACCAAAGCATCTGAAATTGTATATCCAGATACTAACAATGTCTGAATGTATTTAACAGAACAAAAAAAGTCTGGCTGAGAAAATACACATTAAAACCAGTTGATGGAAAGAATCACACTGCAATGTACATGCGTAACAACCACATGGAGCTTGTTTCTGTGATAATCTGACTACGTAACACCACCAAGGCCAGCAAGATCCCTGTCAAATACCTACGCAGTAGTATGAAACTAGCAGCATAAGTTAAAAACGCCCATGACCTTTAGCTGGCAGTCCCAGTTTCCTCAGAATTCCAGACTATGTTTGAGAAGCAAATATCATCTATACTCCCAGCCTCCTTCCTCCATGTGCTACTTTCATGCACATCTGCTAAAAATCACAAGCAAACTACACAGTAGTTTAACTGAAACTCAAACAGGGAAAACATTCAATTAGGCAGAGTAAAGCCAACTTCCTCCCTCCTTTCCTTCCTCTCATTAGTCCTTCTGCAAAAGATTAGTAGAGAAACTCTTACCTACTTCACTGAAATTGGTATTACAGCCATCCTGATTTAATGCCAAAGTTTCTTCCAATTTAATTCAGTCTTGTTTTTAACATGTGAGAAGTGCAAAATAAACATGAAATTAAAGCCTTGTCTATATTTTTTTCCTATGCAAAGCAAATGCTTCAAAGAGCCAGCAGAGATATCAAGCAGTGACTGCCTAAAGGGGTACAGAGCACCTAACCCTGGCTCAGCCACCACCCCGGGACTGTGCTCACCACCAGAGCCAGTGCTAAACAGAGACAGAGGCTGGGCATTTTGGTGATCAGGATGTCTTCTCCCTACCAAAGCCAAAATTTACTCCTGTGCCATGAACATCTCCCAGGGGCAGAATCTCCAGCTTTGTGTTCACCCTGTGGGCAAGTGCTGTACATTGTAAAATGGGATTGAGCTGATCACGTTTATTAGAGTTGGGCATGTCAGGGATTGTGATTCTCCCCCTCTACTCTTATCTCATGACACCCAACTGGAATTCTGCATCCAGTGCTGGAGTCCTCAGCACAAGAAAGACATGGAGCTGTTGGAGCTACTCCAGAGGAGGGCCATAAATATGATGAGAGGGATGGAGCACCTCTGCTATGGACACAGGTTGAGAGAGATGGGGTTGTTCAGCCTGGAGAAGAGAAGGCTCTGGGGAGAGCTCATTGCAGTATTCAAGGACTAAAGAGAGCTTATAAAAAAGAAGAAGAGTGACTTTTTACATGGGCAGATAGTCATAGGACAAGGGGGAATGCTTTTAACTAAAAGAGATTTAGATTAGACATTAGGAGGTAATTCTTCCTTGTGAGGTTGGCAAGGCACTGGCACAAGTTGACCAGAGAAGCTGTGAATGCCCCATGCCTGGAAGTGTTCATGGCCAGGTTGGATGCGGCCTTGAGTGGAAGGGGTTGGAAGGGTCTTCCTTTAGTGGAAGGTGTCCCTGCCCATGACAGGGAGTTGGAACTGGGTGATTTTTAAGGTTCCTTCCAACCCAAACCTTTCAATTATTCTGTGTTTGGCTGTGTTCAAAGTGAGACCCTGGTTATGATCAGTGCAGTCACGAAATGTAATCCAAAGGACCTAAGCTTCCTTCTACACTAAAGTTGAAATGAATAAGAAATCAACTACAGTACCACAAAATGCTTCCCTTCAGCCTCAGAAGCTTGTTTACCATTGCTGTAGTAGCTGAATTGCTGAATGAAATATTTACAACTATTCATGCAATCAAACTCATTTTCCTTAGGAAATAACTGATTAGGTATCTCACATCTGTTCCTGACAATGATTTAAGCCTCTGCTGATCCCTATCTAGACCTGATATGAATGTTAATGTGTTAGAAACAGTCATCCTGAATAGGAGGGTGACGACAGATTCTCTGGGGCTGGCAGTGATCTCTGCATCTACAGGTGAAGGATGACACAATCAGCCCACAATTTTCTCTAACCTTATGACCGAGGGCTTGGGAAGGCTGGCAGGAGATAGGAGTTAGAACACAGCTTGTGAAGAATTATCTTGAGAATTATCTTCCTACCCCTGTCAAAAGCTTTTAATAACTCCCAGATGCTTCCTCTATGCAGAGCAGCAATCGTGCTCTGCCAGGCTCCAGCACTGCATGTCAACCTTCCAGCAATGTTTCCCCATCGGGGCCCTTAGATTGAAGCTGCTGCAAGTGTTGCAAGGCTGGGAGAAAAATCAGCTGCTAGTAAAGCTGATTGAGATTCCCTCATAAAGCATGACACTCACGTCAGGAAAGACACAAAAATAAATTCCATGTTTTTTCCTCAAATAAAAGCCATTTTATAGGTAAACAATCAATGCCAATGCACTACTAGAGAGAGAAATCTATTGTTTAGTTAAACTGATTTAATTCATCCAGCAACCCTCTTTTCCTTACCACAAAAACTTAGAAGAAAAATCTGGGAAAAGAAATATTTATCTCAGTATACTCTTCATTTCTGCAGAGAACACGGAAGAAATCTTAGTCTCTCTCAGGTCAACTGCAAAGCTCTGCCACATTATGTCAAAACTGCAAATGACAAAAGAGTTGATCTATATTACTGCTCCTTCTGGTAAGGTGCATCAAGGCGGATGACAGGGCTTCTTAAGTTCTGACAAGAGGAAGTAGGTCAGAAGAAAACTTTTGGCAACACTTATAATCACTAAACATTTTACTTCAAGGTCAAGAAACTAAGTAAGAACAACTGAAGTAAATGAACATGTGTCTGCAAAGGACCTTGTAGAACTGTAATTCAAATAGAAATGAAGTCTGCATAAGTGTCTGAACAGTAATCTCTAGAACACTCAGAAATGCCACATAAAAGTAGATTTCAAACACATTCCAAAGAAGATTAAACTGGCAATTCATGTCTGTTAGGACTTCTATACATCATAAATAGGCATTATGCCTTCTATGTAAAGCAGCTCATTATCTGATTTATTCACCAGTATATCTTCTTATCCAAACAATTCAAACCAGACTATATTAGAACATCCCAGAATAGTTTCATTGGCACGGCAACTTTTGAAATAAGTTGATGATTTATATTTATAAAATTTTACTTCTCATACAACCAAATTCATGTTTGTTAATATAATACACTATCTCTAAGGACAATTTTAAAGAAAGATGATATCCCAGCTGGATCATTTATTAATATTCATATGCTTTCCTGCCAAAAAAAAAATCAAAAACAGAGAAGTTGTTCTTCCCGGTTAGTCTTTTCATCATCCCTCAAGTGAAAACAGAAATTCTGCTCTAGTCACAACAGCCCACTACCAACAAACTAATAGTTCTAACACTCCAGATCTTGATAGCTCTACTAGTTGTCATTTTAACTATGAATATATCCAACATAAGTAATTCAGCTCCACATTCAAAACATGCACCGTGGATAACATGAAGCTCTGACTCAGCCTCATTTCTAGTTTCCAAATTGTTTAGTGGCAATTTTATTCCATTGCATTTATTCTTCTCCCATTTTAAACACTGGATCTTTTCCCTTTTCAGACAACATACCAGGACTATTGCAGAATCATACGCGCTTTCCTACTCTAACAACCTTCTTCAGAGACCCTCTCCTTCCAGACTGAATTATTTCCAGAAAATTGAAAAACAGGGTTATAGACAATTTTCCTATATAACATAATTTTCAGCAAGGCTCCTTGAATTGTGTAAACTTCCTCCAATAATGGGCTTTGCTCCAGGCCCAGTGACACACAGGTACCAGGAGGTCTTGCAGTTGAAAAGCCAAGTTCTAAGAGATGTGAAGATGCCCCAAACAAGAAAGTAATTTAGCTTCACAGAAGTCCATGCATCAGCAGAATGAGCAAAGAGAACTATCTGTCCCAGGTCTGGCACCCAAGGGCCAATGTATGCCCCCCCTGCAATTACACAGCTCCACATCACCACTGCCATGTGGGAAGTTAACACCAGAGTTCAGGACAGAGAGAAAATACAGTAACTCGCTTCTCTTATGCTGACACTTGTCTCCACTAATGAAAAGGCTCAGCCCTCTGTACAAGCAAAATTAAATAGCAAATGTAGGTGTAAAGATTAGCACAAAGAGTTTGTTTTATTAATACTTCCTGCTGTGCCCTTTCCATTAAAAGCCTGCCCCAAAAGGAAGCCGTTCCTATCAGTCTATTTGAGAGAAAAGGCAAACTGTTAACACTCATCTTTAATATATACATCAGTAGCGGAGTCAACTCAAGTCCCACCCTTTTTCCTCGTGTGACTCACTTAATACAAACACTTAATACATCACTTAATAAAATTTAATTGGAAATAGTTTGATCAGTGTGAATATTTTTAAGTCACTGTAAATCAAGCCAGTGTACATTACACTCTGAGACAGGACAAACAGGTTTATGGTCAAACTTCCTCAGCAAGGGGTGTAACCCTCCCCAGCTATTACAGCCTCTCTAATTGCTGCCTTTACTGTGACAAGCCAATAGTGGACCAAACACACAGCATCCTCCTCTACACATAAACACATACTTGCAGTTTGTGCAGGAGAGCTTCAAACAGCCTAAGCCCAAGGACTGACTCCCAGGGACATTTCCCTTCAGCTGATACCTTGGGAGAGGTTCTCACTGCACAAAAGTTTGTAGAAGTTCAGCCTTTGCCTTCATCAGAGCGAGGGGTTTGTCTCATCCCCTTCAGATAAAGCCTCTGTAGTGGCTTAAAAATCTTCCTACAATGCTGCCACGTCTATGCAAAGTAATTATTAGCAATGGGAGCTCTTATCAGCTCATCTATCGTTCATTAATTACTCAAAAAAAATGGTTACTTAGTATGTTGTTTATGGTCAAAACTGTATTGTCCTGAAGAAACACGCTGTACTGTGCTGTGCATTAAACCAAGATTAAAGCAGGCTGAGCCCAGAAAAGAACCAACAAACCTTATTAATTTTTTTAAGCATGTGTGTATGCGTGTGTTTGTAGGCTGAATACATGAAGCAAGAGATCAGATTAGCATTTTTATGGATATGATTCCTGCCATTGCTACACACTCGAAAATCTTGCTTAAGCTTGGGCAGTTTGTAAACAAGAACAAACACACCTACAAATATCTCTGCATTTATCTAGTCAATCAATTAACCAAACTGCCTTTAGCTGACAAAGGACCTCACATTTTCTTACAGGTGACGGGGGGAACGCTAATTGCGAAGATACTGCCCTACCCTCACCGTCCACCACCATCAACAGGAGGCCAATTCCAACTCCTCAGGTGTGCACTTGTGTTTGTGTGTGTTTATCAGTCCTCTAAAGTCAGAGCCCCAGGGTCTCGCTCTGCCTCCCTCCTAAAGAGAGATGCATTTTGCAGTGCTCACCACGGCAATGTTTAGTGAGCCTCGTGGTTACCATAGCATTATGCACTAAAGGAATGTCGACAAATTAATCAATTATACAATTGTGTTTGCCTAAGAATACAAGTTACAGTCAGATGATTCAATGCATTTCAATAGCTCCGTGGAGTTTGGTTAACACACTTCCTCTTCTGCCATCTCAGTGTTATCCTCCTCTGCGCTGCCTTTTTTCCATATTTCAATTTCCCTTTACAGGCAGCTTAGCAGGTGATCTCTGCTGCAGGCTAAGTTGAGCTGTTTTCTATCTCACTTGCCTGCTTCCTTTCTGTCTTATTTTATTTCTTGCCTGCTTTCTTTCTCCCGTGTTTTACTTCTTTCCCTCTCTCTTTCTAGTAATAAGATGGTCATTATACATCCAACTTCCCTCAAACCAAACTGTGCCTTTAAAATTACTAATCCACTAGTAATGGCCAGCAATCACTTCTTTCTTCTAGAGACTATCCTATGTGATTTACAGAATTTTGCTCTGATCAACACCAAAGAAGAGCCAATATTAAGACGAGATTTCTATCTTCTTTCAGGAATATCAGCTCAAAAGGGAAGGCCAAATCCAGAACTCCAGTCTTGAAAAACAATACTGTTAATGGATACTTAATAATATCTCTTCAGCCTGCCAAGAAGCACCAGAAGGCCCAGAGCACATCCTCATCACACAAGAAAGTTATGATACACATCAGAAGCATGCAAGATTAAACTGTGCTGTGACACAGCAAAGGCACGTGAAGATCACTGCCAGCACTGGCTGTCCTTGTTGCCACACCAAGTTCATTAATGCTAGCAACAGATCACAGAAAATTCACCATGAAGTACAATATGGTTATTGGCAACACAGTATGAAGGGAAAACACCTCTCTGGCCCCAAATCTGATGAACAGGTTAAACCAGGGAGCATGCCAGAAAAATCTGCAGACAATCGTGCCTGTCTAATGCTACAAGGAGTCTCCACACTGCACATTTTCAATGCCTAGTGCTTGAGAGGAAGGCAGATAGGGGAGAAAAAAGATTTAAATCTGCAGCAACAGGGAAAATTAATTCTTTTCTCAGCTCCCAAGAAAACAGCAGAAGCCTTAATGCATGGGGTTAAAAGTGTAAGGAAACCAGGTTCACTTTCCTTTCAATCATACATTAAAATATGACTATACTGCAGACCAAAGAACTAACTCTGCAAACGCAATTTCCTATCTCCAGGAACTCTCTAATTTAATTGTATAAGCTCTTTCATAAGATTATCAAGATCTATCTCAAAACTACCCTAATTGAAAGACTCTTACACAACTTCAATCCTTAGGTAGCTGGAAGCTTTCTTCTAATTTGCCGTCCAAATATATTCATGACCAACTTAGACAATTTGATCTTGTGCAGATGCTGTATTTTACCTTATTTTTTCCTGCCTTCTTGTTATTTAATGTCAATTGTGTGTAAAAAAAGTGTGCCCATTCATTTCTTCAACTGGACAGAGTTAAACAAACAATGGTGTTTAACCTCACTTCATAGGACAGATGGTCTGTTTGTGTAACCACATCTTAGGCCTCCTACTGCTGTTATTTAACATTTTCCTGGCAGGGTGTCTGGAGCTATGCAAAATCCAAATGAACTACTCCATGAGGAAGCTTGTATTGATGCTCTGCATGATGATTTGCACAATGATTGTATCTCATTTCCTTGAATCTCTCATACTACTTTCCTTTGTTACCCAAGGATGTCAGTGGACTCCTTCATAGCTGTATATCATTGCTTTCTCCCAGGTATCTCCTGAGCAGCCAGTACATCCAAATCTCTCCCTTCTGCCATGGGCAGCTGATGAACTCCTGTTTCACACTGGAAATTCTTGTTACTGGTCTCCATGCTTAACACTTTCATACTCAGCACTATTAAATGTCATTTTATGTCTATCACTCTGATCAAAAAAGCAATTTAAATCCCTTTCATATGATAATCTGATCATCCTCTGTATTGACAATACCTACCAAGTTTTTCTCATTCCACACAGCTCTTGGGCACACACCCAGACACTGCACACAGGTCAAAGTGGATCCATTCAACAGCCCCAAGACTTGCACTGAGGGAGCAACACCACTGATCTCCCTCCATGCTGATGACTTTCTCTGATGCCTCTTTACATACAACTTTATCCTCATGCAATGGTTGTCTCTCTTCCTTGGCCAGCTTCTTTTCCAACTTTGAATTCTTGTCTTGAACAACATCATTTTAAGCAATAATGTCCTGCGGGGCATGGTATCAAATGCTTGGCGTTAGATAAACTACATTCCTGACTAACCCCACCTAAATAATCTGCTATATAAAAAAGATGTTAGATCAGTTTAGCACAATCCATCTCTGATAAAATCTTGTTGTAACTTAGCCTGCTTCCTCATTATTTCCACATGTAATTATTCTTTCCTGCAAAATACGTCACAAGACACTGTGTACTATCACATTCAAACCAGCTGCCTTATAGTTTCCTGCACTGCTTTTTAATTTTTTGACTGTACAGTGACCCCATCTATAGAACACAAATCCTTGCCCTCTTCTGCATCTAAAGAGCCATGGGAAAGTCTTGTTGCAAGACATGCAAGCCTTCTGCCACTGCTTTCAGTGTTCCAAGGCTGGGATTGTTGGCACTTCTTCATTTGTCTCATTAAGATATTTAAGTTTTGCCTCTTTTCTTTTTTTTTTTTTTCTTGTTTTTAACTTTGCTATGAATAGTTTTCAGTTGCCTGCAGATTTGTTAGTAATTACACTCTGTTCCAAATTCTACAGAAGGTTCTGCTTTCATGAGAAAGTTGTGTCATTATTTAGAGACATCAGTTCTCCTTTCAGTTTAGGCACATCTAATTTCAGTTCTGTGCAAATTGACTAAGTGCAGGTTTTGGTTGAACCCAAATAAGCTCATTCGAACCAAAATAAGAATGTCCTTATGCAAGGTCACATCAGGTTAATCAAATCACTTTAAAAACAGACTTAAACTAAATTGGTGTAATCTCCCCATGTAGACAAGGCCAAAGCCAATAAAGTAGTATGAAGTAGGTTGAAGTCTCTCACTGATTGCACACACATCTGTGGTTTGACTGAATCTGGTGGTTCTGAAGCTGGGCAGATGTGCAGCCAGCAAGCCCAGGGCCCACCGCCACATCAACCTCTCTTAAACCTGGGCTTAAGTGAGACTGGAGTAACACTACACAGGGTCTTGCAGGACTTCTGCAACAGGGCAGTGCTCCTTCAACATACAGGCCACAGGGCAAGAAGTCATTCATGCTACACAGTCCTTTGGGCACCAAAAGTAGCAGAGAAGCCAGGACAAAAGAGAAATGGCCCCAGTGTGGGTGGCAGAATGGGGCAGACCCAGTAGAGCTGCAGCCAGGCGAGCCCTGCCACCGCAGCTGTGCCGGTGGGCACAGAGCTGCCATTGCAGCAGGACAACGAGCAGAGCACGGCCCCAAGTGAGCCAGGATTCACGTGAAAGAAGGGTGTCATCCAGGTCATAACACAGAAATACAGTTGTTGTTGCACCTGCCTGACCTCCCTAATGGAGACGTGGAACTGAAGTGATAGAGGAGTCTATCATTTCAATAATACTATGAAAGACTGGTTCATACTATTTTTGTTTTTATAGGTTTTGCTATTTTGGTTTAAGCCGTATTATTCCACTAGGATCCATAACTGTCCCAGCAGAAGTCTAAATTCAGTTGTTCTGGTAAAGGCACATAGCTTACTCCTCCAATCTTGAAAAAATACACTATGCTGGCATTAAAACCTTTGTACCATTACATGTGAATCTTGGGAGGTTGTGCAATTTAGGGCAAAACAATGCAACTTCTGTGCATAGACAAGCCCTGGCTCCAAACTGGAAAGACATCCTACCAATTTTTTGATACAAGTAATGAGTAGAAATTGGATTCAACATCAATATCTCTGCAATGTAATGCCACTTCCTCCATCATGAGACTTTAATTAATAACTACTCATTTGCTAATTTTAATCTTTAACCTTGAGCTATTTTTGTGTATTTGATGTGTGTCTTAAACCAACAAAATTTAATACAGACATAGTCTCAGTGGCTAAAACCCAGCAACCATCATATATCTTACTGAAGTATGGAGTTTATAAAAAAAAATTTCAAACCAATTTTACTTTTTCCTCTAAATCAAGTAACTGTAATCCACAGCTTGGTTGGAACAGGATAAATAAGCAGCAACCAACCACTACTAATGCCATTTGCATTTTTCCTATTACATTTTCCAGAAGAATTCTAAAGATACAGTAGTAAACATGTTTAGCCCAAGAGATACCAATGCCTCCCTTGCACACTGACTTCCACTTCTGCCTTGCTCTGGAGCCTCCTCTCCTCATTAGTGGCTGCTACGTTTGTCAGGGCTGTCAGTCACAGAGTCCTAAGTGCCATTGTTACGGTGCATCAGCGCACAGGGCTCTGCTCCTTTCCAGTGCAGCACTGACACACTGGCTTACTCTGGCTACCACATTACTGGAAGATGATCTTTATTTTGGTTTTTTTGTGAGTGTTTTTTTGTTTGTTTTTTTGTTTTGTCGGTTTGTTTTTGTATTTGGGTTTTTTTTTGTTTGTTTGGGTTTTTTGTGGTTTTTGTTTGGTTTTTTGGTTTTTTTTTGTTTTTGTTTTTTTTTTTTTTTTGTTTTTTTTTTTTTTTTTTTTTTTTTTTTTTTAATACTGTTTCTAAGAAAACCAAAAATCCAAATGTGTTTTTCTGACTGGGTAACTGGTGAGGCACTGCAGCCTAGGAAGTTTATAAAAATGACACAGACTCCAAAGTAAAACAGCACATGTTGCAGACCGTCAGTACCAGGGCTTCACACTGCATACATGTGAAATTATCTGCTGCTTCAAAAAACATCTGTAGGACCTGTGAGGACTGAAAAGCCTAGATATCAAACCCGTGAAACTGTCTCTTTAAGGAAAATTCCCATTTCCAGAGCTAGGGATTAGCCAGCACTGATACAGCAAAATAAGGACAGGGGAGCACTGGCACCCTGTACAAAAATGAAGAGACTCCTAATATTTTCTCATGTCTATCCCAATACGTCTTATCCCATCAGTGAAAACAGCACCACTGCTTTCACTGCACACAACAAAATAAACTTCAGCTAGTAAATAACCCAGCCCTCCTCGGTGATCCTGCACCCTTCCAGGGTAAGACACGGGGCATTTCAACAGCTTTGATTTCAGAGACGTTATCTCTGGGACCTCTTCACTGCTGAAAAAGACAACTTCATTCAGAAATCAGGGGTAGTTAGTACTCAGGTGTCCCAAAAGGGACAGATGTGTTGAACTTCTCCAAAATCTACCCAGGAGAGACCTGCTCTGCGACGGCTCAGCAGCTTCCTGCCTTCGGGGACTGTGGCACTTTACAAAGGACAACAGCTCTCCAAAGCGCGTGTGACACCTCACTGATGAATCACACAGGGCTCAGCTCCGACCTGCGCTTCCAGTATGAGCTACCCACAGCAATCAGTTCACAATTTCTGCCACTAAGGACCAAGGCTTGGAGTTACCATTCACAAATCCACGGCTGAAACATATGAGGGACTTTCAAAGCCTTCATAATTCCCCGTTTATAACGTAAACATTCTGTAAAATCAAACCACAAATAACCTGGTGGGAGGAGTAACTTTTCAACCTGGATTTCAAACGCTATCTTTAGGCGCAAGACTAATTTCGGAGGTTCTCCCCCCACGCTGTTTTCAGCCAAACACATTTCCTGAACGACGAACTTGCAGACAGAAGGAGAAGACTGCGACGAGATTCATTTCAGACTCTAGCAAATCGGTTTCCTCCACCCGCAAAGCCCCGCAGCTCTCAGCGGTGCTCAGCCCGTGGCTATTCCCGAGCCCCTCCACGCCCCGGGGACTGCGGGCGCCGCGGAACGGGGATGTCGGTGTCCTGCCTCGGGATGCGCCGCGCTCCACATCCCCACCCCGCAGTCCCCTTCCCGCCTGCTCTCCACAGCCAGAGCCCCTCGAGCAACCTGCCCTGCGTCCCGTGCCAGTTCTGCCGGTACACAGATAATTTTAAAAAGGGAAATCAGAGGACTTAACTTGCGACTGTCAGTTTTCCTCTCCACAACTTACCTGGGACGGTCCTGGCAGCGTCGGACGAGGTCAGGGCGGAGCGGCGGGTGCCGCGCACCGGCCGTGCAGGTCTGCCCGGGCTTCCCCTGCACCTCGCGGGCTGCAAAGTGCGGGGGGACTGTCCCGCTCCCGCACCCCTCAGTCTCGCCAGGGTCGGCGGCCGTACGTACCGTTCAGGAGGATACGCGTCCCGGAGCCGCTCTCAGTGCCATGCCCAGCCCCGGCGCGGTGCCCTCCCGGCGACAGGGGTTACCGCTGGCCGCGGGGTCCCGCTGCCCGGCGGTGACATGGCATGAGCACGGGCAGGGCAGGAGAGGGCAGAGCCGGCGGAGCGCGGGGATGAGCGCACGGTGGGCGCGGGCTACGGGGCGGCCGCGGCGGGACTTGTGAAACTCGCCGGTCTCCGCGGCCGGTTGTGTAACGCGGAGGGCTGGGCCCGGCCCCCCGGCACTGCACAGGCGCGCTGCTCCCCAGCCCCGCCGCCGCCAGCACCGGCACCGGTGCGGGCACCGCGGGGGCGGAGCGCGCAGGGGCAGCGCACGGAAGGGGCGCGCAGCTCCGCGGCCGCGGGGAGTGGCGGTGCCGAGCGNCACCGGCCGCGGGGTGGCCTCGGCTGCGGAGCGCCCCCGGGACCGGCCCTTGCTCGCTCGCTGCGCGGCTCTCGCCGGGCGCTGCGCTGCCCGGAGAGAGGCCCGGCCCCGCCTGCCCCGCCGCGTCCCGCAGCCTTTCGGCGCTCCCCGCGCCGCACGAGCTGTGCCCTGGCGGGATTAGTCATCCCGTACCGTGACTCACCCATTTAACATTTGCTGTTTCCTTCCTCAGAGTTGTTGGTTATTTGTTTTAATTCCCTTTCTCCACTGTAACTATTTTCGCTCCTCTCGAAGGACAGCGGGCTGCTCGTTCTCCCCTCCCGTGACTACAGCCGTGCCCAGCTGCGGGTGCAGAGCCGCAGCCGGCGGCAGGAGCAGCTGGTCCCGACGGCGTGCTGGGGTGGGATCGCTTCTCACTCCTTCCATGGGATCCTGCCTATCTCCCGGTTTTGGTTTATGCCCCTTTTTCTATCTGGAAGCATTAGGCACCAAAGCTGGGGCATCGAGAGTGGTCTGCAGCCCCCTCCTCTCGCACTGCCGAGAGAGGACCAGCCCTGCCACGGGAAGCGCCTGGTTGATGCCACAGCTGGGGCGAACATCGTTAGGTCCCTGACCTAGGCAACTGCATCATGCAATCCCCTTTCAAAACTGAGTGCACTCCCTTACCAACAAGTTAGATTATTTTTCCTGGTTTTTTTTTTTTGGTTTGTTTGCTTGTTTGTTTGGGTTGTCTGTTCTCCCCCCGACTTGAGCTCCTCTTGGAAAGCAGCTGCTTAACCAATGCTGGGAAGATCTGGACCCTCTGGGAGCACGTTATCGCCCAGTAGCCCTTTCCCACAGCTGGTATCCTTGTCCCTGGCTTTCGTTGCTTGGAGAAATTTCCTGTTCCTCTCCCAGCCCTCGTTCTGCTGGAGGAAGGGGGCAGGCAGGCAGCCTGCACGGCCCCTTCCCCACAGGTGCCAGTGCCCCAAAGCACAGCATGGGAGATAAAAGCAGAACTAAAAAGGGGATGGCAGACCAAAGACTTTGCTGTGAAAATTTTAATATAAACCTGATGCCAGTGAGGAAAGGGAAGTGACGTTGTTACAGCAATAACCCTGAGGAACATCAGCTGTTATTGATGAGGACAAGTTAAAGGGCACCTTTATATGCAGTTAGTATTTCTTCCTTATTTTCTTATCAGGGGCAAAGCAAATAGCTTGGTTGTGCTGCCTGCCACAAGTGGCAAATTTCTTTTTCCCACTTAGTGTATTTTGAGGCATGCAGCCTTGTCACACAAAACACAGCAACCCTTTCCTTGTTCATGTAGGAAAACCACTTCTCGATCCCTTTCATTCAAGATACAAACAGGTATCTAATGCAGCATTTCTCTCCACTTTTGCTTGATTTAACATGTGTATCTGCAGCCTGCAGTGCAGCCCTGTCACCCCGGTGACATTCACTGAGGGGATACCATTGCCCCCCTGTGTGGGCATAGAGATACACATTTGGGGGAGTAGATTTGGAATAATGAAAACACTGCATTCTGCAACTGAGGCACTTACGATTAAGCACCCACAGACGTATGCTGTGGGCAGCACAGGCAGGCAGGATGTGGCCCCAAAGGGGCTTTGCCAGGTCTCTCCACAAGGTGCAAATGCCACAGCCATTGCCCTGAGTTGCGCTGGCAGCTGGTCAGATGTGCTGGCACTGCTGGGGTACTTCCATGGCCCTCAAGACTGGCAGGCACAGCAAACAGTATCACCACTCTCATCTAATAAAGCAAACCACTCAGAAATACCACTTTATCTGATAATTGCAAAAACGTTATCTTCTGACTAGAAATAGTGTTTTATTTGAATGGTTTTAACCAACTCCCTTGCAGCCCCTGGCAGCTAGAGCCAGCAGGCAGGCATGCACAGGGGCCTCTCCTCCTTCAGCAATGGTGAAGGAGTTTTCATGTCAATTACTTTACTTATCTCATTTAGAATAACACACTTTCTGCCAAGATCTTTCCAAAAGCTAAAAAGGAATGGGGAAACAGACATTTCTGCCACAACAAAATTCACACACTGCTCACCAAGTTGCAGAGTTGGGCAGCTTTGGCTCTGCTCAGTGATGGTTGGCATAGCCTCAAATTTGTTTATATCGTTAGTTTTTAACAATGCTGCATTGCAAAGACCTGCCAGCAGCAATAAAACCAAGAGAGAGCTGGTTGTGGCAGGAAAATAAGAACAACAAAGAATATACATATATATATATAATGGTTTTTCTTATATATATTCTTATAAATATTGTTTTATATGTTCTTATGTGTATATATATGTATATTTATATTGTATATATATAAAATCCAGCCTGTTCCTGCTGCACTCACCCAGTAGACTGGTGAATCCTGCAGGCTGGCAGACACCAATTGAGGACTAGTACAATTATATGATGAACTAGAAGCATAACTTTGCCTGCATTTTGGAAGATCACACTCTCATTCTCAACCTCATCTGAAGCAAAAGGTTGTCCAAACTAAATTTTAAATTACACACTGCAAGAATTCTGACCCAGGAAATGCTTGCATTGCACAGTGCTAAGTCAAGAACAGTCTCCAGATCAGAATCAGCCTCATCCCACTCCAAAGTGTGCCAAGAAATTCAACATGACGTTTTCCCGTTTCTCACAGCACTAACTGCGAGGCTTGGGATACTGCAGACTGAAAGGAAAGAGAAGAATAGAGATAATGAAGTGGGAAAAGCACCCTTGCCTTGCTCCGAAGTGGCTGGTTCCGCGTGGGCTTCGCTGTGGCTCTGGGATGTGGCAGAGCGCAGAGAGCTGGAGCGGTGGAGCCCACCCAGCGCTCGCCATGGGAGCGCGCGGGCGAGGCCAGAGGGAACCCAGCTCTACCCAAGGCAGGGACACAGCGTTAATTGTCAGTGCTATTGCACAACACTGTTGCCTTGACACTGTGTCATGTAAAGATTTTAAACCGCCTCTTTATTAGTCATCCTCTATTCATTTTAATTGTGCCTGATAAGCCAGGCCATTTCACCTTTGTGTTCTCTGTACACACTTATCGTGCGTATTTATGTCACCCAAGAGACTATCAATCTCTTCCTGTAGCATCGGCAGATGCAGGGGAATGAGCAGCCATTGCCATCAAAGCCTGCTGGGGTTCTCGCCTGTTTGCTTGCTACCTTTTCAGACTGCTGCTCTCCCAGTGTGGACATCTCCACAGGTCTTTGCTCCTGGCACTGAAAATGTTCAGGCAGAGGCTTAGATTAATGCATGGGAACCAGTAAGAAGGGATAGGCTGATTGAAACATGTACTTAATTTTTTTCAGGATCAAGTACTGGAGGTGTGAGCTTAACACCACAGGACTCACTTTGATCTTCTCCAAGGACAGAATTTTCTGTGGATTAAATTCTTGCCTCTGAATTATGGTACTGATTATTTAACAAAATCAAAGTTGGGACATGAATAACTAAATATTTGGTTTAATGTAAAGAATATAGTGAAATTTTATGAAACATTTTCATCTCATTTACTTGCAACATAAAAATATACTGCCCGTGTGAACTCTGTCCCTGCAATTCCTTATCAAGCCTTATCTTTGTGAAATCTGAACTTTCACTAAAAGCTCCTGGAAATAGCAGTACATTTTCCTTCCTGTGGTATTATGACCTTCTCCTCATCCTAAACACCAATTACTCTTGTGGTGGGGAGAAAGAAGGGCACTTTGGCACTGCCACCTGTAAGTGCAGCACAGTCAGGTGAAGCAGAAGCTTCCCCGGCACCCAGAGTGCTGCTGGCACTGCTGCTGTGCTGCAGGGACTGTTTGCTGAGAGCTCATGTCTCTGCTTCAGGGAACACCCAACAGTTATTAAAGTCCTTCTCCATCTGGAGATGTATCTGGGCTTATTTAGTTTCACTTTAATTTTCCCCATTTAAAAAGACTCAAAAATAGAATTCACGTTTGCACCACAATCGTATGAGGAGATGGGTAAAATCCCATTCTCATTTAAGTTCAGAAAAAGGAACGGAAACTCCATTAAAAGCAGAGCAGAAACCACATTTACTCCAGTGTGAACAGAATTTCCCCCTTAGCACAAAATTTTGCATCCCTGTGGGCTGGAAGGAGCTACTTGCTGTCCTACTGAGCACCTTCAAGGGCCACTTGGAATCTTTGTACAACTCCTCTAAAGGATTAGGAATATACATAAGTTAATCCCCATTTAGGACAAAATTCTACTTAAGCTTTTGAGAACCAACTAGAATATTACCATTTCCATAATCCAGCATCTTATTTTGTAGAAAATGGTTCAAATAGTTCTTACAGAGGCAAGAGTGGTATCCAAATTTTGCCTGTATTTAAGGCTCTGTATTTTCTTGTGCTGGAGTAATACCATGGCCAGAAAAATGAATGTATTTATCTGAAAATCTGAGAGGTGCCCAAGTCAGATTTTTGGCCAGAAAAAGAATAGAGAATACTTTTAATGTGGCTGATCATACTTCCAACAATAAATACTAATTTTGTAAAGGAAAAAGAGCTCTCTCTTAACTGCAATACAATATTTTTATGTAAGTATGCTTGTGATCTGTTACTCTACCTAACTCAAAGCAAAAAGGGGGAAAAACTTGCACAAGCAAGAGCATGGCTGCTGCCTTCTACCCATATTCTTTCATGAGAGCATACAAGGTAAAGCTACAGCTCTTTAACCACATTTTAGCTTGATCCCATAGGATAATGTACCTAAGAATTAATTTTTTTGTTGCTGGGTTTATATCTTTGGGAGTCTGTGCTGAAGACAAATTCAGGCTGCTGCATTTAAATATGGGTTAAGTCACCTCTGATTAGTATAATCAGCTACTGAGGGGCCTCTTGAACAGGGACATAAAATAGAAACTTAATAATAATTATGTTAAAGGCCTAAATCCCCCCGAATTCAGCAGGCAGAGGACAAATGGCGGAGGGAGCACCAGGCAACAGCAACAGCTGTAGTACTGCCCATGAGTGAAGCACAGAGGAAGAACAGACAAGTCAGTGCAGAATTACTGTCCATCATTTGCAAGTGCATCCTTCCTAATAAATCACAGTGGTTACTACTTAGCAGATTAAATCTGCATTGCTAAACACAAATATTTCCTATTAATCCTCATGCTGATGCTTAACTATTCATACAAGGTGGCAATGCTTCAAAGCTTCTCTCTGGTACTTGTCCATTCTTAGTTGCTTGATCCTAAATACAGCAGTTGGGAATTGTGCAGGTCAACTATTCCTTGCACTGAAAGTTTCCACTTCTCCTCCTGGGCCTTTACCCAGAGCAGGTCCAATGGTAACATCATCATCTTGTGAAGTTTTCAACATCTTGAGCAAGAGCATCAATGACTGACTCCAAGACAAGAGCCAGTGGGTTCCTGACCAAACGTGGCAGAGGGAAAGCTGACCTTGTTACCTGAACTTCCTGCTATAACCCAGGACCTGACAAGACCCCCAGGTTGGACATTTGGGTGACAAGGGACACACGTGTTGTGAAGGCTGTGCTGGAACAGGACCTGCCTCCATCCATGCCTTCCCATCTACTCCCAGCTACTGTCACTCACCACCCCTGTTCAGCCTGGACTGGGCTGCAGCCAGAGGGCTTCTAACTACATCCTAGTCTCCTTCCAAAATTGGATAACTAGGTCAGAGAGTGGCATTAGGATGGCTGTGACTTGCAGACACAAAGTATGGTGGTTCCAGTGGCCCCTTGTGCAGCCTTGCTGGTGGGGAGACCTCCCTGAGCAGAACCACCTGCAATGGGGGGCTGAGAGAAGCTACTTCTTGATTTCATTTTGTAAGGAAAGTAACATCTTCCTTTCCAAGACAAAGGGACCATGGCAACCCTTTCCCAGCTCTGTAAAGGAAGACATTAAAATCAGGACTCTTGAAGATGGCATAAGGACGCAGCAGAAAGCAGACAGGGCATTTGTGTTGAGAACACAGTGGGGTTGACAGTTCTACCACACCCTGATTGGCAAAGACTGGGAAAAAATTTATATATATATTCACACACACACACACATATATATATATACATCTGACACCATTCAAACTCGCTCATCTCAAACAGCCACATTTATTTAACCACTGTGGGAAGACCAGGCATAGTTAGACAGTTGCATTACAAATGTCAAGCAGTGGCTTTTTAAGCACAAGCTGTGCAGGTGGTTCCTTAGAAGACTAAGCAGCCTGATTGTCTTGAGGGACCACTGAGAACACAACCCAAACACTGAAAAGGACAGAAGCCTGGAGCACAAGCCCCTGGGCAGAGCTCTCTAAACACCTCCCTTAATTGTCTTTTAGGATACTAGGGAAAGAAAATGTGTGTCCTTCATGCCAAGTGCACCAAAGTCAACAGGGAAATTGGGTAACTTCCACTGTTCTTTCCTGCCATTTTTAAAATCACAGAAACCTTCTAAATAAGTTAATGAAAGCATTAAAGAAGTGACCTGATATTCAACAGAAATTTTACCAGGGGAGCAGGATGGACTGAAAGCATCACATGTTGCTGAGGCTGTGCCATTCTGCTCATACCTAAACAAAAGCAAGTTAAATTGCAAGTCTGTGAGACTTTATCACTGTGTTTTACCACAAAATGATACTGAAATGTGTCAAAAAATATTCAGAATTGTGTAGGATGTTACTGCACTCTGTACTCACAGAAAAGCACATAGTTTTTCTGGGCACAGGGGAGGTGCTCAACACCATCAATGAATTGACTGTGATACTGGAAACTAGTATTACGTGACAGATTTTGCCTACAAGCAGTGTTGCAAAAAGTCAGTCCTAATAAGTGGAAACAAACCTCTGACTAACCTGGTGAAATCAGGTTCTATTAGGCAGCTCTAAGAACATTTTTGTATGTCTATGAAAATAAATATACAAGACAGTTGGAGTTTCCTCATTGAAAGAGGAATATAAGATCCATTTTGGTCAGGGCTTGTGAATAAAGGGCTGGGATTGGAGAGAAGAGCTGCCTAATGAACATGCTCATTATGAAACTTGGGAAATGTTTTGCAGAAGTAAGGCATGGGAAATAGATTGCAATTTTTTTCCCTTTGGACAGCTTTTTTCTTTACTTGGCCTAGATATGGTGGTGATCGTGTGGGCAGTTACATACTGCCACAGTTCTCATCCTGACCCCAAACCTTTCATTGCACCTCTGACTGTCTTAGCATCAAATTCCTCTGATCCTCTCTGCATCAAGAAACCCCCTCTCCCTTCTTACTCCAGACAAGCATCCATCCTCTCTGGCGAGCCAAGAAGCACCTTACCAGCACACTGACAGGCAGTCAGATGAGCCTGAGTAGGTCAGTTTTGGGTTTTTAGGTTTTTTTGTTGGCTTTCTTTTGCACTCAGCAGAGCATACAAACAATATCGTTCTGCAGACCAGAGACCAAGGGTTCTCAGAGCACTGAAAACCAGTGTTTAGGAAAATGCTAGCTTACAACAAATTCCTTTTCATTAAAGCAAAATATTGTTCTTCTTTGGAGCGTCCTTGCTGGCATAGTGACACCTAGTTCCCCCAAGTTTGCATCCATCCCTTGTCCATTTAATACATCTGCCTGCCCTTAAACACTGGTGGCAGTGCTGGTTCACAGAATAAGCAATTCCAACTAAAGAAAAACAAGAGCAAGGGACTTTCAAAACACATTATTAAAAGTACATCGTTTCTTGTAGAGCCTCACTCCTTTCACTTGCAGAACTTTGGGTGATCTGCATTAAACAGCACTCACATGAAGCTGTACAAAAGCAGCACTCACTGCGGGTTTGCTGCCCTGTCATCATCTCCTTCGGTGAATTCAGACGCCAGGCAGTACTACGTACATGGCACAGATAGTGTCACTAGCACAGCAGCTGGTGGGTGAATCATAATGAAACCACGAGGAGGAAACATGTCACAAGCCAAAGGAAATGCTTGCTTTTCAGTGGAGTGTTTCATCTCCAAAAGGGTGCTAAAGTTAAGGATACTGATGAAAGAATTAACTTGTGCCCTGGTCATTAAACGTAGCCTTTTATGCAGTTATTTACTGGTTCTGTTGCCATGGTAAATATGAATACTTGCCATGACAACTGAAGCAGTGTGACACAAAATCCACTTCACACAGAGCATCTTCCTAAGGACGTGCTCTCATTCATGTATCTTACAAAATTCTATGTCTTTGGGAGCAATTCAGTGTGAGTTTTTCAGGCACAGTGATTAATTCTTCTGCTTTTTATGGTGGGATATTTTCTGGTGTCTAATATTATTTATTATTTGGTGCCCACATACCCCTTTCAGTATTACATCTGGAAGTACCTTGAAAAGGTAAATGTTACCAAAAAAACTCACAAAAACCTCTACTTATTTTATGGTGAGCAATTCAGGTAAAAAAAATTCACATGCAGCCCCACAGCATGGGTCCACTGACCCCAAAGGGTCAGCACTGGCATTTGCACCCAACACCTCTTGGGCCAGTACCTTAGTGCAACAAGAGCATGGCTCTCATTGCAAGAAGATGGAATGAACTGTGCAGACAAAATCTGCAGCATCAGAGCAGAACAGCTGCTGGGGAGAACTTCACTGAGTGCAGTGCATCTGTACCTCTGTTTAAACAGGTGCAACGCACCACAGTGCTCTCCTTGAATCCTTGTTTATGGTCTACCCATGTGGCTGCATGACTGCTGGACACTGTAGGCAGTTTGGGGATGGAGGGCACTCCCTGTGCCAGCCAGCCCACTGCAGGGAAAGGTTTACATATCCTGTAGCATTTTTTTCCAGAGGATGCTTTTGAAAACATCTTTCCCCACTCCCATGGAGGGGTTGTGCATGCTGATGCTAATCAGAGCTGTGCACACTAAAAGAAAGCACACACTGCCCTTGCTGTGTTGATCCTGGTCAACCTGCAGCTCCAAACACCCTTCAAGCCCACGGGTCCCTTTGGCAGATGGGCTTCCTCATGCCAAGCCTTGTGCTGCTCCCCAACAGGCACAGTCTGTGACATGGTGAGCAAACACCACTAAGTTGAATGGAGGTTTGCATTTACTTTAGCATAAGAACTCAGTTAACTGCCTGGGCTGCTAGTAAAGCATGGAGTTTTCTAAAGTAATGTGCCTTAAAATAATTTCTGGTGGGAAAAAAAAAAAACCAACAAAAAAACCCAACAAATTGTGATCAAGCATTATGAGTAATCTGGAACACTAAAAATGTGTTCAGAGTAAATATGTGGCTAAGAAAACGATTACCAAGCCAGACAATAATTATTCTGCCTATTTATCTCTTAACCTTTTCAGACATGTTCAAAAGTGCATAACAAGTGACATCTCTCCTTTATCACAAGGTTTAGCCCAGAAGGAAATTCTCTCCCTTTTAACTACCAACTTTAACCATGTTGCTTTTGGCTTTGGATCTATTTCCCTACTTTGAAAAACAGCATTGACAACTTTTTTCCACTGTTTAATTCATGTAGTCACAGTAATTAAATATGAATCTTCAAATATTACTTGACATATTGTAGATTTATCATCAGTGAAACAGTCCTCTGCCCATTTCCATAATTGCTGCTGTTCAGAACAAAATGGTTATGTGCTGAAAGACTGACAATTTTCTCCTTTGGTTAAGTTCTCAGTTGTTTGCCCTTTTGGCAGTGCTGCATAGAAGTTTCACTTAATAATTAAATTAGTTTCTACTCACATATGGAAGCAATAGTTTACAATTTTTTTTGCATTTTAAAGTGTTTCTTAAGATGTGGACTCCAATATGTACTACAAGGGGCCAACAGATCCTTTAGCAGCATCTTAGGAAATGATGCTTTTATGTGGCCCCAAATGAGTATAAGAACCATATAAATCAGATATTTCAGTTGAATGCAATGGTTATGATGGCCAAGAGAGTTTTGCCTGATCAGTGCCTTTAACCCTTCCTGCCTCTGTGGGTGGTAAATTTTGCAAAGAACTAACAGTGACTTCCAGCCTTCGTTTGGGTTGAAAGGTTGGGGTTTTTCCATTTCCACACTGAACACTTTTACATAATGACTGCCCACCAGCTCCATGTGTTTGCTTTGATTTGTATTTCCTGGACAGATCAGTTTTGCCGTAAGAGGAAAGATGAAAAGAGAAGCACTTCTGGACACTCATAAACCTTTGCAGAAGCAGTCTGTGTGATTGCCATGCCTCAGAAAGTGCTGGGACAAAGTGCTCTCCATCCCAACTCCCCAAGCCGGTGGCTGACTAAATGTTACCTGTCCATCAGTTGTGCTGTTACACAAGCTGGTCTAATAGTCTCTGCTTAACTGTTCACACATTTGTGTCTGCTTAGAAACCCTTCTGGCGGTCTTCCCTTCTGCAAACAAATATGCAGCTTCTTGTGAATACAGATTTATGAGACTGAAGAAGCCTCTTAAGAATGGTTGAAGTATGAGAACCAGTACAAAAAACTGCAGACAGGTTGAAGAATTGAAAGTGATAAGAAGACCCAATTAATTTTTTCAATGAAAATCATTCTAGGGGCCAGGTTACCCTTTCGTCTATAAAGATGAGAAAGGAGCAGGCTGTTCTTGTTGCACATGCCTTTCATAAATCCTCAGCAAGCACAGCTCTCTGTGTCTCACCACCCCACTGTTTGTGGGTGCTCCCAGGAGAGCCCCAGCATGGGCACTGCAGTCACTCCTCAACACATCTCCTGACAGTGCTGAGATTCCAGGTGCCTCCAGGGACAGTGGTGGGACCAAAGGAGAACAGAGCTTATAAACATGACCATTATGTTCGGAGGACACAAAGAGTTTTTCTCAGCCATGATTAAGCCCAAACTTTTCACTGCCTGCCTGCATATACCCAGGACCCACCTACCACTGGTGCCTGGGCTGGAGCTACAGCCCTCCTGATTTGGCCAGATCCATAATTCCTGCCCTCCTGCTGGGAAGATGCAGTACATGGTCTCAAGCAGCTCCTGCACTCCTCATCATGTCTCAGGGTTTCATTACAGCCCCTGAGATCTTAGAGAGCATCTCTTGATTTCACAGAAGTCAGATCAGTCCTCTTCTTTGAATAGCAGCTTTCATCACAGATTAATGACTGTGAGACTACAGCTTTGGGTGTTCTTTGAACCTTCATACTTCAGTACAGAAGGTTAGAGCCATAGCTGGTGGTGAGGATGGGCAAGACAGGTTTCCTCTAAAAGAAGAACTTACAGTTTGAGATGCTGAACTGACTGACTTTGTAATTTCCTGCTTGCCACAGGCAAAGCCCACTGTCCACATGAACATCAGGTGCTTTTGCTATCACTGACCAAAACATGCTGGGGCCAGGGAGCAATGAGATGATCTCTGAGGAAGGTGTCCTCCTCCTCTCTCCACGAGGACATGGAGATCTCCCTGGGCACAGACAACATTCAGCTGTGTGTTTCTATTTCAGGTCTCAGCTGCTGGAGCTGGCTGAAGCAGTTGATCGGCTTACCTACTGTCTTGCCAGGATCAGGGCTTGAATGAGGGCAAGCTGGCTGTGACTCAACCCAGATAAGTCTAAGGGTGTGCTGACAGGCTGGGGAAGAGAACTTCTGCTCTCCATGACAATAGTTTGCTTTTTATTGTTCATATCTTCAGACCCAGGGATCTCAGTGTACTGCCTTCTGCCCATCAATTAATTATAAGGCCTGGGGTTTCTTGGGCTGCTTTTCTGGATCGGAAGGTGGAGCCCACTCTTCTGAACATGAGTCTTTCCTGTACTAACCCCTCTTGAGAGTGACTTCTAAAGTCCAGGTCGTGCTCCTGCACCAGGAGTGATGAGAGCTTTCCTCTGCACAGACCAAAGAAGCTGTTTGAATGTGCAGCTTCTCCAGCTCACAACAGCTGCAGCACTGACACACTGCATAGTAAATGGAAATAAGACGCAAAAGCACTTGAATCTTGTGCACTGAGTGCTGGAAATCTGGACATCCACAGGATAGATTCTTCATCCTGAGTCTGACTGTCAGAGCCAAGGCATCCCAGATAGTGCTTATTTGTCATCCTTGAAGAATCATTTCCTCCTTTATGTAGCTTTTCTGCTGCTAACAGATGCAAAGGGACAGCCCTTTTGGCAGGGCCTGTTGTGATGTAACAAAGGGTTAGGGTTTTGAACTAAAAAAGCCTCAGTTTAGACTACAAGTTTTTTAAAATGAGGATGGTGAAACACTGACACAGGGTGCCCAGAGAGGTGATGGGTGCCCCGTCCTCAGAAGCATTCAAGGTTAGGTTGGACAGGGCTCTGAGCAACTCAATCTACTTGAAGATGTCCCTGCTCATTGCAGGGGGGTTGGACAAAATGACCTTTAAAGGTCCTTTCCAACCCAAACTATTCTATGATTCAATGATCCTATGACCAAATGTCTCTGTATCGTGACCTTTCCTCATTCAGACGAGTGTAAGCAAATGAACATTTTTCTTGACCTCACAAACAAGAGCCTAGATGCAAATGCTAGAAATAAAATACCGACTTTTTTTCACAGCGCAAAACTGCCTGGGTGGGACTTGTGGCCTCCTCGTGGTGGCCCATTTAAGGATGACCTCTAAGGCTGAAAAGAGTTGCCTTGGAGAGTGTTTTGGAATAATATACACTGCTGATCAGTCAAGGTGAGACACTGAGTTTTGCATAAGTCTGACACTTGTAAAAATAAAGCTGAACAACCAGGGAGTATTATTTTATTACCAGACTAGTATTGCTTACACTTCCCAGAGGGAGAGAAGAGGTATCCCTTCCTTCATGAAGTCTGCTGGGAACAACTTACATTTTCTTAAATCCTCTCAGAACAGTAATAGAAGTTGCTCCTGTGTCCTTGTAAAACATATAATGGGCAAAATTTTAAAGGCAACTAAGCCTTTGTGAATATCAGTTCTCTTCTGTGGTAAGAGGAGATAACTGTGCTGTGAAGAAGCTCACTCTCTTAGGCTCCTCTGCATGTTGGAGCACCAGATTTAATTTTTTGGGACTGCAGGGCCTGAGTTGTATTTTTAGATTAGCTTGGAAGGTATAACCAAGATTTTCAGCCAGGCATATGACTGCATTTTGTGTGTAATTCAAAATGGGAGAAATTAATGCTATATCCTTCGATGGAACAAAAAGACAACAGAAATCTTCAGGCAGAATTCTCTTTTTAGATCTACCTACGCTGTGCACAGTGATGGCAAAGAACAGCATCTTCTGTGCTGCTTGCAGGGAGAATGCAGCTTGAAAACAGATGCCCAAAGCATGTATTTTAAAAGAATATATTTAGCCTAGAAGTGTTTCAGACTGAGAAGTGATTGTGCAAAATACATTTTCCTTGCCAGCATAATTTTAGTAAATAAGGAAGAAAAGTTTATCCTGCTTACTATTTAGATAATCTGGTTAAAGTGGGGATGAAAGAGTAGCTTTGGGTATGCATTGGAGATCATACGGTCCAACCCCATTGCTAAAGCAGGTTCACCCAGAGTAGGTTGCACAGGATCACATCCAGGAGGGTTTTGAATATCCCCGCAGAAGGATCCACAAGCTCTCTGGCAAACACAGCATAAATTCAGAAAAGAACACACATTTTCCAGTTATTTGATCCACTCCATTACACAATAAGGCTAATAGACCCAATCCAAATATGCCATGGAGCAGGCAGTACTATGGCAAACCAGAAGTTTAGGACTTGGCAGAAAAGAAGCATCACTGAACACTGTAAAACTCATCTGGGTCAAGAGAATGTCCTTTCCTCTGGTAACAGAGGAATAGAGTGAAGTTTGGCCTGATAAAATGGGCTGATTTAGTTTGGATGGCTCTTTATCTAAATATACTATGTGAGCTGGCAATTATATTTTCATCACTCATTGCCTGCATTGCTCAGAAGTTGCTCACTTCAGTCACTGAGTACTGTCCAAGGGGATACTTCACCAGACCCAGCTCAGGAACTTCTGCTGCTTAACAACCCTTCTCCAAAACTGAGAGCCAACCTCCTTTGCAAAACAAGACCACTTTAACCAAGAGGGCTGGAGCTCTGTTTCCTTTCCCTTTGCCAGGTCTCTGGGGATCTCCATCTCCATGTGTCTCCTGAGTCAAACCCGCTCTGCAGCTCCACTGGGAGAAATCATTATGCTGCAGGGGGAAATCCTGCCTCCCTGGGCGTCCCTGCTCAGGCACTGCCTGTGCCACAGGAGAGTGTCCTCAGCCAGGGGTGGCACTACCCATGGCCCATCCCCTGAGCAGGTTCCCAAACCTTCAGGTCCCACCTGAGTGTGTAACAGCCCATGGCACAGCACCTGCTGCCTGCAGAGTGGCAAGGAAGGAAATGCTTTGCTTCGTGTGAGAGAGTCACATGATTTTGGAGGCAATTAAGGGACCACCCAAAGGTGGGGTTTGCACTGCTTCTTCACCTGTGTCAAAAGACAGTTGAAGAGTCTGTGTTCAGACAGATCCATACCTGCCCAAAAGACATCATAGTGAAAAATCAGGGTGAGGGACTCTGGGCAAACCACTGTGTGAGTTGTGGGGTGGCAAGTGACTGCCAGCTCTATGTATTACAATAAACCCATTGCCAACAGGCAAAACTTCCATTTCAGGACCACTTATTCTCTAGGATAAACTCCTTTCCTCCATGAGGATCCTGCAAACACTTACTGGGTGGGAAAGCAGATTTCAGGAAGACAACAATGATGCATATGATTAAAACAGTTTATGGATTGCTTAGCATAGAGTGAAGGACACAAGTACATATATGAAGATTGAAATAGGACTGTAATAATGAAGAACACAAGTCAGAGAAGTCTTTTCCTTGTGGTATCAATGTAAAAGGCTTCCTGTTTATCAGACAGCTCTGTTAAAGTCAGTTTTGCACTGGGAATGGCCACTGGCAGGATGACAGCCTGCACTTTGCTCCCTAATCTTACTGGCACACTTAGTTGGCCAGAGTTTAATTAATACTAGATTGATTCATGGCTGCAATCACAAAGGATAAGAAAGTTCTAAGAAGGGCTTGCATAGTTTACACCCATGAGATTTCTTCTCATTTTTTGCTGTCCAAAATTTCTTTCAAAGTCTTCGAACATCTCTGACCACTCTGGGCTGAAATCTGGAGGCAGGATGACTCCATAAATGCATTGGGAAATATTACTTAGTAATGGGCAAACCTGAATCAATGTGTCCTGTCAGCTCCTTTGGGATGTGGGTTAGCCAGCACAGCCAGAAGTTGTGCAATGCTCTGGATTGCCCGGCTGCAATTCTGCCTAAGTCCAGTATGCAGGGAGGTTTGTGCCTGTGCAATGAGGAGAAGTGTCCATTCTGAATCAAATGAAAAAACTCCCTCTCAGCACTCCCAGGGCATGCTTGGTGATGACTGTGCCTGGTGGCTTACGCACAGCTTGCGCAGCAGGTGGAACAAGCCTGGGAAGGAGCTGACCCACAAGTGGCCTTGTGCCATGAGCAGTGCAAGTCAAACCCCAATGACAGCACCATCCTCTCTGGTCCACATCTGTGAGTGATGATACCACCAATGGACAGCACTTTCTTCCCACCTGTTCCCCTGACTGTGCATCCGCATGTCTGATGAGGATTTTTTCAGTATTAAAGCACATACAAACACCCTGTTGATGATGGGTGAGAAGGACTGGGGCCCAAGTACACCAGCCTTACACACAGAAAAAACTGAAGCTACCAACCAGCAGAGTTTATGGTCTGAATGATTCATTTAACTACAGTACAACTCTACTGTGACACGAATTTCAAGCCAATAGTGAGTAATGTTTTGAAGGGACTCCATGGCAGGGGAACTTGGGTTCTCTCTGTAAATCACAAGGGGCTGCATATCCCTCTTCTGAGGAAAGAAAATCATTGCTTTTTGGAAATGTCACACATTACTTTTGCTTTTTCAAGTACACAAAGATACAGCCAGAGAAAGCACTATCTAGGAGGAAAATTACGACTAAGTTGAGGACTAGCCAATAGCATCTCTATAAACAGTTATTCAGATATGCCCTGTTCACACCTATCACCAACTAATTGCAACATGACTATAAGATCACCAGGACCGTATTGACATGTGAGGAAGTGATTATGAACACAGAGCTTCCTAAGAAGCAAGAGCTGTCCCACTTTTCACAATGATGTTGGAGAACAGAAATCTCTGCGGAGCTCTAATGGGCTACAGGGGTGAGCTGACAATAAGCACTCTTTAATTAAGCTCTTTGAGAAAGTCAGGCTCCCACTGGGCTTGTTGTGAGAGCAGCAAAGCTCCTGATTTATAGCAATTCAGTGCCCAAGCTTCTTAATACTGATGTAGGACACCAAGCCACCAAGACCTCTTCAGTATAATTAAAGACAGGATGTGCTCCCGGCTGGCATATCGCAGCTCTGAACGGGAATGCAGTCAGGTGTACTCCTGGGGTTTGTCCTGTAGTTTATATGGTCCATGCTGCATAACAGGTTGCATTGATGATGGTAAAAGCTCAGTTAATTACAAAGGGGGAAGAAGTAGTGATGGGGAGATTATTCAGGATCTTCTGAGTTCTGACTATGCCACCAACTTAATGCAAAGTTTTGAGAAGCCAGAAATTTCTCTTTGATTCTTTTAAATCAAGTGGGAAAACAAATTAAGCATGTAGGCATGCAGGGGTTAATGAGTTATGGCTTGATTTTTGGAAATGCTAAGGAAATTTCCTTCTTAGCACTCTTTATCTTTGAAAAATCAGGCCAAATTATATTTCTTGCAGCATTTCTTTATAAAAGGTAATATTGCTCCTATAACCTAAATCTATCTTGGCCATCTCATCAGGGCTCTATGCACTGATGCAGCACATGCGATGTCTGGATTAACTCCTCCCTAAACTACTGCTCGAGCACACAAAGAGTGTTAGCAACACCACCAGCCTGTGTGGCCTGTGACCACTGGCCACTCTGTGCTGTCCTTACACGGAGATGCACAAAGTGGTGCTGGCAGTGTCCATGGCTGGGAGGACCCTGGAATCAACCACTGGCATGTTAGAAAGTCTGTCTGTCTGCCTTGAAACTGCCCTGCATGGGAGGGTCTGCTCTGATCTCTGATTAGCCACAACATCTGCACAAATAGAATTGATTGAGGAATTCTAACTTCAGCTTCCAGCTGCTGACTCTCATTTTTCCTTTATGTGCTAAATAGGAGGATTTCCTGCTCATAAGTGTTTATTCTTGGGAACATTAGCTCTTTTTAGACTGCAGTCAAGTCAGCCCTAAACCTTTTCTTTGATAAGGCAAGCTGGTGGAAGTTGTGGACACCTTCACTAAAACACAAATTTCCCAGTCCCTCTGTCACTCTTGTTCCTCTGCAGCTTTTTATCATCATTCTTGAATTAAAGGAAGGCTTGCACCAACAGAAGTAATGTAACTGAATATCCTCGATTGTAGTCCTTCTGACTAACGCCCTGTGACTATTTAACTGTGACCCTTAAAGTCTCATTCAGAGTCATTACTTTCAATCCTGTGAGCCTGCCTTCCCATCTGTGTCCTTTGACACATGACTCTCTATCAGTCCATACCAAAATTAAAGCATTGTGTTTACCATAGGTAGCTATTCCCTATGTATTACCATACAGGGCTGAATAAAAACAAGAAGAAAGTGACTGCACAATTTGAATCACCATTATTCTTATGTTTTTACGAGAAAAACTGTCAATATTTGGGAAAAAAAACACAACCAAACAAACCAGATTTTCAGTTTTCTGCTTTGGTGCAAAAATATCATAGGAAAGAGAATGCCAACAAAAGAAAAATATCTAGATACAATTACAACCCTCAAGGTCACAACTGTGCTGTGGACAGTGGGACTCCTTTGTGGGTGAAGTTACTCCCTCCGTGGAGGCCAATCTGAGGCCTTTGTCCCCAAAATTCTTCAAAAATAGGTTCCCTGCAGCAGGTAGGTCACTCTTTTACTCAGAACAGAATTTTAGTCTGTGTGCATATCAGATGAATAAGATTTGATTCAATGAAAGAGTTTGAAGGGAATTTTTTTTTCCAAGCTGTGTGATGTGTAAAAACACCCAAACCATCAAGAAGAAAGACATGAAAAAAACAATAGAGACACCAAAAGCATAAAGGAGGAATAAAGACATCCTTTGGGACAAGGCAATGGAACACGTGTGGGTGGAAAAGCACACAGGAGAGATATGGAAAGTATTCAAAGAGAAATTACTGTATGCCCAATGGTTATGTGTGCCATTGAGCTATAAATACTTCAGGACTGCAGACAAGGGTAAAATTTATACAAGAAAGTAGAAAAAAATCATCTGATGTAAGGAAGAGCTCTCTAAAAGCACAGGAAAATT
This sequence comes from Formicarius rufipectus, assembly GCA_013399695.1. Taxonomy (NCBI): domain Eukaryota; kingdom Metazoa; phylum Chordata; class Aves; order Passeriformes; family Formicariidae; genus Formicarius; species Formicarius rufipectus. Next base: position 655,295 of record VXAU01005000.1, on the reverse strand, counting down.
GACAAAATTGAGGTGGAGAATGGGAAAAAAAGGACCTATTATTGATATGGAGAGAGCAGGGCCAAAGACACACTTGGTTTTTCCACCTATGGGTGTGTGTTTATTAAAATCTTACTGTTTGCCATGCTAGTGTCACTGTGAAAGAGCATATTTCAGAAGAAGCTGTATCACAAAGTCTTAGCATGGCCTTCAGAGCCACCCTGGCCAAACCTCCTGGTCATCCTGCCTTTCTCCCATTGCTCACTGGATCCTCCACTGTCTCCAGCAACATGTTGCACTTGACATTCCTGTGGGTCCTGATTGCTGCTCTCTACTGTGTTTGTTGAGCATCAAAGGGGCCCAGTGCCTCCATCTGCCCGAGACCAAGCAGAGCTACAAATCACACCTCCAGTGCCAACGCTAGCTCTTACTGTCTCCATCACTGATGTACATTCATTTCTGTTTGTCCAGCAACATACCTATTGACACTTAAAAGCAGGAATTTCATGACCTCAGGTGATGGATGTGAGTAAACAAATAAAATGTTGCAAATCCTCTAACTACCACTACACACTGAGAACCACACTAGACACTTATGCTCAGAGGAGTGAATAACTTCCAGCAAGGGTAATTATGCATTACCTCGAGTAACTCAGCTTCCCCAGGGCAGGATTCATCTCAGCCAAATTCAGTTATTTAAGAGCTCAGTGCTGGCTCCCAACTAGTTGTAGTGTCTTTTTTCTAGAAACAGAGAAGGGAAAGAGGCTCCTTCAAAGACAGGCTCCAGCGCAATGATGACGATTGCCTGGAAGGGCCCATCTCTTGCCATGGACAAGCAGTTTTTTGGGCTGAGTGACTTCAACCCCATTGCAGGAAATTCTATTTTCCAGAAATAGTTGTGCTGTTGTAATATTTTGGGGATGTGTGCCAAGACCTGAAAAATATTTTACAGAAGGGGTTGAAGTACGTTCACAACCAACCCCCTTTGACCTACAACAAGCAGCTGTACACTGAAGTGCTGTGAAAGTTCATCCCAACAGGAGGCACTTTCCCACTGCTGTCATTTCAGATTGAGCAGATACATCTGCACTCTGTTGAATCACACAGACTCTGCTGGGGGAAATCAGCCCCCTGAACAGAAGGAACACGAACCACACATGCTTTGCTCTGAGGAGTGGGCACTCCAACCCCGAGCATGACTGCCCGCTCCCTCCTCTGCCCTACTTGCTTTGCCTTCATTACATAAGCAGCATTTGCCTCGCTCCTACTTTCGCGTTTCCTCCACTTGTTTTCTGATTTTTAGGACACTCTTTTGCTCGAGTTACACTGACCTCTTTTGCAAGAGAGGGTACCACATTTTCTGACTAAAGCCTCTTATCTTTAATAACCTGGCACATTTGCTGCCTAAGTCAATAGTTAGACTTGGGAATTCTTTTAATTAGAAAAGCAACCACTGTAATCAATAGTGAAATCTGAAAGCCCCATGTAACAGAGAAGCAGCTATGCAGAAATCTAGACCATCCGCAAGCAAGGCAGACACCTACAACAAGTATCACACTCATTTTCTCCTTTTCATTCAGCAGTGGAAAATATGTGAACATATTGCAGGGCATCCAAACAACCCTAAACACAGTCATCTTTGAGAAGTTCTGCTTTAGTTATAGTGGAGTAAAAAGTGGCAGCACTACTAAAAAAATATGGATTCCAGTTAATAAATTCTACAATGCTCTCTCCACGCTGGCCACTGTGGCTTAGTTCTGTGGTTGTGGGAGACTGTCAGCAGCACAGTGGCTTATCTGCCATGGCTAGGAGCTTACAAACACGAGCTGAGGGTTCCTGTCTCAGGTCTCCTCAGATATGTGGCTTGAGTGGCAGCTGATGCAATGGCACAGATAGCCAAATTCTCACCCCAGACAGCTGGCATGGCGATGGACTATCTCTTTTTATCCATAACAGAGCCAGGGTAATTCCAAAGCTATTTTATCAAGTACATAAGAAAACCTGTCATGTGGAGGGCAGGTGTGAACAAGGGAGAAGATGACCTGTGATAAGGGGACACAGGAGAGAAATGGATTAAACCAGAAGGTAACAAAGTACAGAAAGAAGAGTGCAGTCCAGAGTTCCCCTCCTCACCCTCCTACCCATTGGGCAGCAGCACAGGGACACAGTGCATGCAGGGCTTATGGGCCATGCTTTGTATTCATCCTAGGTTTGTCAGGATGCCAGAGGATTGCTTTAAAATCTAGTTGTCACAGGCTCCTATGGTATAAAGTCTGTTCCCCCAACTTTAAGCTAAGCAGCTGCCAACCTCCTGACTGTCAAAGCTGAACACCAACACCAGGGATTTTGTTTGCAAGCCTTTACAGAGAGCACTAGTTAGTGAGTGCTGAGTGCCTTCTGCACGTAGCCCAGCATGACGGTGCTTCTCTGCTCAAACAGAATGGAAGATTAATCAAATGTTAAAAATTACCATTCAACAGATATTCTGTGACATAAATACCCAGACTCACAGCAGAGCATTCAGCAACATGTCCGAATCCCCTTCCTCTTCAGAGAGGAACAGAAACCGCCTCTCAAACAAATAAGAACAAGACTTTTGTTTTACTTTGTTACAAAGAAGAATCAACTGATCACAGCAGACATCAAAAAACCAACCCTGTTCATAATTATAATCTTTCTGGAGCAACCAGGATGGCTTCAGATTATTTTACATAACTGTGTTAAATCCCCCCTGAGAATTATTCGCCTCCTACACTCCAGGGTGCCTGAGCTTAAAAGATGGCCAGTTATTTAACAGGCTTGTCAGTAGCTTAAAAATGTACCAACACTTGCTGCAAAAGAACAATCGTGAGTGGGTTACTTCATTGTCTTCACAGACCCTTTATGATGGGCAGGAGAGTGCTCTTTGATGGTGCACTTTATTTTGTATAGCAATGAACATAAAATATACATATATGGCCAAGGCTTGGAGTCTCAGCTCAAGCAGTATTTGCAGTAGCAGCCTTGCAAAACTTTACTAGTCAGCTTGCATAAAGACAGCACTTTTTCTTCTGTAATTTGGAAAAGAAAGGAACATCTTTCCTACATCACCTTCCTAGAAAAAGAGAAGCCATCTGACTAACAAATAGGCTAGTATCTTGTCGAGCACTTAGAAATGCAACTGAGAAAAAAATTACATGGTTCATCCTCCTTTGTGTTGTGATCTTTCCTTCCTGGGCTACTTTTATTTATTTTGATTTTTGGTGTTTGTGTGTTTTTAACCACGATTAACATTAATGACAAAGATACATAACAAAGTGGGAAGAGAACTGAATTTTTGTTCATGGAATTTTAAGCCCAGTAGCTTTCAAAAGAGTTTGCATGCAGGCCTTTGAGCCACTCAAGAATCCCTCACTAGAGGACAAATCTCTTGTTGGGCTTGAGCAGGCAGAACAATTTGTGTTTTCCCTCCCCCCTCTGGGTGGTCTTTTCTGAGTAGAGATAGGACTCATTGCAGGTAAGGAAAAGGATTAAGCAATGTGTGGGCTTTAGCATGGCCCAGGTATTCTCATCACTGCCATAGAGGCAACAAATGAGTACACTGGTAACACTTCACTATTCCTTTCCTTCTGATGATCTGGCAGCAAAGTATGTCATCTGTTAATCAAATTCCCAGTGAGCTACTCAGGGAAAAAAAGTGGCTACTAGCTGTAACCATGATGATGGAAGAAGTGCAAAGTGAAATGCAGCACCTCTTTCTCAGCTGCTGACCAACCCAAGTGTACCTCAGAGATGCAAATGGGAGCTGAATCCATTCCTCAGCATTCCTGCTCTGCCTCCATCACCCTTGGTACTGCAGCTACAAGGCTGCAGAAGTCTTTTCTATTATTATTTTTGATGGCTAATCCACCTGAGGGTTGGACGGGTGGCATCATGCTGATCCCAGGCAGCCAACCCCAAGAGCAGTCTTTGGAATGACACAAGAAAACTGCCTGCACTGACTCCCAGCTCAGGCATCTTTTAGTTATAACCATGACCCTGACTTCTTCCAGCAACAGGAGAGCTGTAAGGACTGCAGTTATTGCTGCTGCACTGAGGGTTAAATCTCACACTGGGAGGTTCAGAGGAAAGTCTCTCTGTGCCTGATGGTTTCAGTCCCTTCTGCCAGGCCCCTCCACCCAGAAACTCCTGTCCTGCTCTTCCACAGGGGAGTTGGAGCAGGTCAAGGAATAGAAGGAGAAGTCATTTTGTGCAGTCAGTGTCACCCCTTTGTCATGCCCAGCTGCTAGATTTTCTGTGCTTGTGGCAGGGTGGAAAATAAAAAACAGCCCTGAGAATGATGACTGTAACTCTTTTAACTGGAGACTGATGCGAAACATTTAGCACTGAAATCAAAACCCCTGCAAACTGACCAGAAAGGAGTGTAGACCACAGTCACTAATTAGAAACCAGCTGAGAAGGACAGAAGTTCATCATGTCCTAGGCAAGACTAGACCACACGCAGTCAGCATCCCTGAGCAGCAGATGGACTCTCATGCTTAGCAAAAGGGCAAGTTGAACCTTGATGCAAACCCAACTGTATGGGAACCTGCAGGGTCACGTCTGCTGCCAGGAATCCCTCGGCACTGCAGCACTGCAGATCAGCACCATGCCTCCCTTCACGCTTGGTTGAAGCTGTTCAAGGGGATGTACCAAAACATGGATCTCTAAGCTCAGAAGGGAAGAGGTACAAGCAGAGTTCAAGCTGACAGAGAGACTATGCCACAACAGCAGAGATGAGCAGCAGGACAAATGGAAGATGGGATGGAGAAGGAGCAGTCCTGCGGTGACCAGAGGACCAGGCAGAGGCTAAAACACAAGCCGTTTCTCATGAAAGCTCTTTGCAGAGCTGGAGATGGCAGCAGTGGGCAGCACACTGTGCTGGCTTAGATGAATGATGAGCAGCACAGAGGGACTGATCAACCTGCACTGGAACTTACATCATGATCTTGGGTCGCACCCATGTCCAGCCCCCATATCTCTCTGCACCCTGACCCATCTGATATACTGTGAGCTGTGTCCAACCCTGTGCCCCAACTTGTCCAGGCTCTTGGGGCTATAGACAGGAAAGAGGAACTCTTCTATCCTGTCTCTTTTTCTCTGTATTTGCAAAAATTTTCTTCTGAAATAATGTAAGTGAACTCATCTAGAAACATGAAACTCAAGTTTTCCGAGAACAGTTTGGAGAGATTGATTTCAAGTTTCTGAGGGTGTAAATTTGGGCTTTTTGACTTCAGCGGAACTATTTTGAATTTACCCCATATAGTGAAGCTGGCCATTTATGAATATAAATAGAAAATACAACAATTGATATTAAATACCTTCAATCTCATTTTAATGAGCTCTGTATTTCAGAACTGGGGTAAGTGCCTTCACTCTCTGCTGTTAGTATAAAAGCTACATGACTATCCAGTATTATTATATGGCAGAACTGACAGGAGTTACAAAACTTCATCATAATTTATGGGAAAAAAGTTAAAAGCACATAGTTGATGAACTGATCTTATTCACTCTCCGGGTTTGCCACTTACTCAGTTCATGGGAATAAACATACACCATTTACACTTGTAAGTACATTATGTCCTTTCTTCCCCTTAAATCAATCCCAGTAGGGAGCACTGCAATTGAGCTGCCAAAAAGGAAACTTTGGAAAAAGTCAAACCAGACAATTTTAAAGCTTGAGCACATTAAAAATCTACATTGCTGTTGTGACAGATTTGTACTTTATAAATCAGGCCTCTAACTAGCTTTTTAAAATATAATGGAGCAGTCCCAATTACTAGTGGCAGCTCAGTGAGCAGGGGCTGTGGGGATACCACACGAGCACTGCCAAGAGTAGTCCCAAGCAGCTGCCCCATGCAAGAACAATGTCACTGCCACAGTGCCCGTGTCACCTGCCACAGGGAGAAACCTGCAACTAGGGAAGCCATAGAGTGCCCAAGGAAATTTTTAATCTACTCTGCAACTTCTCACAAGGAGTTCCAGCAGCATCCCAAAAATCAGGTCCTGTTTGTCTGAAACACATTGCCCCACTGTATGGCTGAGCCGAGGCTTGGGTTTGAAACAGAGGAGACAATCCATCCCTCAGTGGCAAGGTACAAGTGGCCTGGTTGTCTCCCCTTTTGTCTGTAGTCACCTGCCAGGGATGGCCCAGGAAAGACTGCAAAGGGACCCTCACTGGGGCACTGACCCAGATCCAGAGTGTGGTGAGGTCCTGGGCACCTGAGAGGATCATCAGCCCAGGGCTGCATGCTCTTACTTCCCTGCTTAGCAATAAGGAGATGGGATACACTCAAAACACATACTCCATAAAGCTAATTTAGATATTCACCTATAGTGCATGGGCACCCAAAGTATCTCCGTTGGCCAGACCTTAAAAGACAGCGTCCATAGCAGGTGCTGAAGTTGATCTCTGGTAGCATGAGGGCTGTTTAAACAAGTGCCAAGGAGAAAGGACTTCCAAAGGATGTCCTAAAATTATCGCCTGGGGAACCAGTTGAGATGAACCAACCAACCTGATATGACCTCCACAGCACAGAAGGAGTGCCATCCTTTCCCCTGTACAACCAAATGCTACACCAGAAAATAAGGCTGAAATGTTCTTGAGCACCAGGCAAGTGGTGGAGGGTTAGGCTAAGCCAGTGTAATTTCCATTGAAAAAAAAATAAAATTTAATATTTATGTAACAAACTTTGCTGCTGTTCAATGGACTACAGAAATTAAAGAGTAAAAAAAGCCAAGAACCAAACCTGCATCAAGCCATCTGTGCCTCCTGTCTGTTCAGCGTGGGGTAGAGTCTTAAAGAAAGATTAATGTGTGGAAATGGAAAGAACCATGTACAGAAAAATGCAAATAAGCAGCAGGACTGCAGAGCCAGAGCAGGGGCTGAACTGTAATCACGATATGAATGGATAGGGCGGCTTTTTCCTGAATTGCTGGGAATCAACCTGTGTGTCAACTGAACCTTTCCAGCTGTGGGGAAAGTATTAAGGAAGGACAGAGAGGGAGGGGAAAGTTGTTCTGCACAGAATTGCATACCACAGGCTGCAAACATCTTAGGGCTGGGTTATGGCAAATGCAGATGCAATGGAAATATATGTAAAGAATATATATATATATATATATAAGAAAGGTTTCCCTATAGTATCTTACAGTACCTAAATGGGGACACAGGAGACTTGCATACGGACTTTCAATAAGGGCAGAGAGTGATAGGACAAGAGGGAATGGCTTTAAACTGACACTGGGCAGGGTTAGATTAGATATTAGGAAGAAATTTTGCCCTGTGAGGGTGATGAGGCATTGGCACAGGTTGCCCAGAGAAGCTGTGGCTGTCCCATCCATGGAAGCGTTCAAGGCCAGCTGGACGGGGCTTTGAGCAACCCGGTCTAGTGGAAAGTGTCCCTCCCCATGGCAGGGGGATTGGAACTGGATGATCTTTAAGGTTCCCTTCCAACCCAAACCACTCTACGATTCAAAGAAAGTGTCAGGAAAACAACTGGGAGAAGAAAAACTTTCCCTGCTCTGGGCCTGAGCCTCATGGATAGGCAAAAGGGACAAATGACCCACAGGTATCATGGGGCTTCAGGATGCTCAGAATAGCCCCTTGCTAGTGTGGAGCTGATGTGTCTGTGGAAATCACACGTCCTGCAGCCCTCCCTGCATTGCTACTTATATTAACCATCCAGGACAAGCCTCATTGTCCAGGCTAGAAGAACCTTTCCTTAGTTTTTCATGGGGCATGTGTAAAAATAACAAAAGAACATTTTAACTTGAAACCTAAAACAAAACTCCCTGACATCTTTTGGTTGGATTTCTCACTTAAAAGTAACAAACCCATTTGCAAATGGCACTGATGCTTGGCTTAATTTGTCCCCATTCCCAGGGAAGCTCTGACCTCAAAAGTCCCCAAGGGTTTTGGAATCGATTGGAATCCGTATTTTCCAGAAGAATGACTTATTTAAAAAGCATCTGAAAGCTGACTCTCAGCTAATCCCTTCACAACAAAAAGACACCTTATTTCCATGCTTTCTTCTCTCTGCTATTTTTTCTCTCTCCTTGCTATTTCCTATACTTTAATGTAAATCCAAGTTTTCTGATTCCTCTCTGTCCATTTCGTCAGTTCTTAGTAAAAAAGTAAAAGACACAGGGGTTTTGTGCTCCTTGGGGAAGAGCAAACTACAGGAAAGAAAGAACTGGGTGAGTGAGCCATGCACCCCTTCTCCATCAGTAAGTATTGGAACAGGATGGCAGCTTTGATCTCAGAGTACAGAAATACCAACAGCCACTGCCTGGAAAAAGTGAATTTTCCTAAATGCTTGGGCAAACCAAAGGTTTTGGAGCTGTTATTAATAGACTGGGATAGCCGGGAGAAAGCTCACTGTATACACTAATGAAAACGTGTCTAAGAATTTTGGGGCAGTAAATTCCTATTTTTAGAGGATGTGGGTAGTTAAGTAATCCCTGCCTGCTTGTGTCAGAGCAACAGTGGCGAATGCCCTGCCCACAGAAAACCCCAAGTCACAGAGGAATGAAATAATATCCTAAAAGACTGAAACAGTCTTTCAACTGAGGGAGACCCAGAGTGCAATGAAAAATCCAGATGGAAGCACAGCCACATGTTGTTATGGGAAGTCCAGCTAAGTCTGGGGTAGAAGGCAGCAGTGAAGCAGCAGAAGTGCAGGATGCCCTGGCTTGGAGCAGGAGGTGTGGGAGAGCCACTCTCACACTGAAATCACAGTAGGTCCTGTGCAATTATTCCTGTTGGGATTTAGACATGGAACTCGAATTAATGGCCCTTCCTCAGCCAGCAAATCCCACAAGAAGTCTGAGCCCCTCAGCCCAGGAAGGGCAGGGCTCCAGCAGCCCTGAGCAGCTGCCGTGGCTCCAAAAGCAGAATGCCCCTGTGCATCATCAGAGGCTGCAGCCCCCAGAGCTGCACAGTCCTCCCTGAACTCACCGCCTGCAATGCCTGACCCATTTCAAACCTTGTTATCAAGTAACACAAAATTGAGAGGGGGGAGAAGCCAGAGCAGAAAAGAGAAGGATTCCTGTAATTTCAGGTGAAATATAGATAAAACTGGCTTTCCTTTCCACACAGGGAAGAGGCTGTTCAGGGCTCGCTGTGCTTGGCTGCAGAGATCACAGCATTCACTACTCCTTCTCTGTGGGCTTTGGCAGGTCTGGGGTCAAGGTGACTACATTCTCCAAACATGTTCAAACACTCTTGAAAATGGCTGATTTGCCCAGTTTCCAGCTAACCTTCCTAACTTGGTGTTTCATGGGGGAGAATTAAATAGGCATATGCTATTTAATATTCAAGCAACAGGTTTGAAGATAGCCTGCTGTGGGCTCTCAAAACTTTTCTATGAATCTAGTACTTAAAAGGTTAATCACTCCCTGTGGTGGCAAAAAACAACCAAAAAAGCCTACTCTTTTTCTTTTGCCTTGATCACTTCCTATTCATAAGAACCAAAAAAAACCCCCAGAAAACCAAAACAAGACCACAAACCAAAAATCCACCTAAATATATTTTGCTGCAATTATGCGAATGTGGCTCATGCTCAGGTTTGGATTTCTCCATTTATTTCACCTGCAGTAGTACCACTGAGCATCCGGTGAGCTGCAGAGACATGCAGGCCAAAAGCTGATAAGAATCTGAGGATTTGATGTGTGTAACAGTTCTCTTCAGTCTTTAAAAAGAGGTGAACATTTTATTAAAGGCATCCAAGAGGATGCTTGTGATCCTTCTGTGTACGGCACAGGTGCTTATTTTAATGGCACCTCTGTCCATTATCAGCTCAGACTGTTAAACACAAAAAGGGAAAAACACAAGAGCAGCCCGAGAAGTGTCTGTAGGGATGGGTGGATAGCAAACTCAGAAAGGAAGAAAATTAAAATCTCTAGTTCATTCTTCACACGAGCCTGGAGCTGGGTGAGGATTGTGGCAGCAGGCTGGTTCGTGGGTGGCTGTGGTCTGGGGAGGTCAGTGCCACGCTCACCATCCTCCAGGGAAGGGCAGCCAGGAATCCTCACTGGTGTTCCCAGTGGGCTGGAGGTGGGTGGCAGATGAACCAGCCACTTTCACTTAGTCACACGTGACAACCAAGATGGGGTTGCCCAGTCTCTGAGAAGCCCCAGTTCCCATCACTTAGAGGGGACTGTTCAAAGCACAGCTGCAAGTCACAGACCTGGGCTCAGCTCGCAGAGAATTTGAATTCTGTGCTTGACCAGCCATTGATAACAATGGTCTTTGCTGCTATAAAACTCTCTCAAACACAAACATCTGTGTGTGAACATTAGCATGACCTTGTTTTGAGGACAAAAAAAGAAAATAGCTCCTTCCCCACAGCTCATGTCACAGTGAATGGTATCTATGAAGCCTTTCACAGTCATTGGCTGTTTTCAGATGGAAAAAAAATCATCTTAGCAGGTATAAACAAATGGCAAAGATATATATAATAGAAAGCCTCATCATAAATTAATAGAATACAAACATGTCTGTGTCTGAGTGAAAATGCAGCAATAAGTTTTCCTTCATTCTTTCTCATTTTTCAAATAATTCTTGAAAATAAATGTGGGGTGTTTTTCATGTGAGAAACCAAAAGAGAGGAAACCCATGCATCATACTTTATGAGCTATTATTTTTATATGCCTAAATAGTTGCTGTATTAAGAAGCCAAGAGAAAACAACTGTGTATTTGGTCCCAAAACAAACTCAGTATGAGTAGAGCCAGTGCTGGCTGCTCTCCCAAAGGCCTTGCTCTAACATACTTCTGCTTTGATTTGGAAAATCATCTTTAGGGAAGGAAAACACCACAACCCCATGTCTGCCTGGCTGCTTGCCTGCCTGTAAACAGCTGGCCATGGTGCTAAAGAAGGCAGGGATGGGATTGCAAAAGGCAGCTTCCCTACTTCAGAAATAAGAAAGAGGAAAAAAAAAATCCAGCAAGCTAAAACCCAAAGAGTTTATGCACTGGTTGCTGAGCCAAGGCTCCTTTTGCACAGGTCACTGGACAGACATCAGGTGGTAAGGCCTTTTAATTGCTAATGGCCTCGTCTGGATTTCAATGCATCACCCAGAGATAAAGGATTCTATATCCTATTATCAGTCTCCAGAGCAAGTGTTGCATCTTATTAAGTGTAACTATAGATTCATAGGTCAGAATCCTGTACATGGAGAGTATCATGGAACCACAGAATGGTCTGGGTTGGAAGGAACCTTAAAGATCACCCAGTTCCGACACTCCTGCCATGGGCTGGGATACCTTCCACTAGGCTAGGTTGCTCAAGACCCCCATCCAGCCTCACCTTGAACACTTCCATGGATGGGACAGCCACAGCTTCTCTGAGCAACTTGTGCCAGGGCCTCATCATCCTCACAGGGCAGAATTTCTTCCTAATATCTAATCTAACCCTGCCCTTTGTCAGTTTAAAGCCATTCCCCCTTGTCCTATCACTGCATACCCTTATCAGAAGTCCTCCCCAGCTCTCTTGTAGCCCCTTTAACTACTGGAAGCTCTCCCTGGCACCTTTTCTTCAGGATGAACAGACCCAGCTCCCTCAGCCTGTCTCCATATCAGAGATGTCCCAGCCCTTTGAGCATCTTTGTAACCTCCTTTGGACTTGCTCCAACAGGTCCATGTCCTTCTTATGTTGGATGCTCAGGAGCTGGATGTAGCACTCAGGGTGGGGCCTTACATGAACAGAATAGAGGGGCAGAATCACCTTTCTTGCCCTGCTGGCTTCCTTGCTTTTGATGAAGCCCAGGACACAAGTGAGTTTCTGGGCTCCCAGCACACATGGCTGGCTCATGTCCAGCCTCTCATCTACAAGCAACTCCAACTCCTTCTTGGCAGGGCTGCTCTCAATCCATTCTCTGCCCAGGCTGTGCTTATGCTTGGGATTTCCCTGAACCAGGTGCAGGACCTCACACTAGGCTTTGCTGAACTTCATGAGGTTCTCACAGGCCCACTTCTCAAGCCTGTCCAGGTCCCTCTGGATGGCATCCCTTCCCATCTCACTACATGGCTTGGTGTTGTCAGCAAACAGCACTGGTCTCAGTACTGAGCCTTGAGAAATGCCTCACATTGCTGGTCTCCACTTGGACACTGAATCACTGACCACAACTGAGCCCTTGACCACAACTCCGAGTGTGACCATCCAGTCACCACTGGTCCATTCATCAAGTCCATGTCTCTCCAGTTTAGAAAGCAGATGTATCTTCTTTGATGAGAAGTTGAGTATTATTGGGGCATTCCTTTGCTATAATAATGGTTTGTGAGTTCCAAAGCAGAACTCTTATATCAGAGTGTGATATTTTTACTTTCATGTTACAGCTGTTGAAGCAGGCTGGAGAGCTGTTTGTGCAGCAGGGATGAAGAGCAGACACAGATTTCTGCTCCTTTATGTCACCTTCCACCCCAAAAAAAAGGATAGGTAAAAGAACTCACATAGTGCTTTAGTTATTGTTTTTCAGAGAGAGAAATCAAGGCCAGGCACAGCTACAGGCTTTGCATAAGATCACATCCCAAAGCAGTGAAAGGACAGAAGCAGAAGTGAGCACGTGTGCTGTGGCAGTGCTCTCTAACCAGCAGACCATCACTTCCTTCACTAACCCTGCAATGGGACAGATCAGGCTGCACAGTGCCTGCAAGCTCATCAAGGACTTGGAGCACAAGAGAAAGACATGGATTTTCATACAGGTCAACTTCCAGGACAAGATAGCATCAATATGATCCCCTAAGAAATGAGGCCAGCAAGGACTAGTGCTGGGTATTTTGCACCTCAAATGCATGCCTTTCCTTAAAGCTTTAGAGCTTTTGCTTCTTAATAGACACCTGGCCATATTGTGAACCAACATACATCAGCACAGCTCTGCTGAAGGCAACAGAGCCACATCTACTTTTACCAAGTAGGAGTCTGGTCCAGCCTTCTAAGAAAGAGGGGGCATGCAAGGGGTGAGCTGTTCACCTCCTTGCTGCCTCTTGTAATGCTGCTTCCTGCACCAAACACTCAGCACCTCACAGGACTGGGGTCTTAGGGGTGAGGCTTAACATCTATTCTCTGGTAGTAGCTGAACTGATTGCCAGCAGAGAGGGAACTGTAAGTTAGCTGTGATAACCAGGGCCCTGCTGAGCTGTCACCAGTGGGGAACCTTTGCAACTCTGAGAGGTTGAGAGTCTCAGAAATAACAGGTCTTCTAAGAGGTGCTGCAGTTTGACTGCATTTCACTAAATGGTAAGAAAGTGAGCTGATCCTTGTTTTGAAATATGGAGATTTGTGGATTTATTAGCTGCATGACTCACCTGGCCCCTCTTTGAGCAACACAGTTTTCCTCCAGTTGTAGAAAGTCAGATATTTTCAAGCTGTGGACAAGAAACATGAAGAGGCATGTGCAAGCCTCAGTGCTGAGGGTGGCCTTTGCAGGCTGCACAGACCATTTTCTGGGAGTGCTGCTGATGCATTGTGATTAGATGCCATTTTAGCTCCGCAATGAACATTAAGCAATGCTGTTCTTTCTCTGTCCCGCTGCATCTGGTCTGGCACCAGAAAGCTCTCTCTGATTTAAGACTGAGATTCTTGTGAGGTGCAATCTCTTTGAAATCTCTCTTTTTTTTTTTTTATCTTTAATTTCTTTTAGAAGAGTTTTTGGAAGCACTGATAGCTCGATGAATCACTTGACTGAATGGCCCACATAGTTTCCTCTTAAGTCAGCTTTGGCAATGAGCCACTGAGCATATTTTGAGGCTTTGCTTTGAGTAATATTTTTGTTGGTGAGATTATTCAAATATTTGAAGCCAGGCCACCCATCCCACTCTTTGCACTTAACCAGAGGGAGGAGTGCTGCAGTATCAGGGTCTAGAAATCTGGGCACAAAGGCACTGAGCAAGAGGAAAACTTGCCTCCTACCCAAAAGAATTTCCCTTTGGATATAACATTGTATGTCCAGTTGCAAGGCTGGGCAATCCAGCTGTGTGCCACTGGTGTTACTGGCAGCCAGATGAAACCAGGCACAGAAAAATGGCTAGTGCCAGCCCTGAAGATAAAGCAGGCACTGCTGTTGTCTTCATGCTCCATCCATGAGGTGATGGAGCCCATGGCAGCAACAGGACAAGCGATCTGCTCCCAGGATGCCATCACACAGCACATGAGAGACAGTGGGGTCTGATGCTTGGGGCAGGTACTAACCCATGTGTAGTCTGAGTCAGCTTCACCTCTGCAGTCACACAATCATATAATCATAGCAGGATTTCAGATACAGCTTTAGACCTTTCAGGTCATCAAGTCCAACCATCATCCTCCTGCCCCCATGCTCCTGCTGGGAAGGAGGCTACAATCCTTTGTCAGGTTTCCAACCCTCAGCCTGGCACTTTGCTCCCCTTCAGGGATTCGATCCTGTCAGCAGCTGCCCTCTGTCCTCACGCCCTGAAGCACAGTCTTTGGGGAGGCTTAAAAGGACAGAACAATTGTGGGGGGAGAAACCAGTGTAGTGGACAAAGCAGTGCAAAGATCTGGGGTGGGGGGGGATTTCAAACTGATCACAGCCAGAATCAAAACTTTGTTATACCAAAATTCACTGTTGTGAGCCAGATTCAAACTCTGTAGATGTCTCAAGGGATGTTCTCTAACACAACCCTGGATCTGGGAGTCAATTCTCCTAGTACTGAATTCTCTGTGAACCCACATCTCTTCACTCTCCAGTGAGTTTAGAAAGTTTTTTGGCTTCAAGCTAATACCTTAAAAAGGATGGGGCTTTTTTTCTAGCCACAGGATTCCAATTAGCCTTACTTTTGATTTCAAAAAAGGAAACTACCATACAGCAAGCATCCTGTGAACTGATAATCTGATGAAAGTACAGAAGGACAAGTTCAATCAAACCCATCTCGCTGGTTTGAAGCACTGCTCGCGTTCATTTCAGACTCACTTCAGCGTGGCAGGTCACAGCAGTATAAACATCACGGGGAAAAAAAGGCCGAGCTGGCAAACAGTCAGAACTTGCTGTTCCTGACCCAGTAACCTACTTTTTGAGCACCACGTAACATGAAAGCCACCCCTAGCTCAGACTGCGACGTCACCTCTTACTTAACTTTTTAGAGAGGAATGGTGGGTCCACTGTGGAAGAGTTAGAGGAGATGTGGTCATCATATACTTCATGCTGACCACAAAAAATTGTTTAGGTTAGACAAGAGTACAGAGACATCAAGTCCTTGACAGCCACCATCTGAACATGCATGTTCCATGCAGCAGATTTTGGATGTGGGAACCCATCATGCCAACACATGGAGCAACCCTGAATTTTGTCTGCAGCACCAGTGCCACCATCAGCATCACAGGCACAGGCATAGAAACTGCCCAAGGGAACACTTCCTGAGGGACATCTGTTTTATTTCTGCAGTGTTGCTTTAGCTGTTTTTGATCCAGCTCCCACAGTCTGACCTGATGTGGTGTTCAGAGAGCACAGAGCTCAGCCTCTAAAGGCAGGGAAGACTTAAAGACATCTGTGAGCAGCAAAAGCTGCTCTGAATGCCTGTTCTCCCATCAACTGGGCAACCACCTAGACGTCTGGCAAAACCAAACTGTAGTCACAAGACTTCCATGAGTGCCAGGGTATCTCAGCACAGCCCTGATATTTCAGAGCTTAATGGGGCCCCGGCCCAGAAAAACATCTACATCTTCAAATCATTTTGTCTGCCTAAAGCCATCAGGAGTTTTCCCATCAAAACACAAATGGAGACAGACTAGGAATAAAGTTTCCAGGCAGTTTTCTATTAGAAGTAAAAGAAGCACAGAAACAGAAATTATACTTATCCAATGCACTTTGCAACTACATTTGCTGCTGTGAATAACCTTAGAAATCAGTGTTTAATGCTTGCCATTAGTCTTTTTGTTTATCTTTTCCTCCTTAAACTCAGTCTTAACTTTTGAAAGGATTAATATTTTACTGCACATAAAGGGAAAAGAAATGAGAGTAGTAAGATAGAATGACATTACAGAGTGAGTTCTTTAAGGAAATGATTCTTAACCAGAGTATGCCCATTTTTGCAGGCAATTGCTTCCACTGCATCTCTCAGCTGAAACACACACATGCAAAATAGGATGAGGTGGAAATGAAATTACTTTTGGTTGAACATTCCTGCTACATGCAAAAGAAGTGGTTGAAATAATCAGAACAAAATGTCTTTGAGTTATTCCACCTTCCAGCTGGCTCAAACTGAGTAAGATTTTATTTCTGTTGACACTTGCACTTCCCCTTTGCAGAGCAGGAGGGGACAAGGCACTGCAGTATCTTAAAAATTCTAGCTACATTTTCTTGCATCATCACAATTTTCCCACCACCTCCTTTTACCAGCAGTTTTAACTTAAGATCAAAAACATATGGAAATATTTTGCTCTGGCTGACATAAGCGCAACACAAAAGTAAATTTTTAATAGACTTAAAAAGTAATTTTTCTTTACTACAATGTGTAATTTAGATCTCTGAAATTGTAAAATTAAAATCTATTCTAATCCATACTTACCAAAAATGCATCTCTAGCAAATTATATCTAACTGCTTATTACACAAAGATCTCAGAATGACTGTATTGTAAAAAAAATAATTGCCTAATTATGAAATCTCGATGATAAAGACACCATTGTCATGAAAACATCTGGGCTACCAGCCCCCCAGAACACATGAAATTTCAATAGGCAGAGCAAAATCAGGAGGCAGATGAAAGAAGAGTTTTGAAGAGGTCCAGAAAAAACCCAGTACCCACTGCAATTTCGCTATCAAAGTGTAGAGGATGGCTACAAACAAACCAACCAGTAACAACCTATTTACAGTGGCAGAGCAGTAAACATGTACTGGGAGATGAGGGACAATTAACAAACACTGTGCCTATTCTTGCATAACCTTGGAGAAAATAGACATCTACTCTATGCCTCTATAATGACAATGTGGAAAAATATTGTTGTATCAGGGTGATAGAAAACCATTTATCAGTCTAATGCCTTAGAATAACAGAGTTGACAAATCTGAGCATAACAGCAACCAATAGCATTTCTGTACATTTAACACATACCAAACATCATTTAAATTATATTTGAAGAACAAAACTGGAAGAGAAATAGGAGTGAAGGAGGGGGAAAGGTTAGTTATGTGCAAACAGAAGTACTGAGAAAGGTGAGAGAAATTTCACTGTTCTGTTCAGGTCATCCAAACAGGGCTGATTACAAGCAAGAAACTTATTCCTTGTTGTTAAACCTGTTTTAAATGTTATATTAATAGTGGAGTTAGTGACTATGCATATTTTAGCTGTTTATGAGGCAATGAAAGCTCTTCTTGGAAATAAGGGAGTAAAACCACATTGTTATATTATATGTAGGATGCTGCAGCAAAAGGACTACAGAAAGCGTGAGAGCATCTCCAGTGGAATGGAGGATGCAGTCTAGGGAGAACAGACTTTGTCTGTGAGCCAGGATATGATCATGTTGGAGGGACTTCTCTCAAAACAGGGCTCTTCTCCTTTCCAGCTGATCCCAAGCCCTGAAGATGCATACACCTAAACCATGAACATGCAGGTGAGTCCAGGGAAGCTAATAAGGACTCCTTGTTAGGATAAAAGTTCACAGGGCAGCATTCAAAAGGCTGATAGCTCCAGTAAGGTGTGATTTCTTATCTCTAACTAGAGCTCCCAACACCGGCAGTGACTTTTCACCACTGATCAGCCTGTACCTTGGAATCTCCAATGAAAACCTTACATGTAAACAATCTGCAAGGCCCCAGAACTAGACTTTATGGATGAGACATCAGAGGATGATGCATCACTTATAGGATATGACACATCCGTTATAGGAGCGATTACAATGCAGACAGCATCAAAAGCACAGTGGCCTTCTCACATGGTTGCCATCTGTGGTTCTCTGCTAAAGGTCATATCATGACTATTGTAAAATGCTGCTGGCTGAGATTTATAATTCAGTGGACAATCAAGTTGTCAGCCAAGAAATCCTTCCAAATGAAAACAGCTCAGCTGTGGATATTCTGCTTGTGTTCGATATTTTTGATCACTAACATGACGAATTCCACAAAGCAGCATCAGTCTGTGCCATGAACAGCTCTGCACAAGAGCCAGACTGATGGAGTTGATGATCTTCAGTCTTGGGTCTGACTGCTCGTTTGCATGGTGTTTAGATGGTAGGGTGAAACTCACTCCCTGTACAAAGGCTAACCCTGAGATCTATGCAGCACTTAATTCTCCCCTAAGCCTGATATTTGGACTTACAGGGGATTTAAGAAGCGTGTGCTACAGAATGGCCTGCAGGGTTCCAGTCAATGGAGTCGCATGTGCTAGGAAAAGCTTTCACATCTTCTTCTAAAGAAGCACTACTCTCCTGCCAGGTAAATAAAGACGCACCTGCTATTTACTTTCCAGCACATATTGCAAAGCTCATGTTAATTAAACTCCTAAAACACACAGAAGAATAAATCTTCATTGACGTAATGCCAACAAATTGTATACGAACTCTCCCCCACTATTTACTTAGTAAATATTTGCTTGGAAATAATAACTTGTGCTGTCCTGGACAAAGGACAAACCAGTGAGGGTGCTGGAGCCAAAACAATCTTTTCTGCTCTCCTGGGCTCCAGAGCTGAAACTCTAGGATCCCTTGAGTCAACTTACACTGAATTCAAACATCAGACAAACACATCAGAAAGGGGACAGCCAGGATAAATCCACCAGGCCTGATGCCAGGCTCACCTTTACAGTGGTCAATGGTAGCTCTGTGGCACCAGAGAGCTTTGGTACAACATCAAAGACCTCAGAGTTTTCCCTGTGTGGTGTGTAGGTTATAGCATAGGGGTATGACTGTGGGTGAAAGGATAGTCCAAATAAATAACCATCTCCAAAGCTCAATGTACATCACAGCAAAAAGTCCTCTTTTCTTAGAGAAGCCAGCCCTTTAAAATACTCCGTGGCTCTCAAAATCCAAGCACTAGAAACTGAGAAATATTGTGTCCGTTTCTCATTTACCTTTAGGTGAATTCTAAAGTAGTCCACATATGAATAGATTTCTAAAATCTAGTTTCCAAACCCTTGTTACTCACAATATAATGCATGAGAAACCCCAGTCAAACCTTTTTGACATTTACAGAATGCCCTTTATTTAACTCTAGTCTATTAAGGCAATTGCACTGTTAGACTATGCAGAGGTTCATCCCCAAAATCTCATAAAATGCCAATCTGTTAGTACTCATCTCATTAGGAATATACATTTATTTATCTTTAAAGCAGATGGCTTAATGGCGCAAGACTGAAAGTTGTCCAAAAGAGAAATCTCTTCCACTGGTGTACAGGGTATAAGGCACAAACACTCCCAAAAGATGTGACTCATGCTGGCAGGCTATCACAGCCCTTTTCTAGCATTGAACCAACACAACCTGAGATCCTTTTTCTTGGTGTCAAACCGTATTTTATTTCTTGCCAATTCTCACTGGTCAGATACAACTCAATTCAGACAAATTTCAAGAAAATTGCAATTTTACTAACAAAGCCTCTTATCCTTCACATCGATTCCCTGCTGAAGTACATGCAGAGATATATACCAGCAAAAGAAAAATATTTTAAACTGAGATGTTATTCAGACTCTCATATCTGTCTTTCAAATACAGATTATATAGCATTTCCATCCTGGACTAGAGGGTCTGGGACTTTTTTAAAGTTTCCAAGTAATGGTCATGGGAATTGCCTTTAGTTTTTGTTTTGTTGTTGTTGGTTTTTTTTTGTTTGTTTGGGTTTTTTGTTTGTTTTGGGGGGTTGTTTTGGTTTTGATTTTTGGGGGGTTTTTTGTTTTTGTTTTTTGTCTTCTGTGATCTATGTGGATAATGGATGCATGTAATGCTGCTTATCAAAATACTCTACACTTACATCTGAAAGACAGAGGCATCACTATTGCTTCCTCTATATGAATAAGATAAATACAGATCATAAGAAGACATATTTACATAAGTTTTGATGATTCATGCAGCAGATAGAGAAGCCCTAGTGCATGTTTTTGTTCTCCTACACACTGCCTTTACTCAGTGCTTTGTCTGGAACTATTTTACAGAAGAATATCTTAACTTTTTTCCTCCCATAGAAAAGCTGTTTCCAAACACCAGTGGTAGCTTCCGTTCCAACATCACTGTCACCCAGTGCATTGTTACTGAGCCGTTTTTCAATGCAAATCCTTTGCAACCCACCAAATTTCAGCATTGGCAGATGCAAAGTGGATTCTTCATTTTGGTGCTGCAGTGCAGTTTGCCCGTGTGTTTGAGAAAAACAGCCCTATATTTCCTACATAGTTGATGGCAGTTCTGGCACCAACTATTACTTGATGTTATTTATTTACACCCTTGTCCAGCAAGTGCTATAGTGAAACTTGAGCTCATGCTCAACAAATGAACTCCTGTTCAACAAAATGCTGCTGCACAAGTTAAAAATTCAGTCACAGCTTTTGTGTTTCAGTGATTTGTCTTCAGCAGAGGCAAGACTGTAAATGGTACCCATGTTATTTCTAATATGGCTCAGTTTCCTTGGTTAGCACCTTTAGGAAGGGATCTTAACCACAGCACCCAGCTCCAAAAGATCAAACCCAACTCATCTGTCCTCCACCAAAACAACTAAACAAAAACACCCCAAATAAAATTAACAGCTTTAGCATGCACTTATAGGTAGATGGAGGATGTCGGACTGAGAATTGCTGCAGAAACACCCTCTCATAGAGCCCAATGAGAACTTACAGTGAAGTGATCAAGATGAAGATGAGCTACAGAACTGTCCCCCACAACACACTAGAAGGAGCAGGGCCTACCCTCCCACTTTCCAGGAACAAATCCTGGCTTCTCTAAACACAGCCATGCTTGTGAGAGCCAGCAGTAGCTCACATGCAATCAGAATAAGTTCCTGTCCAATGATGATAATGATCTAGATGGGAAATGTTATTGAAAACTAAATTCCTTCCAAAATAACCAACACCCACGGCCAGCTTCACTTGAAACAAATAGTACTAAACTTCTGAAAAGTGCCTCAGGACATCCCAACTGAAGTGTCCCAAAAGGCCCAGTTTCCAAGAAATTGCTTGCTTGGGTTGATCTCCTCTCTGGTAGGTGGGCTAATTCAGGGAGTGTGTTTTAGGCCTAGATGCCTCATTGAAACTCTCAGGTGGTAATGCAGCTTGCTAAACCTTATAGGTCTTCTACTAAAGAGTCATCTGAAGAGTATTCAAAACCTTAGACTGTCCATCATCTCCTAGGTAATTGCTAAAGCCATCCAAAACCCCCATCTATTTCTATGGAGGTGAAGACTGCTGAGAACATACAACCCAAATGTATAACCCTACCAGAAAATATTTTTCTACCTTTAAAAAAAGTTATGTGTACTCATAGATACCATTCCAATTAGAAACGTCTTCATCTTTGGGAAACCAAAAGGTGATTTCAACATATACTTCCTCAGGAAGATAAGAGTGCTGTGATGGTAACAGAGCTGTGTTTTTCAATAGTCTGTATTACAGCTCATTAAAGCTACCAATGATGAGCTCTCCTGTAAGACATAACAAACTTTTCAAAATTCAAGAGTGGTAATGCAGTTCCAGCTTTGCTATGTTTAGCAGCCAGTAACCAAAACACATCCTGAGGTAAGCACCAGAGGAGCCAGGCATGCACTTCGCTGGGGCTCTGCTCTGTGACCCTGTTTCACTGATGCTATCACTGTATCCTCATTATAACACTTGAAGAAAGAACACAAGTCTCTTGTACATTAAAATGCTCTTGACTTTTATGAGCAATCTGATTCAGCAGCCCTCAGGGTGCACCTTTATGACCAGTTTAAGCAAATCTTGCCCTTGAAAAGGCACTTCTGCCACTCCCAACCTCCTTTGCATGAAAAAAATCACACTTGCATGGTTGAAAGCTAATGTGTGGAGAGACATTTTAAAAAGATCTACTTTCAACTACTTTGCAATTACTGTGCCAATGCAGTAGAGGTTGAAAGGAGCAAGACAGAACTGCCTTCTTTGGTTTTAAACCAGCTACTCATGAGTTGTTATCCTTGGCACTACCATCTATGAGTCTCATGTGCTCCCTGCTATCTGTAGGAATGGGAGGGACCTCATCTCTGTGTCTTGGAGGCATGTCATTGTTGTTGGCATTGGTGGACTGACTACCAGGAGTTCCACACTGAACCTGCAGCCCTGGCACTAAGTGATTTTAATAAGACATTTGATTTATCTCCCACCTCTTTTTCCTCATAGCATTAAAACCACTTTCTTATCTTGTTTTCTTAAGCTTTAATTCCTGAAGTCACACAGGCACATCTCTACCTTTGTTGTGGATCTCCTTGTGGGGAGCCACAAAGCTGAAGGTCTCCTGAAGCTCATTCCAAGCGTATTTTGTACAACCCTATAATTTCAAAACCCAAATCTTCATCTAGCCATGATGATAATTTCAAAATGTGTATTGTGATTGACAGCCTTCAAAATTCATGCCCAATCTACTGTTTCAGTATCCCAACCTCCTGTGGAGCTTCTCATGCAACTACAGGAAAGATCACAGTACCAGCAAACAACCTCTACACGTGAAGCACTGTACAGGTGACAGGACAATTTGAGGGGAATGAGGATATTCTTAAACACTATTAAATGCCACTGAAGATTAGTTGTCAAAAGCAGATACAAAGACCTGTGAAGAGGAAGCTATTCACAGCATTCAGCACTGAGTTTTATTGCCCCATAAAGTTCAGCCCTGTGCCCCATATGCTGCAGCTTATCTGAAGAAATTGTATCTACAATGTAATGTTTACATGTATAAATACTTCTGTAGCACAAAGGTTGCCAAAGATCAAGGACCAGATTCAGCAACACAGTTTAATATTAAGCAGCACTTCCATCAACATGATTATTTATCTACTCAAGGAACTGTTATGCACTTTGGCCAAATGAGGCCAAAATGGAGGATCACGCCTGAAAAACATATTGTGTCTCGTGATGCACGGGTGAAGTCTCATCTGTAAGAAGAGAGAGAGGAACCTGGGAGAAATACATTGTTTTCCTATCACAGAAGCATGAAGGGAGTGTCACACCTAACACAGCAACAAGGAAGGACGACCTAGGGCTGAATGTCAGTGGGAGGTGGTGCAGGAAGGTGTCAGCAGAAGTTGGTGCCCACACCTTTCTTCCTCCCTTCCCCACCTCATCATATAGCCATGTATGATGCAGCCATGGGCTGCACTAGAAGTGGTGTAGGTGAAGTCTCAGTGGGATCACTAGCTTAGGAATTGACATCTTGGTTAACTGGAAATGAAAAAAAGATAACCAAGAGCCTCTTTGTGTGCTACTTCCACAGTTCCCACCCCTGAAACCTCTGCTAAAAGTCCAGTACTCCAGACCAGGTCTCAAGTATTCCTCTTTTCTATATAAGAAAATCCTCAGATTTGCTTGCAAATCTGTGCTGCATTGCTAAGAAATGTACAAAGTTATGTTTTCTGACAAATCCCATGTCACTTCTGTTCCTTGCAAGTTATTTTATCACTGCTCAGGGATGAGGGTCTAGAAGCCCTTGAGCAGACACACAGATGGAGTTTATTCAGCAAAGCCTGTTCTGCTCCTTAGCCTTCTTTGTGCCTCTGAGACAACAGTTCCCAAGGGACAACTGTGTTCTTGAGAAAAGCAGACTCCACATTTCACTTTGGGTAGAGCCCTAAGGTGGATTAGACTGTCATTCTGCCCACCTCCACTGCATGCTGTAAGCAGCTTACTTGCAATATGACAGATTTAGCAAAAGTGACAGTTGCTTGCTGTCCAATATCATTAGCTAGCCTGCCACGAGAGCTTGGACATGGTGCTCCATCTCCTTACAAAATCAGCTTATTAATAAACATACAGCCTGACACAGTGTTTCCCACACAGCTGAAGTGGTGCTTTGACCCCAATCCACCCACCTATGGAGGCTCAGAATCAAATTCTAGCCAACATGAGGTCAGAACAGAAAATAGGTTCAATGCACTGACATCTCAGAAGGACTGGAATAACTAAGCATCTGTGCTGACCTTTATTACTCATCATTCATTACCTTTATTACTCTGGTCCTTGAGTCTGTGAAGGGAATGGCAATCTAATAAAAAGGCTACCAGAGTCAATGAAAACAACACAATTTATTGGTGTGCCTTAGGCTCAGCTGCCTAAGGTATCAGACAATATCAGTGCTCCCTTTCCCAGCTGACAGGGCTCAGCTCCTTCCCCTGCAGCAGCAGTTAAGAGCTGGACTGCTCTTCCAGGTAGGCAAAGAAGGATGCACATAAAGGAAGATATCTGCTTCCTATGTATATATGTTTGTGTTACAATGTTAAAACAAGTCTGTCATTAATAAAGTATCTGCTAATTCCTGCAACAAAATACTTCAACTAGGAAGAAAATTGGTTGAATCCATCAGATTGCAGCAAACAATACCACTCATAGTAAAGTCTCCCTCTTATTCTAAAAAGTACAAGTTAAAGAACAGAACCAGTTTCCACTTCTGATGATGGAAAGGTTTAAATAGAATCCCAGTCAAACCTATTATTTCCCCTTTACCACCAGGTGGGCAAGACCACGTGCTGGACTGCTGCCTCCCCTGCCATACAAAACCACAGACATGTGTGGCAGGAGCCCATCTCATGTAGCACAGCCCAGGTGAAGGATTTCCCAAAGGTCTTCACAGTAATCCCAAAACCAGATAATTTTATAATAATTCCAAGAGAAATGCTTTTATATTAACATATACCTGTGGGAAAAGAACTTCCAACTATTTTACAATGAGCTCTTTAAAGATATCCTGAGACATTTTCCAAGAGCTACAATGAAATGGAAGAACACTTAGTTATTTACTTTAAGGGGCTTATAAGAATGTTTGGAATCATTCTTGTCCTCTCCTCCCCTCAAAATAAAAGCCTTAATTTCCTTGGTGTATTTGACAAACCTGGCTCTGATCCTGCTGCTGAGGTTGGGATGTGGAGAGTGCCACTGGCTGCAGACTTGGAACTGAACTCTGAGGACTCAGCCTGCCCCAAAGGCAGCAGGGCAACAGGGTTGGGGAAACAGAAATCCACCATCCCATCCCAAGGAAATCAAAGTGCAAGCAGTGGCCGAGTTGCCAGTCAAACCCAGCTCTGAGCCACCTCCAAGTTAATGCAAGGAGCACATTTGGTTTTAAGGCCATATTAATACCTTGAAAGGTAAGTCAGTTGGGAAGTCAGTGCAGTCCTAATGTCCTGTGTCTACATCAAAATAACTGTCCTTCAAGAAGCAAGTTACTTCTTGGGCAAAGCACTGCTCTTACTGAGGTATCTGGTTGGTAAGAGTTTTAACTAGGCTAAATTTCCACCAAAGGAAAGTCTCAGGAAAATTGCTGACACAGTCATATCCAGGCAAGTCAGTGACAAACAACACAAGCCACACCAGCCTGCTCAGAGAACCATTCACAGAGGGGAACAACTGTCCAGTGGTAGAGTTCAGATAAACTTGAGGCAGCTTTGCCAATAAGAGACTTGCAGCTGGACTGCAAATCCCAGCTCCTCTCCACATTGTAATGACATTTTAAGTTTTTTATTACCATTTCATAATGGCAATTAAGCACAGGCATGCACACAGAGAAGTCTGCTGCTTGATATATAGGGCAAGGCTCATCATCTGCAAGTGGCAACTGGGATCCTGTGGGCTCAGCTATGTGGCTTCAAAAGTTGCAAGGCCACTAGTACCTTGATGATCACATATGAAGAATCAGGAAACTATGTGATATCTCAACCTATGGTCACTTATGGCCTTCTACTTAGCATCAGTGAGGTTACCAGTGCTTGGGGGCTTGCAGCATTGGATGGCCTAACTCCCCTGCTGTCTTTGCTGTTCTGGGGGTACCGTTGCATTGCTGATGCACACAAGACTAATTCATCTATCCCTCCTGGAAAGGAAAAGCAGAGGTTACTGCCCATCCTTCTGCCCAGCAAGACAGAAATTAGCACAAGGAGATAGTGGGACATAGTTTTTGAGGCATGGTTAACTCTTGGCATCTATGTTTATGTTCCCAACAAGACTGCCCATTGCTTCCAATTATTTGAGTGATTTTTATGACTATGTGCATTTAGTAGTCTTGGTCTCCTGTGCTGTTTCTATTCTGTTACACCCTTCCCAAAAGTAGGGAGCCTGGGAGACTGAAGCTGAGCTTTCCAGCCCTGGTGTGAATGAAGCTGTTGTGGCTCAGTTTTAAGACTAGGACTAAACTGGCTGATTAGCTTCCACCTCATTTAAGCCAGCTCACAGGGAGAAAGTTAATGTGGATAAAACAGAGGCAGCACATTCCCAAGTATCCCCTTTCCCATGCCAAAGCCCAGCACCACTTGAAACTTCAATACAGTCCACTCCTCCTGGTTTCTACATCTGGCACGAATGATGGGTGATGTAGCACAGGTAAGGGAGGACAGGATGGTCAGGAGGGTGCAGTATGACACCACACTTCAAGTCCCAGGAGTCCTGCTGGGGAACAGGTCTAAAAGCTACTAGTTTTCAGCTGCATGGCTGTTTCAGACCAAAACCAAACTGTGTTTTGTTTTGGATTAAAATTTTTAAAAATCAAACCAAGCCAAAAAACCCTCACCCAAATCCATCCTACTTCCTGCCTGGGGGATTAAAAAAAGAGCAACAATCTCAGCTAACTTGTGGTTCAGTGCCATTCTGTAAGCTCTCTCTAGGAAGAAGTGTGTACCTGCTCAGAATTCTGCTCATCTGAATGGCTCCTCCCATTCTGTCCAGTTCTGCCCACAGGCAGCTGTTACTGCTGTTACCTGCTCCATTAAACCTCTTGCACTTTGACACCAGAGAACTTGCAGGTCAAGCTGTCTTCTGTTTACCTGTGGCTGTCACTATCTAGGAACTGGTTAGCAAGAAAGAACTTTATATCTAAATGCTAATTGTATTTTCAAATTTGGGATCCATTTCTGGCCCAGACAATGAGCACAGTGGGATTCAGAAGGAAGCCTCAAGCCAGGTTTTACCAGATCCCATGTGTGTGGTTCCTCCTTGCCCTTCTTCCCTGCTTTTCGGAGCACCATACACACTCACAGCTGTGATCTGAGCAACACATTCAGAATAACAAAAGCATGAATTACACCTTTCCAACTGGTATTAGAAGTATCACCCACCCAGTATCCTCCCTAAAGCATAATCTATAGCAAGCAGAAGGCCAAACAGGGCCATGCTTGTAGGACAGTAGTGGAGTGATCTTTATTGCACCACATAATTTGTAGTAAGGAAAAGTTCCTGCCTCAACCTGCCTGCAATCTTCATGGTTTTTGTTAGTTGCACCCACTTATAGTGGGCAACTAAAAATCTTTCCCCAGGTGATAGGGTCTTCCTGAAGCACAGAGAAGCCACCTCCACTGGTGCTGGTGCAAAGACATTTATATGCCACATTTGCCACCAAGGTGGGACTTCATCCACCCATGTCCCGTCCTGAGGTCCAAGTCCTGGGCATCACAGGTAACAGATTCAGCCAGCCCTGCACACCCTTCCTGGGTTGACTGGGGTGGGATACAAAACATGAGGGAGCTACTCCCTGCAAAACTTCTGCAACAAACCAGAAGCACTACCACTAGAGATGCCAAAGAAGCGACCACCACACATCTGACTGCCCATGACCCCAGAGACCCTCTGTGAATTGTTTGGCAACCAGTCCTTGTGGAGTGAGTCTGGAGGGAGACACTGTTCTTGGGTTAAGTCCCCTCTTCTTACACCCAACTCCTCACACAAGGGCCACACAACCAGCCAGGGACCAGTCAGATCTATGGGGCCACTGGTCCCAAACACAGCAAGAGGAGGAGAACAAAGATGAAATAGGATGTTTGCCCTGGCAATCTGCTATACCAGCTGAATATTGCGAGGAACAAATGCAAAAACCAAAGTGACAGGAACTGTGGCATAGAGTACCTTTTAGATGATAACAAAAAGAGAGTCTAAAAATTGAGTACAAGAGATTCTCAGTCCCAGGGGAATACAAGCCTGTGTCTCATATCCAGTGATTGCACAGTTCATTTTAGGACAATGCTCACTCTTGCAATGCCAGTCCCACGGCCTGAGGCTGCTCCGGATTCAGGCACCTGACTGCTGAGGAACAAACACTTCTGTTTGTGAATAATTCAGATCCCTCGCTTATTTAGGTCCATTTAGGCTCTGTTTCTCGCTGTTTGAATCTTTTGAGCTTACAGCTAATTGGGCTGTGGATGCACAGCCCCACTCTGCAGTCCTGTCTCTATAAGGAAACCACCAGTTTGCCCAGTAAGTCCTGCATACTTTAATCACATACAGCACTTCCAGTGCAAACATAACCCCAAAAGCTCAGACATTCTCTGTTCATCTTGCTGCAAACCAAGATTGCTTTCTGCTCCGAGACACACATTTGACAGTAGCTCCATGAGAGTGCTACTCTCATGAGTAGCTCTTCCCTGACAGTGGCAAGCACCTCCAGACCTATAGCTCCAGTCTTAAATCAAAGCAGACACGGATATCCAGTACCCACAAACACAGTAATCCAGCATGCACTCTCCAGTCAACATGAACATTTGCACTTGGACAAACAAATGTAGCAGCTGAGCTGCAAACAGGCACAGCTCTGCAAGTGCAAAAAACAACAAAGCCCCAGCAAGTTACATCCAGAACAGTGTCAGCATCTTGAATTGTTAGATATAAACCATTTCACTGCCTGAGCACAGCCTTCTCTCACAAAGTATTATTACCACTATTAAGGGAAAGCTATTGTGGCTTAAGCACAGCTTATTCTTGTGTTACAGGCATGTTAGAGAAAAATGGACAAACAAACAAGTTACAGAGCTGTTTCACAAAGCAGCAATACCCTTAAATGATCTATTTCAGGCAAGATGATAACTATGCAGAGTGGACGGGTTTGCCTGAGGTACCAATACCTGCACCCACATCTCAGCTCGCAATTCTGAAGCACCTTTTCAGCACCGTACGTGCTCACACCTGTGTGTGCACCCCACCACACACCCCACCCCGAGGAACACGTCCCTGACTTACCCTTCAGCCAGCCAGCAGCCCCAAACCCCGTGAAAGCTCCTGCAAGAAGAGTTGACAGAGTTTCACCTCGTTACCCAGCGAGGGCGTTATATAACCGGCACGGTTTCTGCAGGCAGCGGGGATGCACCCCGCGCACATCCCTCTCCTTCCCATCCCACACCGACACATCTCCCAACAACCACGGTGAGCCAGGGGGGCAAGGTGGGCTTCGGGGTACTTGTGAAAAGCAAAGCTAATGGTATCAAAGAAAGTTCAAAAGGTGCCTGACGTTTATTAAGAGGCATTGCTACTATGAAAGGAAGCGGTGCGATGGTGTAATGTTCCTTAGCCTGCTGAAAGCAGCTTGGCCTAGATTTTCCTGTACCGTTTGATGTGACCATTCATGCAAACCAGAGTAAAACTTTCTCTTTGCTTTTAATTAAGCAACAAAACAAACAACACACACACACAAAAAAAGTAACACATACAAAAGACCTGTTTTTTGCTCTCATCTGGGTCTTCTGGGCTACTGTCAGATGGAGAATATGCAGGAATCATGCCCATTGATTAAACTATTATTAGCAGCAAACAAACAGATGTGCTCAGCCAAAGACAGGACAAACCCCATGCCCTGTACTTCTGGACTAGATACAGGAAAAAAAAATTACTCTGCAAAAGGCTCATTTCTTTATCAAAGAATTCTCTAACGCAATGTGGAGAAGTAAAGCACACAGCATTTTAATATGCAGTAATTAATACAAAACATTATTTACAGCCTTTTCTCTGTTCCTAGAGACAAAGCCTCACCAGCTTTCAGAAGACTAGTCTCGTACTTCAAATAATTTTAAACAAAATGTGGCTTGCAGTCATTCAGGGCATTCTGGTGTCCATGAATCACTGGCAGACACAGTAGGCAGCCCACAAATGCATAGGGGCTGTAGCTTTAGGACAGACATAAAACTCTTATGTAAGCCATAATCCTCTCACAGACTCCTTATTCAGTGATTTTAAGAACAACGCTGTAGCAGCCTGCTGGCATCTCAGTGGTTTTGAGCCAGTCTGAAAAGGGGGAGACTCCAGCTCCAGCACAGTCCCCTCCCTGCCACCAGTGCTACCATTGGTACCGGGACCTACCTTGCAGGGTTTCAGGGTGCAGAACATTGCTGTTCACTAATATTTTGGTCCTCTGCAGAGCTGCTGCTGTTGCTTTCTGTGTTGAGTGAATCACCAGGATTAATCTCCTGCAGAGTTCACTGAGGCTAACGATAATCAAGTTAAATTTACACTATATGATCAGAGTTTAATTAGGTACTGTTATACAACTCCTATTAATTACAGTGGTAATACCCTTATGAAATGCAGATGGGAGGGTGGGGCTGTGGTCAGAGGGGGCTTGGCCACTCAGATGATTTCAAGAAAAAGCCCCATTAAAATGCTCTGTGTGTACCTTTAGTTACTCTACCAGTGCTCAAGATGAAACAAAAAGTTTAAAAAACTCCACATTATAATCCTACAAAATGTAATAAATCCAGAAGATTAAAGACCTCCCACATGCTACACTATCACTTTCCATTTACACCAAGGAGCAAGAATTCCATTTTAAATCCCAATGAGCCAGAGTCATTATTAGCTGGCTCTGCTCAAATTCTTACATAGAGAAGTCCCAGGTGATAGAAGTTATCTACTTTTCACTGAGATATTAACTCACTTGAAACCAAGGCAGGTCTTCCTAATGTTGCAAAAGTAAATTTCTCTTTTCCTCCCGTACTTTCTCATGCTCTTCATTTACTTTGTACTATAACAACCTCCCCTGGGACACAGATCCCACCTATGCCCAGGTGGCTCCTTGTCCCTGTGCTCCTGCAGCACTTGGAGTTCATCAAGAGAATGCTGTGGAAAAAGGCAGCTGATCTGAATCCCTTGATGAGCTGCTTCACCCGGAACCTGGGGTGTCTCTGCCAACAAGGTGCAGCTGGGGAAATGCTGCATCTCGAGGGGAGGAGCAGACTCCAGCTTTCAGCCCGTGGTAGTGGCTGCATTAAGAGACATTGCACAGTGTGTCACTCCAGACTCAAGGTGATCTCTGCTTTTGGTAAATGTTGCCTGAGGTATCCCATAGGAAGAGCAAAGCTTGTGCCATGTGGTTACCACCAGCATCTGCTAAGTATGTTGTTGGATGGCTTTAGTAAAACCTGCCAGGGAGTGTGTGAAAACACTGAAACCCTGGCCTTGCACTCACATGGTCAAAGATACAGGTAAGGATCTCTCTTTCATCAAGTAAAGTAAATCATCACCACAAAGAGTAAGTTTGTTAGCCAGAACAGGAACTGCTTTTGAATACAGACACCTGTATGAGCCTTCTGCATGCAGGCTCCCTCTCTGCAAAGTGCTTGCTTAGTCTCGGAAGCCTGAGACTTTAACTGAGACTTTGCAGCCATTGAAGATCATTTCATTAAACCCCCAGAAGATGGAAAGCACATTTCCTTCTTCCTGTAGAACTTTTCACCCTCTCTCCACCAGACAGCAGCAAACGAGCGCACCTCAGCACTCCCACTTTGCACAAAACACATGTAAAAGCAGCAGTATGCTCCAGTAGATTGTACTAGACATTAATTACCAAACCCTGCCAGCTATAATCATCTCATCAGGTTTTGGCCATAGATGCTAAATTGGCCCTTTACAAGACAGCCTGGAGGACACAGCTGCAAATGATCCAGGAGCAGAGTTCTGTTCATGAATGTCATCTAGGTCCCATCCCACCATTGCAGACAGCCAAACTATATATGGAGTTATTTCACCAAATTGCAATGTCAGAGCAGCCTGCATGGCCCTGTGTGTGTACTTAAATCCCCCTCTCTGTCCCTGGACAGTTCTTCTGGTGATGCACAGGAGCTCTGGAAGGAGAGGAGTATGATTGTTTCCTCACAGCCCTTTGCTTTGTAGGCAGATCGAGGTGGGCTCCAGGCCCATACATTTCCCTGACAGTTCACATGTGGATGCTTTAGAAGACCCTTAGTCTCTCCCAATACTGGGAGTTCCTAGCCAAGACCATGGAAAGATCTTTGCCTTCCTGGAAGCACAGGGCTAGCAGAACACCTCAGATCCTTTGCTGGGACTTATGCTTGATTTATGCACAAAGGACTCACTATTCCCCCCAATTCCTTGTGCATTCCATCATAGCTGAGACCAGGACATCCCCCAAAAGGGATGCCCTGAGGATTTCCACATTCTTCCCTCATCACAGTAGTGTGCTCTGAGAGGAGAGGCAACAGTCTCTGGCCAAGACCTTCGGCCCTTTTTCTGTGTCTGTGACACTTTTTGGTCCCTCACTGCTGAGAACGGGACTTGTGACACAGTAACGGGAGTGTGGCAGCGCTTCTGCAGCAAGGCTTTGATTTAGGAAGCAGAGCTGCTCAGCCCACTCTGCTCTTGCTGATGTAGTGACCTGGTTTTGTCAAGACTGTTTTTCTCCTTTCATCTTTGATGTCATTTTGGAAGGCAAGTCATGAGATTTTCATGGAAGCATTGACTCAAAGTCGGACTAAAACAAAGCCAATCACAATACCATTATAAATGAATGAGGTGCAATTTCCCCTTAGAGGATTATTATACTATTTAGGGTTCTAGCCCATTTATTTCCTCAGTTTAGTAATCACTTTCATGCTTCTCATCAGACTACAGTCCATTTATATTTTAATGTAACAAGTTACAAGGATTATCGGCTCATCATAAATATGCTCATTCCCTAATGCATTTAAACAGCCCCTACACTTTGTAAACAAGATCTTGCTTAATGAGCAGATACTTAAAAATGAACGAGGAAACTAATAACTGTGTTACATGAAACACCATCAAACTGAAAAATACATGTTGGTTAAATTATTTTTCTGTGAAATTGAATATCTTTCAGCACAGAGATATTGACTTAGAATACTTTTATAATAAGGGAGGCTTTGAAAGTCTCCAAGATTGCCTTTTGGTTTGGGAATTTGTTTACTTTGTGCTCTTCAGTTTGGAATATTACATTCGGACCATGCACAGGATTATGTCAAACCAACACATCACTCATGAAAATCAAATTAAGGAAAGCTGTTGACACCAGCTAAGGGAAATCCACCCAAAATAAAAACCCCCTGACTTGCACTTAGGTCAGTACTAGTACTAAAGAGTCCACAAAATGAAATCTACCCTGTTAGAGAAATGTAGAAATCTCTCTTGGCCTACTGGCCTGCAGTCAATCACAGTATTTTTCTCTTGCAGCTGTCTGGAGATGGGGTGGGAGAAAGCAAATATTACCTATCAGGATATTAAGAAATTCCTTGCCTATTCATAGAGTTGTCTAACCTTTTTTTGGCAGAACTGTCTCACCTAAGCTTCTGGTGCTTGCTGCACTTGCAAACATAATCCTAACTGAGTTGTAAGGCAGGAGCATGAATTGCCTTCTGGAGCCTTCAATCTTTGAGCTTCAAGGCATAGAACTCCCCATTTCTGCCATGGTGGAGTTCCTTCTTCCTCCCATATGCTGTGTGTGCTCAAAGTGTTTTGCTCCATTAGAAAATGTGAAGTTGATGGTCTAGGTTTCTTTCATCCTTCATTCTTGCAGATGCATACTCTGCTAACCCTTTGCTATACAGATTACAGTTCAACCACGTGCACTTCTGCAGGTTCATCTATCAAGAAGTCCATTCACAGCAGCATAATTACTGTGAAGACTTTCAGGAAAACAGAAATGCTGCAAAAATCTCCAAAACTCCGATAACAAGAATCTATAAATAGTCTGGCCCTAGTTGGAGTTAGACAGAGAAAGGTGCTTATAGCTCTGGCTGACTGAGAGAATGGACATGTCTGTTGTGCAGCCTTTGTAATTACAGCCCAAACCTCCCACTCTAGGGAAAGGTGAAGGGAGGAGACAGCTACTGCGAACTTTTTATTGTTTCTGAAAAAATCAGTCTCATCAGTCTTTTCTTAGTTAAGTACCAGTCATCTCAACATCTGCAAGGCAGTTTTACATGTGCAGTGTCCAAACAGGAACAAGTTGATGCAGAGAGTGTGAAATTCTTTCTAGAAAGTATCTTCTTTTGCTGTACCTCTCCAGAATGCACTAAAAAGGAGTACTTGAATGCTCAGAAGACTTCACTCAGTTAAAAAAACCCAGTGCAAAATCCATAACTTTGCAAGGAAATCTACTATTTCTTATGCAGTGAATTGTACTCATAATGCTCTCTTTTCCTCTCAGCTAAACCCCATTGTCCATCCACACCATGGAGCTGCAAGGCCATACCTCATATTTGCTTTAAACAGGCTTTGCTGCATTAACATGGAATCAGCTCCAGCTAAGGGTGCCTTCTCACCACACAGGGATTCAGCGGCAGCATCAATGTGAAGTACCTGCACCCATCCTCATGCTCCACACTCCCTGCCTAGATACATCAGCACAACCCTTTGCAGGACTGTTTCAGTCAGAATGAAAATACAGGGTGTTTTGATCTTAGATCAGTGTAGCATCTTGTATATCCTGATACTCTTCATCTGCAGGATTCACGGGCCCAAAGACAAATTATTACAGGTCTCTGCCTTCTGCTGTCTCTTCATATATCAGAGCCACAAACGTTCAGACATTACCACGAAGACTTACAAGCACACCAGAATAGGATCACTGTAAATGTGGGCAATGAATTAAATCTAATGTTGTTTTCTTTACTTAGGGAGCAAACTTTGCAGAGCTCCTTAATGCCCAGAGAACAGTTTTACTGTGGCAAGGAATTTTCCTCTTGTGAACTCCATGTTCAAACAAGCTCTCTGGTGAGGTAAGCACAGGCTGTCTTTTAATACAAACACAAAACTCACATTTAACTTATTAGCTGGGGGAGGAATACAGATGAGAGTTGGATGAATCTCATGAGTCATCGTTTCTGCAGGATAAAAAGCAAGCTTGTCTCAAAAAATCAATTCATTTGTTTCTATTGTGTATTGCAGATAGAAGTGCTTAAATAATAGAAAGATTAATAGAAACACTCCAACCAATTGTTCTAGAAAAAATGAAAAATAGTTTTTGGATTATGAAAGAATATTCTTTAAGTACAGAAAAATAAAACCTTTCAAATGAAACAATGTTTTGGGAGAAGGAGACAAATGCAGATTATTTATGCTTGAATGTACTTTCCCAAACAATACACTGCTTAGAGCTAAGACTAAGACATGTACATACCCCAAGGCATACATGAAAAATTAGGGTCTGTATATTAGTTTAATTCCTTTATCATTTGCTCACTGATGTATTCTTGCAGTCTCATGCCAACCCTTCCCCCAGTGACTCTGCATCCTAACCACTGAACTCATTTGCAGCTCACCTTTTTGGTAAATTAAGGGATGTGCTCTTGAAGTGTGAAGCAGGACAAAAGCAGTGCTAACACCATTGAAAGGATAATGGAATCCCACAGTTCACGTGAAGCACCATCCTCCAGTGGTGTGCAAATTTCAGTGAGCCTCTTTTATTACTTTTAAGATTTTAGAAGGAGGTGTAAGGAAATGATGAGGTAGAGAAAAACTATACCTGAAAGAAACCCAGGAAAGACCAATGCCAGCTGAACAATGTCAAAAAAGTGCTGAAACAGGGGTTTAGTGGAATACTCAGAAGAACTGACAAAGAAGCAAAGCATGGGCTACAATGTGAGCTGCACAGACTTTTAAGAGAACATCAAGCTACACAAAATTAGGTAACAGTCCAAGTAGCCACTGATTCTCTGAGATCTCACCAGAAATAATCTCTTGAAAATCCCTGTGGATGGATAGAGGTGAATGGTAGATATTTCTAGCAGAGCAGTGGGTCAAAAAATTCAAGTTCCAGTCCCCTCCCCCACCCACCCTTCCATTTCTGAACTTGAGATCCACCATAGCAGGCAAAGCAAATCTCTTTACACCTGTGAGGGGTATAGCTATAGCTCCAATGCCAGGCCCAATTACCCCAGGAGTCAACCTGCACTAAATACCCCTCTATTAACACTTTGGCATGTTTGCTGTGTGATGCCCAATACCCCTTTAGCCTGACCAATCACATTATACAGGGACTTCTTCAAGAGAGTGATGATCTGTGCGGGCAAAGACTGAGCACAGCTGGATCCTACCCTGTTCTGTGGGAACAGCTGCAAGAAGAGCAGCCAGTGCATGCCAAAGAAAGCACTACAGAGGGTGGTATCTGGATATACCTAGTGGCACAGTCTCTAGGAAGATTAAATACCCCCTTGCAACACAATGAACCTGAGGATGCTGTCACACAGTATTCTGCTATATTCACCTTTTTTTTTTTATTTTCCCCCACAAAAGGAATATGCAGGGTATTCTGAGAAAGACAATGCATCAAAAACACCACCAGTTTTATCCAAAAGCACTTTTTTTTTTGCTAAAGCAGCTTAAAATTGTACCAAGACTCAAAGGCTCAGTTTAAGCAGAATTTCTTTGCTAGGGAAATACTACAAACAGATTGTGTTTTTCAAAGACTGTTAAGAGTAAATGATGGCTTTATACTGATTTCCCAGTGCTAGGAATGCAAATGAGTCAGTTGACATCCTATTACTGTCAGATAACTTTTCTTACCCATCCAAACCACTGCACCCCTGGCACAGTTACCTTCAGTGCCTCATTTGCTGCTTTCAGTTGTCATCTGATTTGGGACCAGTCCTTGTTGATTCTCCAAAAGACAGCATCACAGGCAAGGAGACTTCCCTTACAATGCAAAGCCTCCTGTGTTCTTACAGGAACAAAGCCTCACCTGTTCTTCACAGGAATATGGAGCACACTGGCTCCTACAAACACAGCAATTCCTCTTACTGGTCAATCAGTCTGTACAGGCATCTGAGTCTGAACAAACTGCTGAGTTTGAACTGACAAAAACTGTCTTGGCAGAATTCAAAGAGACAAGACAAAATAAATTACTCTGTCTGCTTTACTGGTCAATCAGTTCACATATTATAGCCACATACAGATGTGATCAACTGAACTTGTGCTTATGTAACCAGACATATTACTGCATTCCTTCATCTTTAACTGAGTCAAATTGTAGCAAATGAGTTCTGGTGTTGTGCAGAATTACCTGCTGTGATGAATTACCTGCTCGCTCTTTGAAAACAGTCTGTAAAAAGCACACAAAAGTAATTTATCCCATCAAATTGCAATTTGGACCGTGCAGCCAGAGCACAGTTGACCTGAGGTAGAAAGTTCACAAGCCACTCAGCTCTGCTTCCAAATGAATCCCTTGCATAAACTTGATAAAAAGCAAACACAGCATTTTGGCATGGGCAGGCTTTCTTGAAGAGCTGCATCCATCATGCATTCCCAAGGGGCTCTCTAAGATTTCCTAACCAAAAGGCTCCATGTTGGTTTTTTTCAGAGTCTAGATCCCACTGCCAATGCTACTCTGTGTACTTACATGTTCTTAAGGTTTGTAATATGCTAAAATAAAATATTTGATTACAGAGTTGGACTGTTCTGAATCTAATAAGCAAATGACAACACAGAAACATGCTGCTGCTTTGATGTTGTTAATTGCTCCTCTCAAGGCCATGATAAATATAGGAATTGCCTATAAAATTGGAAAATTTCCCCTGACGTTACTGTTTTCATACCTCAGGTATCAGAGCTGATAGCACAGACAGTTCTGAAAATATATGAGTATGAAAGCAAAATCCCTACCAAGTGGTATAAAGCCCTAATCTCTCCCTACAAAACTCAATGTAAACTTAACTAAGAATCACAAGAAATGTCACACTATAGGAAATATTTCCTTCCATGGAAAGCACTTGGTAAGGAAAGGTAAAAAGGGAGAAGTCCTAAAAGGAGCTATGAAGCTGCTGCTTGCAGAAGTGTAACAGGTTAGAAATAAATGCTAGATAGGAATAAAGGTACTAGCTTAACCTATCAGTCATTACCATGTAGAGAGATGCCCTTATAATTCAAATATAAAAACCAAGGCCTTGTTTTCACTTAGTAAAACTGGGAGTGATGTTAAAGCCACTAAGCTTTAATACAGAGGACTTCTCTGTTAAACAGAAGGCACACAGAGTTCAATATCTATGCAGCAAGTCTCTGGGATGTTGGGAAATAGTCATCAAAACAGTTTCAACACCCAAATCGTCAGAATCACCTTTGGTTCCGATTTTTTGGGGAGGGCATACTTTACACTGAAGAAAAAACTGCTGTGTTGCAGACATAACACAAACTTTTAAAGGAAACTGCTCTATCATAATGCTTGACATTAAGAATTATCCAATGCTTGCTAATTATGTAGGAATTATTCTAGGAAAGGGCTCAAAGTGTGACATGGTTTGAGAGCAGTGGGTTCTTCTGACTTCTTCAGACATAAAACCACCTACATGCCAAAGACTTATTCCCTTGAAATGAGCAGTATGAAGCATTCCAGCTGTGAAGCTAAACTTCCAGTTGATCTCCAGCCACAGCAGAACCATGGTAATGACTCCAGGCATGCTAAGAGAAACCGCATCTTGAGGATAAAAAATTGCAAAGGTATTAAATGGCTCCCAGTGGTGCCTGCAGGGGGGCCCACACCCACCGCAGTGTTTGTTCTTCAATTTTGACTGCTGTTACTCTCACTCATAAATCATCCTTCAATTAAAACCATTTTTAATTAACAACATACTCCCTGTGCCTATGCCCTGGGCCATTTCCACTAAAGCTATAAAACTATAAAACCACATTGTCATATGCCATCTATGCTTTTTTTTTTTTTTGCAGGGCTGTGAGTACTTTGTACTGTTTTAAGAGCACAGTTGCTGGTAAGCACCTGATCACTCCTTCAAACGCTGGGCACAGGGGAATCATCTTGACAAGAACATGCCATCCAAAGTCAGTAGACAGTGTTGTGAAGCATGACAGCAAACCAGCACCAAGAAAACTCAGTCCCAGGCACTCAGCCAGTCACCAAATTAACTACTCAACTTTCCTAGCTCTTCACCCTGGGCATCCTTCCCCACAAAGCTTCCCAGTCAGTACGCCTGCCCTTTGAAACAGTACTTCCATTGTCTCTGTCTCTTGGTTTCAGAACTGGGAGACTAGCACCTAAAAAACAGCTGCTTTCTACAGAAATCCACACACATTTCCCTCATCCTTTATCCTACTGCTTGAGGGTCAAAGAGAACTCAAGTCCCAAGAGCTTACCTCCATCCATTGTCTTACAACTGTACCTCAGCATCGTTAAACAACACTGTGATTTGTTTCTCCTAACAAAGAGACTTAAGCTCTATGCCATCATCTGAAAAATTCAGACACTGGTGTATCTTTAGATAACTACTCTGAAGGCTCTGAACCACACAGCAATTTCTTGTTGCAAGCCCTACTGAAGTGCCTGTGGGCCTCCTCTTGCAGTGACACAGCAAGCACTGCTTTCTGTCAACTTCAAACAAGCAGCTTCTGTGTTTCTCTTAAACTGACAACTGATTTGAGCTAATGAAACATTAGAGTGGCAGTTGCTCTTTGGTATTTTTAAAGAAATATTTACACTCCAAGGGCTTGACCCTGCCCTATGAGATGACTCAGAGCCGGGAACAATCCTCGTGTACAAGACAAAGTGAGTAAATGTGTCCCTCAGGTCACACAGCAAAGTTGTCACTTATGAATAACTTTAGCTGGAAGGTAAAAATGGAATTAGCTCACTACTTTGTATGATTTATGTTTAGTATTTCAGATCAATGGCTCTGCATAATCCCCTGGAAAAGTGGAATAAACACTTCCAAACAAAACATACGGTGCCTGGTGCCTCAGTCGTCACGTCTCAAGCCATGCTAGCACGTTCCAGCCCTCACCCGATCTTCACCCCGCCTCCTCAAGTCACTCTTTTGCTTCACAAGACCCCTTCCTCCTCTTGTCCTATGGTCTGCAATTTATCTAGATTTCATTCATACCCATGATAGGCTATTTTGTAATAATACATATGTGGCTCTGTTTGCTGTTTAAGAGCCCTTTGCTTTCCCATCTCTTACTCACCTGAACCATCACCAACCACACCCTGCCTGAGGCTTCCGGCACACCCTGTCCCGCTGCCATGGCTGTCAGAAGTAAGCACAGTTTTTTTAACTACAATAATTGTATACAATAATAGAGCAGTCTAAAAACCGTCAAAACTGCAATAAGATCAAACATTTTACTGCTCACCAGCGCACGGAGAACACAATTTTTCATCCAGCACCACGCCTTCCCTCGCCCATCACGGCGATCAGGGAGCCAAGCCTGCCCTCTAGTTTGTCCTGCTGCCGTAGCAGCGTGGCAGAAGCACAGCCTTAACCTGGCCCTGGCTGCACAGCGAGAGGAACGCAGCAGGCTGGGCTTTCTGGGGAGGGGCCGTTTGTTATTTTTGTGCTAAGCAGTTTTCTTGAGGATCTGTGGTTTTTTTTAATGTTAAGTGAGAGTTATTACTAGGCCCCCTCTTACAACGCAAAAAAACAGGCAGGCAGTGTTTTATTTTGTTTCAATGTACTATAAAGACTGTTTCAAGTTCACCTACCTTAATCAATGCTAGGGCATGACAAACAATTCCTGTTAAGAGCACAATCACCAACATCACTATTTGTTCTAGAGATGTCCTACTCAGTGCTGGTAGTTAATAATGATTTAAATCAGGCATCCCTAAGCTCAATCCAAAGTCATTCATCTCCACACTTCCACAGACTGTGTACCCACCACGACAATGTCCTGCAGTTATTTTAAAATAAACAGAGATGATACGAAGTACAGAGAATGAAAACCAGTTAAAAGTCACTGGTATTTCAGTTCTCAACTCCCCACTGTCTTTACTATTTATAGCCTGGGAAAACATTCCAGAAAATTTCTGCTATGATCTGTCAAGGTATCTGCTCACAGTAAGATACAGTTGCTTGCTATAGATAAACTGCCTAATTGTCAACATATGCAAACACATGGTGGATCACTAAGTGAGAGGCAACTGGGAAGTACTGAATGGCTCATGCAGTTTTCCAAATTTTGTCTTTTTAACTGTTGTCTCAAATCCATTTCTGGTAATAAAGTGAACTTACAGTGCAAATTTAGAGTACCACATCAATAAATAAACATCACCATTTAGTGAAAAATAAAAAACTCAAAGCAACATGAATACTGATCTCTCCACAATTTTGATCAGTTTAAATGTGGTGGGCTGACCATGTGCCCATCAGCGTCACTCTGTCACTCCCCTTTTTCAGCTGGACAGGGGAGAGAAAATATAATGAAAAGCTCATGGGTTGAGATTAGAACAGGGAGGTCACTCACCAGCTACTGTCACAGGCAAGACAGACTCGACTTGGGGAAATTAATTTAAATTTATTACCAATCAAATCAGAGCAGGGCAATGAGAAATTAAAAAAAAAATAAATAATAGACCACATTTCCCCTACTCCTCTTCCCAGGTTCAATTTTACTCCCAAGTTCTCCATCTCCCTGCAAACTGCGCAGCGGGACAGGGAACAGGTGTTGTGGTCAGTTCTTCAAATGTTCCTGCCGCTCCTTTGTCCTCAGGGGGAGAACTCCACACACTCTTTCACTGCTCCAGTGTGGAGTCCCTTCCATAGGGTGCAGTCCTGCAGACACAGACTGCTCCAGTGTGAGTCCCCACCGCCGGCAAAGACAGAGGGAAGAGAATGCTCCCTGCAGATCTACACGGGCTGCAGGGGCACAGCTGTCTCACCACAGTCTTCACTGCAGGCTACACTGGAATCTCTGCTCCAGTACCCCCTCACCCTCCTTCTTTACTAACCTGGTTGCCTGCAGAGCTGTTGCTCCCATTTTCATTATTCTCTCTGGCTCCAATAGCACAGGATTTTCTGCTGCTTTCCAGAGGCACTACCACTGTTGCTGATGGGCTTGGCCTTGGGCAGCAGCAGGTCCATCTTGGGGCTGGCCAGCCTTGGCTCTGCTGAACACAACAGGGAACCTTCTTGCATCTTCTCACAGAAGCCACACTGGTATAGCCCCCACCACTAGCAAAACCTTGAAATGCAAACCCAGTACAGTACAGTATTATTTAAACACTAACACAATGACCATTCAACAATTTTAAAATTTCCATGTCATTTAGCTTTGACATTAAAAGGAACATCTGATATATGAAACTCCCAGCCTAAGGAGACCACAACAAAGCCCTTGAAATATATAATACATCTTAGTATTGCCTTGGCATGACAGGAGCCCCAGCAGGGTCTCTGCTCACTCTACTCCTTACATTGCATGGCTGCAGTTGCTGTTCTTTGAGCTCCCCAGACATGATGTCATTCTACTGGCTAAGGGACTGTTTTCACTGCACTGTTCACCTGAGTGGCTGTCTCCACTCCCAAGCACTGGCAATATCCACCCAGCACCTGGTGTGACTGTGCAGAGACTCAGGGGGTGCCTCTTATCCCAAGGAAAATGCTGTGGAGCAAAGCATTATCTTCAGAGATCTTCCAATAGATAGATTAATAATGCTCAGCTTGTTACCTCCAACTGCTGAGAGAATACAGCACCTCTACTTATAGAGAGGTCAGACTTGCCAGAATTTTGTAACTAACCATTATAATACTGAATTATTAATTCCTAGGAAATTAACTTATCGTCTAGGGATTCCGCTATGAGAAACAAAAAACAGATACAGAGCACAGGACCCAGGTAGTAAAGCACAATGGGGGTGCTCCCATTTAAATCAACTTCTTAACAGTTCTATAACATTCAGTTTTTCTGTTACTATCTTCCAGCACCAAATAAATATCAACATCCTTTTACTATAGGTTTAACTCTCCATTTATTCTCCACTGTGAGCAGTGCTATATATTTGTTTTATGTTGTGCTGTACATGAGCAGTATAAAACACATTATTCAGAAACTGTTATGCACACATGCTTGTTTACTGGATCTTGTATTGCAGGATAGTTCTTTATTAAAAGGCCGTATTTGTTCTACAATGCACAGTTCACACACCGGAGAATGGGAAGTCAATATGACCATGTACAAACTAACTTTTTATTTCAAGTACTTTGAGACAATTCTTCAGTTTGCTGGCAACAACTTGACAATGGTGCTCTGGATGAGAAAAGTTAACACGTAAGAAACAAAGTGAAAAACTGATTTGCATTAGTATGTCATGGTGTATATGCCTGTGCACACCTGGCACTGGGGTGAACAAAAGAGGAATGAGACTGGTGGAACACATTCCTCAAGACACTGGACACAGACTATCAATTTTTGTCTCATTTATGCCTAAGTTTTACCATGGACACGTGCAGCACAAAACCCATGCCAAGTCCCATATTAAGCAAAACACCTCAAAAAAGGCTAAACTAATACAACAAACTGGAAAACTCAAATTAACAGAACAATCTCAAGCACAGTAGCTTAACAACCATCAATCATCAGTGTTAGTAAAGTTT
Organism: Formicarius rufipectus; assembly: GCA_013399695.1. Lineage (NCBI taxonomy): Eukaryota > Metazoa > Chordata > Aves > Passeriformes > Formicariidae > Formicarius > Formicarius rufipectus. The sequence goes on along the minus strand of VXAU01005000.1, from coordinate 611,833 downwards.
TATGCCTTGCTGGAACCTTTGGAAAATATTTCATCTAAAGACTAAAGAGCTTGCTAGCAACAGCACAGCAGTGGAATGAAATTCACACAAAAATCTCACTATGGTTTGACTACAGAAAGTTCTACACACAACCAAGGAAAAAAGAAAACAATCAACATATTGCATCATTTCACAGTGTACAAGTAAGTATTCAGGAAGAGAAGCCAATTTTCCATGTGGTCACTCTTGTGTTCTCTGTTTCATGAAGGACACCATTTGCAGATTGCTACAGTGTGTTTCTCTTGCTTCTTCCCCTACCATCCATTCCAGCAGCTTATAGCTCTTTACTGACCCTGCTTTACCACAGGAAATCCAACTGCATCCTTTAGCAAATATCAAGGAAATACAAACCTGTGTAAAGACATACAAAAAATATGCTATTCCCTTTCCTTTGCATCATCAAGACAAAGGAAATTAAAGATTGAAAGTTACACTGCAATAAAAAATATATTTGAAAACAAGCCAAAAAAATCGTATTTCACATTAGAAAGGCATCACCTGAGTTTCTAAACAATTCTGGTTTTGTCATTATTTCTCAATTCAGAAATATATTAATTATGCCTGTCTCCCTCTGATGGTTTTGGCTGGAATAATTTTCTTCATAATAGATATCATGGGGCTATGGTTTGGATTTGTGCTGAAAACAAACATACTCGAGTGTGCAGATTTTGCTTTACCTATTAAACTGTCTTTATCTCAACTCATAAGTCTTCTAACTTGTGCTTTCTTGCTTCCTCCACTCATCCCATTGGGGGGTCAATGAGTGAGCCGCTGCATGGCTCCCAGCTCAAGTGCTGGCTGGGGTTAAATGATGACATCCATAAATCAGGAAACTATCCACAGCAAAGTGAAATTCCATCTTTTCCACTGAAGTTGAACAGTAAGTAATGTGGCTTTTTAAACTTAATTCCTTTAAAATGTAATGCGTGCTTCATGCCAATATTATTTTTGGAGGAAGCCAGAAAAATACTAGGAATGGCAGAAATAGCTACAGGATTTCTCAAAAATACATAATTACTCCATTCTAATTGCAGGTGAAGACCTCCTCAGCTCAACACAATAGTCCAGCTAAAGAACAACTTCCATCAACATTACAGAAAACGTTGGTACATCGTCAAGATGAGCACATCTTACTTTAACCACAGCTGAGGCACCAGCCTCCTTTTTGTACATGTGTATCATACGTTTTGAAGAATGATTTTCCTTCAGCTCCCAAAAAATTTGATTTACAGTCTGTAGACACCAGATGACACGATCTTCCTTCTAGTCCTGTTTGCCTTCCCGCCACTGCCGTGAACCCTCATTCCAGGCTACATATACAAAGAGAGCAAGTACCACATGAACAGTAACTACAGCCACTATGGCAGCATAAAAATAGCTGTCTCTGTCGGACATTCCTAAAGAACCTGGGAAAACAAAGACAGTAAAGAATATCAGTTATTAGGAACTAGCAAGTCACAATTCTTCCTAAAGACCAAAGTTACAATTGCTCCTGTATCAAAAGACTAAGCTCAAAACGATTCACAGGGAAGATTTCACCGTGATAGTTAAAGGCCTTGAAACTACTCCTAGAACAAAGCAACACTGCAATATTCAATATTTAAGATAAAATCCCCTGGATCTGACATCAACAGCTTAGAGTTCTACAACATTCTTTTTTTCTGTTATTATCTTCCAGCACCAAATAAACATCCTTTTTTTCCTAACTATTTTTGTGGGCAGGAAAAAGAGGAGGCGGAGGAAGGGAAGAAGGGGAAGACTTCTATAATTTACTTTCCACTATAATAGAAGAAAACGGCAGAAGAACAATTAAATTTAGAGGACTATTACCTTCTATATTTAGACTATAAACCAATAATTCCCCACCAGTTTAATTACATGAATGCATCTCTCATGAAATAAGCCTTCAAATATCGGAAGACCAAACACCCAAATACTGTTTCCCTTAATTAATTTAAAGAAACTCCCAACAAAATCCCCCAAAGAGCAAAAAAAATCCACTTCAAAAATACCACCCTTCAAACACAAGCTCAGTCCTTTCAGATCTTGTCATTAACTCACACACTGTAGTTAAGGCTCAGCTTGCTACACCTCAGATAAAGAAAACAAACAAAAGGATCTTAAAAGTTACTTAAGCTTTGAGCCTTCTGCGTACTACACACAGCAGTACACACCAAAGAGAACAGTCTCAGAACAACTCAGTTACATACAAACTGCTCTTAAAAGCAGCTGCTTTCACCCTCCCCTCCTCCCCACTGCTGAAGGAGATAACTTCCTAGTACTGCAGGAGAAAGGTATTAAAGCCTTGCAGAATCGAGACCATAATACGGCTAGTTGTTCAAACAAACAGCTAAAATCTCTCTTCCTGTTCATTTTCCTTCCTTTTTTTTAATTAAAACAAAGTTCTATAAGCAGCCACATTCAATAGCTGAAATTGCATATATGAATTAACTTGTTTACACTTACAAATACAAAAAATAAACCCCATAAACATTATCCCATCTTGAACACACCTTTATTTTGCAACATCTGCAGGAAACACATCCATGATGATTCTGACAAAGGTCTACTGTAGGGTGTTGTTAGACACCCTTTAGGTAAGGGGAGCAATGCACCTCTTTACTATATAAGCACTGTATAACAAACTGCAAATACTGGATTGCAGACCACAATGCAGGGAAGGATGCATTGACCATTTATATAATTTTCTGTTCTAATCAGACATTACAGAACCCTGTGTCTGCATAAAGAAACAAATATTCAAAACAGGAAAAACAAAGATGTTATTAAAGGACTGTACTTTTCCTCTTTTTTTTAATAATAATGCTAATTGGCAGCAGCAGAATTACCTTCAAATACATAAGCCTTTGATGAAAAATATAGCCCAACTGGTAATGTAATCATTAGAGCTGTGAAGAACAGAAGCGTTCTTAAAGTTGATGTTAATGAACCCTCATTTCTGAAATAAATAAGAGAAGTTACACAGAGAAGAAAGTCACAATACACATGCCTGAAACAGGACAACAATTTGTCCCAAACCAAAGCCAACTACTTTTCAAGAACTGAGTAACTGTATCATCCGGAAGCAATAAAGACTTGTGGTATGCACTTGTTGGCTGCAATAAAAATGACAGTATTCAAAATAATGTAATGATTCTGCCAGTCAAAGCTCACAAACATTATTAAAAACATTTTTTAGATTCTTTCTTTGTTATTGCCTTGCAAGCATTAACAATATAGGGGGGTTATGTTAATGCTTGTCAGTGTACTATTACATAATTATTAAACATCTACACATGCATTTGTCACATGACAGTTTTTTGCTCTAAAATTTGCCAAGTTCCTTTTTTTTTAAAAGTAACTACAAGTCCAGGAAAATGACAAATCCTACAGGCTAGGATATAGTGGAAAGTACACAGAATTACTTTAACAGATTACTACTGGAAGTTCCTTTTTATTGTTCCTCTATTTCAAAACAATTTTTCAACTTCCACTAAAAGAGCTGGAATAACTGCAGCAATAATCAGAACATAGAGCCAACAGACCAGAACCTTTTTCTCACTTCACAGACCTAAACCCAGAGAATCACCATGAAGGCTTAAGTACTAAGTAAGATCTCCCTGGACCTGATCTGCTAGAACAGGTTTTGGGTTTACAAAACACCACATAGAGCTTGTTTTGTGTGTCTTTCCACCAGTTCTCTGCCTGGCTGATTGCATTATTTTATGGTCAAGTAAACATGTCAGCCAGGCAATATCCTTCTGACTTTTAAAGATTACCTGATTCAAGGGCATGTGTCCTTAGGTCTTTGAAATACAGATATGCATAAAAGCCAATTCAAGTCAGGGATTCATAAAACTTAAAACTCTAAGGCACCTTGAAAACATTTTTTGCATATAAGTAGTTTCATATAAGTAGTTTCAGTAGTTTTACCAAGACATAATTATGCTATTGTGTATTGCTTGAAATCACATTTTAACCTTGACATCTCTCTGAGAAAAAGCTGGAAGTGGGGAAAAAAAATCCTCATCCTCTGAGAGTCTCACGCAGCCACGCACAGCTTCTCCACTGCAGCCAGCAGCACTTTTTGCTGACCATGTACTGCCATACATTTAGGTAGCATTAAAAAATCTTTTCCTGTACTTGGTGGCTTGGAGCGGAGAGCAAAACTCCACTCAAAACTTCCCTATGGAAATCAGAAACTATTCTATCAGCACTTACCCACAGAAGAGTAAGATGAACTCCAGCTTACTACCAAAGTTTAAAACTCCACTGCTGACAAATACTCTCCCTACACTGACATACTCTAACCACTCTCCCTATGCAGCAAAAACAAAGATTCGTGTATAACCCTAGCCCAGTTTATACCCCTCGGAGCTCAGCTTAGCTGCGGCCCGGCAGCCCCCACGCCCAAGTTTCAGGGGGGCCCAGGCAACCCCGGGGCCTCCTCCTCCTCCCTTCGCTGCGACCCCTCCAGGCCCCAGGGGCCGCCCAAGGCCCGAGCAGACCCCAGAGGCCACTCCAGGCCCGAGCAGATGCCCCCCAAGGCCCGAGCAGATCCCCCTAGGCCCGAACAGACCCCTCTAGGCCCGAACAGATCCCCCCAGACCCGAGGAGACCCCTNGATGGCGGGGCCTAGCGGGGGGAGGTGGGAACTGCAGCGGGGCCGGCCTGGGGGGAGGGAGGGATGGAGGGACAGAGGGATGCAGGGATAGAGGGATGCAGGAATATAAGGAGGGATGGAGGGACTCAGGGAGGGAGGGAAAGAGGGATGGAGGGATAGAGGGATGCTGGGATGTAGGCGTAAAGGGATTCTGGGATGCAGGATGGAGGGATGAATACATAGAGGGAAGAAGGGATGAAAGAATGGAGATATGAAGGGATGGAGAGATGCAGGGATGGAAGGAGGGACAGAGGGATGAGGGAACTGAGGGGTGGAGGGCAGCCTGAGGTCTGAACCACGGCAGTAGAGTCGGCTGGGCTTGTGCAGGGTTGCCTGTACAGGGAAAAACCACCCTGTGCAGGTTCACTGCTGGCTTGAAACAGCAGCACAGTGCCACTGTACAGGTGCTTTCCTCAAGGGAGGTGGAGAGTGACTGTGCATGGCAAAATTGCTCCCATATGTCTTGGGTAAAGGCCAAAGCTTTCCAGTGAATGGCAGTGGTCTCAGAGCCAGTAAAATCCACGGTATTGATGAACTCTCCAGTATGAAACAGTATAAATGAAATAACACAGGGCTACAGCATTCGCTAAAAGGAAATTGCAAAATACCTCTATGTTTTCCTGTTAGGAGGGAGGTTTGTTCATTTAAATATTTTCTGCTCTCCTGGCACTAAATCAAAATTCCTTCTCCAGACAAAGAAAAAGTTTCTGGACAAAATGTGAGAGAAATAGTCCCCAGCAAAACTAACAGGTGCTACCAATGAGAGACCATGGACTCCGACAGGTTTCACTCTCCTCTAGCCTGCTGGGCAAGAAATACTTCCAAGGTGGCACTGTTCAAGCTGTTAATTCATGTTCCTGGTACTCTGCTTAAATACTCACCAAGGGATGAACTTGAACCCAGCTTTTCAACAGAAGCCCAGAGTGTTACAGTCTCTGCTATGCAATCAGTCTCATTTGCAGGGGAACTAATTGTTAATAGTCAACAGCTTTGGCAGGAAACAAAGCCTTGCAAGATGGCAAACAAAAGCTCTGGGAAGGTGTTTCATAAATGTTGCCATTTAATCAAATCTCATATACCACAGCAATAACATATTTTCCCCTTTTATGGTAAAACCGTGTTGCTATCTTGCCACTCAGCCATGCCAAATCTTAATTGTGTGAGTCACTAACTGCACACATGACTTCTTCCTCATGTTTTCCTGCAGTGTGCAGATATCCAGCATTACTGCAGCCCTGCACGGTGGCCTCTGCTCTGCTTCTTGCTGCAGTGCCATATAACACATGGCATGTCAAGGTGGCCTCTTCTTTCCCTCCTGGGCCAGCATGGCATCCTGCTGCCCTGCAAGAGAAGAAATATGAAAGGGTTGTTTTCCTTGTATTCAATAAGATTAGGAAATAAGCACTTTGTTCTTGGTAGTTCCTGCTTTGAACTTGTCCCTCAGAGTGAGTTTCCCCCACCTGGGCTAGAGGCAATGGATGCTACCTTGCCCTGGCAGCTGTAGTGTGTAAAAGAGGAAGGCAAGGAGCAGAACTGTCTGCAGCACTGATTTTTTTAACCTCTATTATGAATAATGATCACTTTATAATGTTTTCTCCAGTATATGTGAGAAAGAAGGTGAATTTGGTTAGAAGCATTTCTTCCCCAGCAATGAATGTAGCTCAGCTGGTGACCCTCCTGCTTGTTAAGGTGCAGCACTGTTCAGGCTGTTCAGTGCCTACAGAGTCAGGTCTGGTTCTTGTGGTTCACGTTTTCACTGTAAACTAACAAATTTTATGCTTTTTTACAAGAGAACAGCTCTCCTTGTATTTGATTCCACTGCCAGCTGAGCCAGCAAGAAAGATAGGTTGCATGAGGAGGGCAGAAGGGGGACAAGTGGGTGCCTTTGTAACCCCTACTCACCTGGATGGGGATGCAAGGAGGGTTTGTTAGCTTAAAACTTCCAACTACTTCTTCAAAACATCTAATTAAATTACAGCTAGCCACTCACAAAATTCAACCTAACCGTGGGAGCAGGTTTTGTTTACTGAACAAATTGAGTTTATTTCTCAACAAATAAAAATAATTTATCAAAAAATCAATGAAGTTAAATTATTGTTAAGATATAAATCAGATGACTGAAAAGGTATGAACGTGGGTGCAGAGAAAAATTTAATTGCTTGATGATGTTCTTGCCACTTCTGTTTAGAATTTTCTGTTTGTTATCTCAGTAGGAAAAGCAATGACATAAGACAGTTTAATAACAAAACAAGGAAACATAAAAGTGGAGTAAGTCTCTTACCGTATAAACTTACCATAAAGATGGGTATCAAGGATAGAAAGTAGCAAATTCCTTAAGACTGAACAGTCCAAGTAATTAACTTTTAATATAAAATTACTTTATTTCTCATCACACTGATGCTTCCATCTACCAAACATAATTTCGCAGAGTGACTTCCTGCATGTTGAGCTGCTTTTCTCTTGTGAGCACATAAAGGAAATACAGAACTATTAGAAAAACTTTTCAACTGTGAGAGAAAAAGAAGCATTTTCATGTTAGTTATTTAAAAGATCCGAAGCATACAAAGTTTTGTCTGTTTGCTTCAGCTTTTATACCTGACTTCTGAAATTTCAGACAAACCATAGACCCGTCTTACCTTCTGAATTACAGAGCAAATAGAAAACTTGCCCTTAAGCAGAAACTGTGCTGCAAGCACAAGAATCTGCCAGTTCTGAGACTAAATATCCACTGTTCTAAGAAATTGTCCTCGACAACATTTGCCAGGTGATGCTTGAAGAATATGAAAAGTAAAGCCAGCCCGTTTTCATGAGGGTCTGTGTCACAGCAAGAGCGCGTAGCAGGCAAGAAGGTGCCTGCTGAAGCAACACCATCTAGTGGGCAAATGGAGAAAGAGAATCACCCCAGCATGATCAGCACTGCAATGGTGGAAACTGGAAAGACGGTATTTAAAAACAAAACCACTTGCTAGCGAATATTTTTTTTTCAAGATTTGTGTCCATGGTAATGTATCAAAAGGGAAGATGACCAGAAAAGAAACAGGAGCAGGAAACAGACCAGTAACAGGCTCAGGTTACATAGTGTGATCTTGCAAAAGTGTCAAGTGATCCATGGAGCTGGGTTTTGCAGGGAGATTTCCCAGCAGCAAACAAGTAGTGTTATGCAGCCTCAGCTTGGAAATTGTTATTCCAAGAATAACAGAATTGGTAAGAATTGCACAGAATTGGTAAGTGTTTGTATGTGATTAGAGCTTATCCTCAGAGGAGATGGTGTAGAACAGCAGGAAGCTGTCAGACAGGGCTTTATTTTAAGTCATGGATTGCCATGGTTGGGGAAGGATATATAATGTTTATGACTGGATTTGCAGTGTGGAGGGATAATTCCTATATAAGAAATCTGGCATTTGTAGAGAGCAATAAAGTAGTTTATTACACCATCTGATAGAGCTTGGACAACTATAAGGGATGCTAAGTGTCTTTTGCTGAATAATGAGGACTTCTGTGATAGAACACTGTCCATTTTTTTCCAGCTGATCTAATTAAAGATTCCAGCTTTTCCTACCAACCTTTCCTCTTTCAATTTTTTCATGTTCTCAGTTCCAGCATTACTGTAAATATTCTATTTATCTTTTCTGTCAACCTCTATACCCCAGGAAAAAAGTGTTAAATTTTACAAAAGGAGAAATGAAAGGATTGGATGACTCTGTTTAAAACTCTTCGTGGTAATCCAGGCTGAAATCCCAACAAGCACAGAGCATGTTGCATAGCTGACCACCCAGGCACTGTGGAAATAGAGCCACAGTAACACTAATGCTTGGGTTAGCAAAGAAACCATTTATCTAGGCATTACAGGGCTCTATTCCCTGTTATAGAACATTCCAGCATAAGTTAGAGCAAAGAGTTTAGACATCCCTATTAGCTAATGGAGCTTACAAGTCTCACAGTGTAATTTTCACCTCTTGCAATTATTGTTGTCATTTTGCAATGAAAACATTGGGCTACTGAAGGAAGTGGCTGCCTTCCACACGCATTGTGAAATACCTGAGGCACCTGCATTAACAGAGTGGGAAAGGCTTCATTCCCACAGCTGATAAAAGTCAACTAATATAAATTTCAGGTGAGACCCTAGATGCTAAATGAAAGAGAAATCCTCTTTTTCTGTAGAGGCAAATACAGTAAAAGACTCACATGTTACATGCAATTAAAGCAGTATGTGATATTCTGTACCTCTGCCCAGACAAACAGTGCTGACTACAGATTTGTCATAACATTTTTTTGCAGGGTTAGGGGGGTACTTTCCCAAAAATTAGTGTATGTTAGCACGTAACACAGAAAACATAAACCCTTCCCACTGCTATCTGGGCTATGGTTAGCTTTGGAAAATATAAAAGGTTACTGTGAAGATGGAGAGTTATAGGGGTGATGTTCCTGATGGCCTCGTTCTTGACCAGTAGCGGGCTCATCTTGGAGCTGGCTGGCATTGGCTTTGTTGGATACAGAGGAAGCTTTTGGTATCTTCTCACCCTACAGTCTTTTCCACCAAAACCTTGAAATGCAAATCCAACACAATACAGAATTATTTAAATTTTAGAAGACTTAATAAGAGTATTCAACAATTAAAAAATTGTCATGACAATTAGCTTTGACATTAAAAGGAACATCTGATATATGAAACTCCCAGCCTAAGGAGACCACAACAAAGCCCTTGAAATATATAATACATCTTAGTATTGCCTTGGCATGACAGGAGCCCCAGCAGGGTCTCTGCTCACTCTACTCCTTACATTGCATGGCTGCAGTTGCTGTTCTTTGAGCTCCCCAGACATGATGTCATTCTACTGGCTAAGGGACTGTTTTCACTGCACTGTTCACCTGAGTGGCTGTCTCCACTCCCAAGCACTGGCAATATCCACCCAGCACCTGGTGTGACTGTGCAGAGACTCAGGGGGTGCCTCTTATCCCAAGGAGAATGCTGTGGAGCAAAGCATTATCTTCAGAGATCTTCCAATGGATGGATTAATAATGCCCAGCTTGTTGCCTCCAACTGCTGAGAGAATACAGCACCTCTACTTATAGAGAGGTCAAACTTGACAGAATTTTGTAACTAACCAGTTATAGTAATGAATTATTAATTCCTAGGAAATTAACTTATCGTCTAGGGATTCTGCTATGAGAATACATAAAATAGATAGAGAGCACAGGACCCAGCTATTAAAGCATGACAAACGTGTTCCCATTGAAGTCTACAGCTTTGACTTCTATAACATTCAGTTTTTCTGTCCTGTCTTCCAGCACCAAATAAACCTGAACATTCTTTTTCCACAAGCGTAACTCACTTTGTGGGGCAGGAAAATGTGGAGGTGAGGGGATGGATAATTCTATATATGCCAGTTTCTCAGAATAAAACAGTAGAACAACAACCACTTAGAGAAATACTTCCTGGTTATTTGATGAAAATGTGTTCCTTGGCTGTAACTTGATCACGTGTGCAAAAAATTCACATCTGACTAATCTGACACTAGATTATTAGATAAAATTCACAGTATTGTTTAGCTGAGGCAGATCACAAACACTGTCCACCTTTGCCAAAAGGTTTAGTCACAAGGGGGAGATTGCTTTTTAGTTAACACTAGAAATTTTCCAAGAAAAAAAGTATTCAGCAAATGCAGAACAATTGAGTTGCTCTAAGTGCCCAAAAAAAACATAGACAATTGGAGATGTTTCTACTTTTATACCCAAACACTAAAGCACTAAACCATTCATCTAGGGTTATGTGGGGTCTTCTGCATTTATTATTTCTGAGGTGTTTATTTTCCTTATTTGATTCCCTAAGAAATTTACCTGCACCTATTCTAGAAAACCAGTTAGGGCTGAGGCATAGGCATGAACTCCACCTGTCATCATCCCTGTTACATTTGGCCAGCGTGCTCCGGGAGTGGGTAGCCCTGTGGAAGCCAGCACTCTGTAGGCACCATGCGGGGACAGCTGGGCAGCACCAAGTCCCAGCAGGTGACACAGAAAACCACCTGTTCTCTTGCTGACTTTGCAGGCACCACTGGAAGCAAGACAGTGGGTAGAGGAAACACAACTAGGCAACACCTTGTATCAGCAGAGCAGGTTTTGGGGTTGGCGCACACAGCTCTAGGCTGGGAGGGATGTGGCCAGGGCCGCAGCGCACTGGGAGCAGTAGGGGAAGAGCAATCCATAAGTCTGGATAGCAGGGGATTGTGCAACAAACATTAAATGTGTTCCTCAACTCCACCCATACAAATAAACTGGAAAAGCAGTTGTTCCCTGGACAGATCTAGAGACACATTTTACAGAGTTTGGAAACATATGCATGGGTTTTATGGCTTGAATAATGTCTGCTCATAAAAAGGATGTTGTTTTATGAAAAGGAAACTGTAATACTTTATGCCTACTAGCTCTGGGATGACAGACATCGTCCTTCAAAAGATACCCTCAGCAGCACAATTGCAGCCATTCCTTACTTGCAGGTGAGCACAGAAGAAGCAGGAAGCCCAGATTCTCAGTAAGTTCTTAAGAAGGTCCTGGTGTGAAGCATTCCCATTTGGCTTTGAGATTAATACCTGTAGTGCAGAATAAGAGGGAAGGGGTTGTTTGCTGTGGGGCAGGATCACAGCCATACCCATGTGGCTTTCCTCTTGGTCTAAGAGGGCATATCTGGTGCCTGGCAGTCAGGTTGGACAAGTGGTTGCATTACATCTTTCTTACCCAACACTTGAGGTCAGGTGACAACAGACCGATGCTGTTTGCATTCCCTTCCCTGTGATGCATCTGGCAATGTCAGAGTCACAGCACCCCAGCTGCTTCAGCATGGGGCCTTGTATTTCAAGAAAGAGTTGGACTTTGTTTTACCTTCACGTCACAGTGACAGAAACAAACTGAAAAAAATCCCAAACCCCACAGACTTTAAAGAATACCTGAAAAAATAATTGTTTATAAAAGTGACATGGTGAGCAAAGAAATTACTTCTCAGTGCTATGACTGTGGTCCATCAGAAATGGGATGAGAGAGAGAGAGGAAACAGAATTGCAACCATTCCCCAGGTGTACAAGCACACACTGACTGTAAACTCTTCCCCTTCCCAGGTCTGTGAACCTTTTTCTCAAAGGTGCTGTTCTCAGCAGATGTATAATAAAACAATTACTTCACCTACTACTAATATAAAGTCCTTGAAAGGACAGTACAGGGGTAAAAGTACTCCCTAAGCTCACTCAGGGACATAAATGCCAATTCACTGAAAATAATACAATCTATGAAATAAAAACATCATTTTGATTAGTTCTCAAAGTCCCAAACTCCTTTAAAATTAATTAGAAATCAGAGGTTTCTGGCTCTAACCCTGTCTTGGAAGACTTCTTGCCATCTTTTTATAACCAGAATTGGTGAAATCTTTGTCCAGGTGCTGTAAGGTTTTGGCACTAGAGACTAGAAACCTTTAAGAATTTATTAGTGGAGCAGTCAAACCTCAATAAATTCAGCCAAATACTTCTGGGACCCTCATTCCCATATCTGATACTAAAATTCCTGCCCAAGTCATAGAAAGTTGTCCAGATTGTGGCAAAGAATGGATTTAAACTTGCATTTTTCATGACATGGTTATGGAACATGAAACAGATTTTTTTTTTTCTTTAAAGAAAGGGAACCAACCTGCTACAGACTTTTTACCTGAAACTACTGTATTGATGATAAATAAGTAAAAATAAAGCAACTGGAATAAATGCATTTATTTAACTGTTATTTGCCCCTGTTTTCTATTGCTGCCCTTGTAGGTCATTTTGCATGTGTGAGATGAAGTTAGGGGCTTTGTATATTTGCATGTAGGTGTAAAACATAGAAGATAAGATGGAAAGAAAAGCTGCTGTATTCAAAGTAGCCCCTGCAATAGTCACTGGTGCATTTGGGTAGTCACCAGAGTTCAAACAAATAATATTGCCAAGTGAGATCTACAAATGAGCTGTGTCCACACTGTATAGACAGTCAAACTGGGAATAAAGATAAGATAAAATAAAAGTCATCTTGTTTGGCTGACCAGGTAAAGAAAGTACTGTGGGGGACAGTGTTTCTGTGCATCACCATAGAGAAGAAAGAATTAAAATTGTCTCCATGATCCAGAAAAAATTGTCAGAAATACAAATTTCAGATTCTCCCAGACACCACAGAATTGCCTTTCTCCACTTCTTAAAACCTTTGTCTTTGTGGTGGAGCACAGCAGCTGCAGCTCTGTCATTGCCAGTCAACATTCCCCTCGATGCTGTAGCACAGGCTGAGTGAAGGACAACCACAGGACTCTCAAGCTAAGCAGAAAGATTTGGGTTAGACAGAAGATTGATAGATACAAACACATACATACACGTGTACTTTAAACCAGTCATAAGAAAGACAGTGGCTGTGAGTAAATAACACTGTATCACAACAATTAGCGATGCTACTGTGTGACTGCATTGTGTGGGAGGATTTAAAAACCTGTCACTTCGTTGTTGAAACAATCCTAAAAGAGAGGAATTTCTGATAAGCTTCACAACATCAGTCATTTGAAAATTGCTTCCTTTCTCTCTGCTCCAGAGAATCCCTATGTTATTTTCACTGCACTGACACAAAAAATAGTCCCTGGTCATCCTGTGTCCTGGAAAGCATTGCAGAGATCCAGGTCGCTGGGCCATCCACACAACAAAATTGATAAACTTTTATAAAATTATCAGCTTTCCCACCATCCTGTTACAAGCTAAGCCATCCATCAGTATGACAGTGATGTTATTTGCATCTCCAGTAAAATGAATGGTAATATTCTAATAGCCATACAGGATGTCAGCACCTTATGATGTAAGCCAGACTCAATTAACAGAGTAGCTAAATTTTAAGAGACACTGGGGCTTCAGTTCTGTCCTTTGCATTTGGCACCTTAATTAGCTAATAAATCTCCAAGGTCAGCTACAGAGACAGGAGTTCTTTGTTTGAATCCAGTACTCACCCAAAAGATATTTTAATCCAGTTAGAGCCTCAGTTTGAATGAACACTTCTCAAAGGACACCATGAATGTATGTATTTAATTTACTAAGCAGCACACTTCATATTTTCTCCACCAAGAAGGATGGAGAGGTGCAAGTCAAGCTTTCCTCTCTGCCCAGACTTCCTGTTAGGCACAAAGAGAAGCGAGTCACCAGGAGATGCTGCTCAGTGAAACAACAGCATGTCCATGCTCTCAATGAAGGCTCTCAATGAAACTCTGCTTTATCCATGCTCACTTTGTTGCAGGAAAAAGGCAAGCACAGAATGTGTCACTGAGCAGCAGCTGCTGCACAACTGTGCAGTCAGACATCTATGAGGATGGTTTGCTTCTACACTTTAAAAATGCAAATATGTGCCTGTTTGGTTTTCAACCACAGAAGAGATATGGAATATGAAAATCTAGAGCTTTGGAGATTTTTATATCTGGAGATATCAAAAAGAGAGGCAATAGTCACCACTTCTTCTGCACATCAGAACTGGTGACCCTCTCCCTTAAAAATGTGGAAGTCCTCTGAGACCTCGCCAGGGAAGGAATTACAGTCTTTAAAACTCACATGGGAAAACAGCTGAAGTCTCAGAGAGTGTCAGGACTTAGACTTAATATTTTCTGATTTTCTTCACAAAGTATCAAAATATGACAAAATACTCAATCCTGCCCCTGGAGACTCCTTGATGAACACAGGGACAGACCAGGATCTTTGGAGCAGCTCTCTGGCAGGCAGTGAAGGACTGTGCTCTACAGGCCCTGGATGGATGGGATGCAGTCATGGGGAGATATGAAGAGGACAAAGCACCCTATGTGCTGCAGAGGTCAGTATTTTTCAACCTTTACTTTTGACATGATGGCCTCTCCTTTCAGGTGGAGACTTCTCATTACCTCTAGTCTTCTCAGCACACAGGCAAACACATCAGTGCTCCTCTGTAATTGGTTTGCATGTAGGAACTTGTGCGTTTTGAGAAGCTGTTGCAGAACAGGGAGCCTTAGAGGACCTGGAGGTGCCAAAGTCTGGCCAGGATTCTATTTGCTTTCCACTGTCATAACTCTCCATTACCTCAAGTCTCTGCCCCATGACTTCCCTCCTCATACAGCTACATGTTCCTGCTATCCATGTAAAAATGAGAAAACATCCTTTTCTCTCCATCAGGCCTCTCACCAGGACACCCTTCTTCCCCTCATCCACAACTGAACTGGCTGCTTCAGTGGTATAAGCAGCCCCACAGTAGTTATCCACTTGGTGCTGTGTGAAAAGTCTATGCTCTATCATCCACTCATGGTAAAATTTGCAGACAATTATTAAACTTATTAATTAAGCAGGTTAGAAAACATAAAACACAAAAAGTTTTGCTTCAAGGCTGTAGAGAACAGCATACACCTGACATGTGGCGTGCAGGACACGGGAATGTGTGTTACCTTGGTAGCAGCTCCAGGCTGAGTGACAGATGTTTGTTTCACTCAGAGTGCCAACAATATAGCAAGTACTTTCTAAATCTCCCTGCCTCCTTCTTACAAGGAGATGTTTTCCTTGCTGGTCTTTCCTTTGCTTGTTACTATTTCTGATGAGGTTAATAGGAATTTGGCCTTTAATGAAGTCTTATATTAAGGAATAGTGACTGTTGTATGCAGAAGAGAAAAGGTCTCTTTTCCTGACTAATTCTTCTTCAACTTAGAAGGATCCCCTCAAAATTAATCTGATAAATTGAAAAAAATGGCTGAGTATGATGTAACTGTGGTTGTCAGTAACCTCACTTAAGGGTTAGGGAGTTCTTTTCATTGCTATGGCAAATCTGTGATCTTTCCTCTGGGAAAAATTCCTAGGAAATACTTATGAGTCTTGACTTTATGTGCAGACTATCACTGCTGCTGATGTTTTCCTGAATATGCTTTAGATACAGCCAGCAGGTTCCCTGTCAGCTGCAGCTGCCCTGGAGCTGGTTTTCCACTTATTTGAAGGCAATTAGTCCTTAATCATATTACCACTCACCAGCTCCCCATCAAGCTTGGAGCAGAGTGACTTGGCTCACAGTTTGACTTTCCCAGCCCCTTCCTTATGTTCCCTAGATATTCAGAATCTGCACACTTTTAGGATTTATTTCTTCTATAAAGGAAAATGTATAATGCCACAGGGTTTGCTCTTTGTTTCCCTTCATGCCACCAGTGAAGGCTGCACTATCCCACTCCTCCCCGGAGCCCAACACTGTTAATCCATTTTCCTTCCCTGAGCTGCTTCATGGGACAAGAGCGATACAGAGACTCCTCAGGAAAACAAGATACTTCTCAGAGAACCTCAGACCTGGTCCTCACTAAAATGCTTTCCACATAGTCCAAAAAAGAAAGCTGTACCAGAAACTTTCCCTGTCAGCATCCCACGCCTTGCTCTGTTCAACTGTACTAGGTCACTATTCTCTGCAGAAGAAGTGGCCCTGAAGACACCAAAGTTTCACCTTTGCTGGAGCTCAAGAGGCATGGTGGTGCCTAGATGCTGTGCTGCCAGAGCCCAGCTGCCACTGTCCTGTTCCTCACTGTAAGCAACAGCTCCTCTGAGGAAGCACTGCAAATGTTCTTGAGTGGGCTTCCCAGCTTCTGAATTCCACAGCTCCACGAGGGTCAGGGGACCAGGGCAAATTGCACAAACTGAGGCTTAACTTCAGTTAAGCCTATGTTAATTTAGAATCATAGAAAAACCCCTAAGATCATCGAGTCCAACCATTAATGTAACAGGGGCAGGTCCAGCACTAAACCATGTCCCCAAGCACCACATCCACACTTGTTTTTGAACACTTCCAGGGATTGTGATTCTACCGCTTTCCTAGGCAGTGTGTTCCAATGTTTGAGCACCCTTTCAGTGAAGAAATTTACTCAGACTAAGCTCGAGAAGAGACCTGATGAAAAGACTGAATTCTTCTAAAAGCCTGAGCAGTGTGTCCCATGTGATTGCAAAGCGTAGTCACCTCTGCCTGCCCAAAACACTGCATATTGTGTGCGCTTCCCAGGCTCAGTCCCTGCTGGTGCCAGGGCTGCAGCACGTTAAATAACAAAGTCCTTCTTGCCCCGTGCCCCAGAGCAGGGCTGGAGGCAGCTCCGGAGCTGGGACACACTGGGCTTCCTGCAGCCACGGCATCTTCCTTCCCAGAGCAGAGAGAGCCCTTTCCCGGGACCCAGCTCGGGAGGTGCTGGGCTCGACTGCTCCCGGGCGGGCAGCAGCCCCTAGATGGAGCTGCACGGCAGGGAATGGGCACCCG
>VXAU01005000.1:455397-594848 GCA_013399695.1 Formicarius rufipectus | reverse complement strand
CGTGTCCGCGACCCCTCGCCTGCAGGGTCCTCTGTTCAGCATCACTGTGCAGAGCCCCCAGATCAGGTTAGGGGTGCAGTGAAAGCCCAGCCGATCGTGGGAAGGATGACTGGGTCTGGGAGTTTAACTCTGTTTCATTAACTCCCCTGTTTCAAAGCTTTTCATAGAAGAAGCGGGGTGCACTTTTCTAAAATTGTTTTAGTAGAGAAGGAAACATAGCTGAGTACTAATCAAAGGAGTTTATTTCTGGTTATTAAAGGGGAAAAACCAGGTTTGTTTGATTGCATAATATTTTATAATCCAGCATCTATTTTACATTTTCAGACTGAAGCTTTGTAGTCCTTGCCTGCTCTGCTCATCAGTGAACTGGGAGATACCCAAACACAAGCTTAAACCACAGCAGCACCTGTGAGGACCCAGCTGCCAGCAGAGCCCCCAGCTCATGACTGTCCTTGCACTGGGACCATGGGTGCTTGGCACTGCCATTTCTGCAGCAGACCTAGGACCCACCCAAGGGTGCTGAGGAAAGGCTGGACATGAGTTCAGAAAGAGCAGGAGCTGCTCATGTCCATCCAGACTTCAGTACAGGTAATAATCCTGCATCTAAATTATGTCTGTTTTTTGCTGGAATACCAATACTTTTTTTTTTTTTAATGAAGTTTATGCCATATAATGGAAATCACAGACTGAGCTTTGAAGAATCTGCATTAGCACTATTTGTCAAGCCAGAGTCTGACCTAAAGGCCATGGATGCAGAGAAAACTGCTGCTGCCTTGGGTGAACATTGGCAGGTTGCTACAACTACACTGTGGGGGAAAATTGTGCTCTGCATTAGCTGTGTGAGAGCAGCCAGCCTGAAGGTGACAATTTCCCCAGACAGAACATCTCATCTCCCCGGAGACTAGGTCAAGTGTAAACACACTCCTCCTTTGAGACACAAAAGCATAATTACAGTTCCTGGAATTGCTCTGGTAAGAGCATTGACTTTCCCCAAGAAAATGAAACTCACAGGAATGCCTTTTTCTTCTCCCTTTCTTCCATAAAATGATGGCCAGAAACTCCCTCAGATAAGTATTTTTTTGCTCAGCGCATGCCACTTCAGATCAGTTGGGCTGGATCCATCCACAAAAGATGCTGAACAGTTGGTGTTTAGCCCACACAAAATCCTATCCACATCCACAAAAAAAGGTCTTCCTCTGCTTTTCTCACCTACAGGACTCGATTCAGATGATATTTTCAGAACATGCAGAAGCCAGAGAAGCAACTATTGTCCTCAGCTCATTTACCCGGTTTCGGTGGTGGGGTGGTCATCTCAGACTGAGGAGAAATGGGCTTTTCTTCTGAGATACTCTGTTAAGGTTCAATTCACACCTGACTGCCAGGGGACCATTCCCAAGCACCCAGCAGCCGACGAGTCTGGGATGGCTACTCTCTTTGGCACTTCACTGTTTTGTTGACTGTATGTAAGGAAAAGTGCTTATTGCTTTTAATCTTCTAGCATTTCCCCAAGCAAATCTCCAACACATTGAAAGATTTTTCAGAGAACCGAGATTTGACTTAAAAGTGTGAAGGTCTGAAGATCATCAAGAATGTTCCAGTAGCACTTCCAAGTGTCATTTGTCCTCCTCTGCAGCCACCTCCAGGACAAGAGCTGAGAAAGGAGTAGCAGTGTTGGAGGGGAAGATTGTGCGTCTAGATGGTACACAGTGGAAACCACTCCTGCAAATACAAAAAGCAAAACGGGTGATCTGAGCAGAGCAGTGAGAGAAAGGAACCTTTATTTTTTCCCCTACTGCATGGTGGTTGTGAATTGTTTTAGTAATCATAAGTAATGATGGTGGTGTCATGCCTCATTCAACACACCATGCCCCCAAATACCTCAACTTGTTCCTCTCACAACAGCCAAAGAATCGTCATGTTCCACAACTCCAGTTTTCATCTTGCTGCCTCCTATCCCAGTACAAGCCTGGGCTAGTTTTATGAATTCTGACGATGTTGCAGCCTAATGTGGCAGTCTGACAGATGCCAACTGAAGGAAAGGAAGGGGGGATTTAATAGCACTGGCCCAAGCACTGAGCTGGTAATGAAGAAGGGTTGTTATTAGTCATTTGCATAACATAAAAAGGAGATTCAGATCTAGGCTTAATAAATTCTTCCTTGTGTGAAATAACACAGTTATAGCCATTTCTATAAAAATGTCAAAGCCTTTATGTGAAGTAAGTGTTCTTTCAGAGCATAAAATACAGTCCAACGACTCAATAAAAATCACTTGTGTCAGTACACCGATTTCTTTGCAGTGTCACTCACAAGGTGATGGGTGTGAACTGAAGCATCGCACTCGTTCTCACCTGGACTGTGAGACAACATAGTGACAAGAAGAGCTAAAGTCAGGGCAGAAGAACTAAACGGGTAAGGAGCAGTCACAGAGAAGCAATGCCCTGGGTGTGGATTTACTAAAAAGGCATGCTGCTTTATTTTGGTTTGGTGGTATTTTGGCCCTGTGAAACTCTAGGTGAACACCCAAGATTAGGAGGTAACAGTGGTCTCAGAGGTGGGTCAAACCCCAGCCAGTGGGAAGTGCATGGATTTGGTGGCCAGGCAGCAAAGAGCGACCCAGCACTGTGGAGTTAGTTTTGGTACTGGGCATAACCTGCAGGAGGCAGATTCAGGTCCTCAAAGACAGCTGGTGATGTTCCATGTGGAAAAAATCACTGCTACAGTGGGGGAAGGCGCAGCTGCAAGTGCCCTGACTGTGTGGTGGTGTTACAGGAGCCTCAGCCAGCTGCTCCATGTAATTCCCTGTCCAGCACTGTCCCCTTGGAGAGTTGCACATGCCCCATACAAGGGCCAGTGCCTGCTTGGGTTGCTCTGCAGTGCTCTGATTCCTTCAAGCACGGTTCCTGTAGAATAACAGGAGGTCAGAGGAGCCTGGGAGGCCTGGCCATGCCCTGCAGGGAACCCCAGAGTGGCCATCAGCACTAGCACAAAGGTTGACGACTTTCATTCATCTTCTCCTTGAGCAGCCCCAGGAGTTGAACCCTGTCTGAATCACAAATAACAACTAGTTTCCCTTGAAGACAGATACACTTTTCATACTTTGAGATGTTGAGACTCGGGGATCACGGTGACCTGGAAGAATCATCACACCGCAGCAGGAGTGTGAGTGCTATTTCTCAATGAACTAGTTGAGGTTGCCAGCAGCAGTGTTAAGTGCAAATTCAATGTTCCTTCTGGGTTATAATAACCTCTGAAAGGATATGCACAGCTGCAGAGGAACGAGCAGTTTGAGGAAGCACACTTTTCCTTCCACAGCACCCCACTGGCATGTCAACACTTTTCTGAAAGGATAGAGAACAGCAAATGCCCAGAGCTTGCCTGCCCTGGTATGGGCAGATCATCATCATCATGGTTAGACTTCCCAAACGAAGATTTGGGAAGGTTTTACCCACGCTTGCTGCAAGCGTGCTGATGGCTGACAAGGCCAATGCGAGATAGGCAAGTCCGGTTGCAAAAGGCACAGCAGAAAGTCTCCGTAGGTGGCACTGTCAAGGCACGGTTCTTTCTGCATTGTTTTTTCTCCTCCAGACTGATTCTGCGTGCAGTTTCAAAGGAGACAGCAGCGTTATAGATTGTGTGTCTCCACGTCTCCTGACTGGAGGCCAGGGTGGACCACTGATGGTGGTCAATATGGCCAAGGCTGAGGTGTTGTTTCAGGCAGTCCTTGTATCTCCTCTTCAGGGCTCCTCTCTTGTGGCAGCCGGTGGCGAGTTCATCATAAAGCACGATCTTAGGGAGGCGGTGATCCTCTATCCTGGAGACGTGCCCTGCCNGGCTCTGTAGACACTGATCTTTGTGCTTTTTTTTCAGGTGTTTATTGCACCAGACTCTTTTATGGAGATCTCGATGAAGATAACGGCATCTACATCCGGTATCGTACTGATGGAAGCCTCTTCAACCTAAGGAGGCTGAAGGCCCACTCTAAGACCCTAAACCACCTTGTCCACGAGCTGCTTTTTGCTGACAAAGCTGCCCTCGTTGCCCACACAGAAGCAGCTCTGCAGCGCTTAACATCCTGCTTTGCAGAGGCTGCTGACCTTTTTGGGCTGGAATTCAGCCTGAAGAAGACAGAAGTTCTCTATCAACCTGCACCTCAGGAAGTTTTCCATCACCCCCACATCACCAAAGGTGAATCAGAGCTTAAGTCAGTCCAGCAGTGCACTTATCTGGGAAGTATCATTTCCTCAGATGGTAAGATTGACAAAGAGATTGACAACAGGTTAGCAAAGGCATACAGAGCTTTATGGGCAGATACGAGCACAGACTCCATACAATGGCTACCATCCAGCATCAGAGTTTGAATAGGTGAATCCTGAAAGAATGTTATCTAAAAAGCAGCATTACAAAGAGTTACTCATGGAAACATACCAGTGGTTCCATCATCCACCCCAGCATGAACTGGGGCAGCAAGGAGGGCTAGGTCAGAGACCAAAGCAACAGATGGAAGCCAATGTGTATGTCCCTTGCAGCATAAGCCCTGCACAGTCACCACCTCCAGTTCTACAGGTCTTTGGTTCACAAAATCCACACAATATAATAGAAAGGGTACACATGGCTGTTTTTCTCATGGTCTTGTGCCAGACGTCAGAGGCTGGAACATGTGTGATATGTGGGATATGGTGGTGAGGCACTGGGACACATTGCCCACTGAAGTTGTGGCTGCCCCATCCCAGGTTCTCCAGGGCCCACGCTGACTGCGCTGCACCTTTCAACCTGGAAGCTCTCTCTGCTTAGCATGCTTGGAGAGAAACATTCAAGGTATCAGCTTTGCACGCTCTGCTCTTTTTCCCCTGAAGACACTTTCTTCCACAACCCATGGAGTTTCTGGGCAATACGACAAAAGCATTCATATTCATTAAAGCAATCTTTTGTTAACATTGTTAGAAAAAACTTTTACCAAGGGGAGAAATAGACCACCTGTAATTTTAAAAGTAATTTTCTCTAGTCCTGTAAGATATTCTCAGATGTAATAATACTCCAATAACAAGGTCATGCTGCACTTCCACAGAGCCTTTCCACCCCAAGTGCTTTAAAAGCTACTTCACCCTTCTCTGTCCCCTACAATATTGGCAGAATTTCAGACCACACAAAGAGAACATGGTTATGTCATCCACCCCACAGTCAAGACCCATGGCTGGGATGTGGCCAACTGGAAGGCAAGTCATGACTTTGTTTGGAAGTGGACAAACTGAGTCCAGCTGTCTGCCATACACACAAGCCTGTTCTTACATTTGCAAATATTCAGAAATCATGGGGAATTCCAGCTGTGGTTCCACAAGATGTGAGAAATTTTTTTCAGTCTCAATGAAAAGCATCACAGTCATACAACACAGCCCAGTGGTTGGGTAACAAGCCAATCAGCCAACTCAGATCTGCTCAAGACTTTCAAAGGAGTGACTTTGGAGCAGATTTCATCCCTGATCGAATACCAGCTGTGCTCCTGTAGCCAGCACAAAGCACAGAAGTTTAGCATACACTTGTGTGGCTATGCGTGTATGCAGACGCTTGGCCAGGGACAATGTTCATCCTGCTGGAGGTCTGTAATCATGTGGATCCAATACTTAATCAACTGAAATTTTCCAACATTGTAAGTTCTACTTCCATATGCCATACAGCATATCATTTCTGTGTGCTTATTTGGCTGAGTTTGGGCAACCTGAGGAATAACAGTCTGGAATCTAACACAATTTCTTTCATTAATTCCATACCACAAAATGCTGTGAGTCAAAGTGAAGATTTTCAGGCTGTCTCAAAGCTTGGAGAAGTGTCTTCAGCAAAGTGCGTGGCTCCAATGAGACATGTTTTCCTGATTTGACTGAAGAATGCTGAGCCAGTAATTTTCTCTCCTGCATTTTTAAAGAGAGTATGTGTAAACCTCCCCCCCCTCCCCATCCACCAACACATGTAACATATAGCTGTGGTTAACACTTAGTGATTAGCAGATATTCTTTACAAGAAAAGAGGAGAACACAGCCAGTTATTTACACACTGACTTCCACATGCATATGACATCCTCCTTGAAGGGGGAATTATGGTGCATGGGGAGAATAAATCATCCCAGGCATATCTGGGGATGTCCCATACTCCCTCACCACTCCCTCAGGAAACAGAATGTGGAGAAGCTAAAATAAATTGGAGAGATGAGCAGTAATTTATTTTCCCGTCTGGAAAAGATAATTTAACTACTCAATTAAACACTGCCTGAAGCCATACTATTAGAGTTGCACATCCCATCTGTAATACAGATGGATCTTGCTCTCTTATTACTGGTCTTCATGCTGCCTGGTACTTAAAAATTCTGGTTTAATTAGATGACACCTTCCACAAATGCTGAGCTATCGGCAAATAATTCAAGTAGTATCTAGGAATTTTTGCCATTGAAGAAACCTTCTGTAGGAATCATATGTTCTCATGTCTATGACACATAAGAGCAGGTTGCAAGCAATACTGAATATACAGATATTTTATTTCTTACTTTGTGTTATTTTGAAGCAGAGGGCTTCAGACTGGGCTGTTTTCTCTCATTTTTCAATAGTTTTCACCCAGGACTGCCCACAAATCAGATAGTTCTACAATGTATTTTTCATTGATTTTTCTAAAGTGTTGATTCAATATTGAAATAGATTTTAATATTGAGTTAAGAAGCTAGTATCCCCATTATGAGAAGATTTCGTTACAATTCCATTCAGTACACCCAACTATAGATGTCTTGAATCTTTTCAGTTATTTGGAGAGGTTTGTGAGCGATGACTGGATGGGCAGTCAACTCTTTGATGTGCTGAAATGTGTTCAATCATTTCCCCATCAAGTGTGATGGTGGGGAACTCCCGACAGTGCCTTAAAACAGCACATGAAAAACATGCCTTAAAGTCTTGTTGCAACACCCCTGCAGAGGAACTCAGCAGCCTCCCTCACTGAGGGCTGCCAGGCAGCACAGGGCAGGAACACCCTTCAGCCCTGGGGTACCACCAGCTCCTCAGTCACTTGTAGGTGAGAACATGTAACCCCATCTTCCCATCACTGCTTCCCTCTGGGTAAGGACTTGTGTGAGTGGAGTACTTCAGGAATGCCACAGTCTCCTTGCCACCCCTTCACCCTGTCTGAGCCCACAGCACAGCAGGCAATTCTCTGCAGCAAGTGCAAAACTTGCAAGTTTAAGGGATTCAAACCCACAAAGATGCTTGGTGGTCTCACCTGAGAGGTGGAAACAATCGAGATCCACAGACTTGTGGATATAGCACTTAGGGACATGGCTTAGTGATGAGCATGGCAGTGCTGGGTTAAAAGTTGGACTTGATCATCCTAGAGCTCTTTTCCAATCTAAACGATTCATTGTTTCTGTGACTTCTGCCTGAAAAGTTTGGAGGAATTTACATGTGGTTGAAAATTTTGCATCACGAGTACAACTGAATGAGCTGGAACTTTTTGCTTTCATGTGGAAAGCTCTATCTCTCTCTATCCCAGAGAAGCACTTTGTGCCTCAGATCCCCATGGCATCTTCCTAGCTCCATGGGGAATTAGACAAATACCACTTTATTCCCCGATAGGTGTTATTTCCCCTAACTCTTTTAGCCTAATGACTTTTGCCAGCACGGTAGATTCCCTTGTGCTGGGTGCTCTATGAACACAATACAAGATCAGTTGTTTTACTAATTCCTTCTTGATAAAGACACTGTGACTTTGGGAGAAAAGGAAGGAATGTCATGCATGATAAACAGAGCTCCTGTGACCACTGGTCCTGAATGTCCTGGATTAACTAGCCAGCTGGGCTATCAGTGACATCTTCAAGCATGAGAGCAGTTTTCTTTATTCCATTTAATCTGAACTGCTATTACTGCAGATTTTGTTGTTGTTGTCCAGCTTATTTTCATAGCTCTATTAAATTCCTTAACTATGTCACCATTGGATGCACAGTACATTGTGATTTCTATATATTGTACTTTTGAGTCATAGGAAGCAGACAGAGACCAAAAGGATGATAGAAGGTGCAAAAACATTTGTACCATCTATGTGCACTGGTCCTTGTAGGTTTCATTAAATCCTATGAAGACAAAGCCAAGGTTGACTTCCCCCCAAAGAGCCTTAGAGAGAGTTTAAAGAGAAAAAAATAATTCCAAAAGATAATTCCTTCACTGTTAGATTCGTACCAGAAACTCATCACATAGCAGATCTCTGGTTACATATGCAGATGTTTCAGCCATATGCAACAACATATGGTATGTTTCTCACAATAACTAGTCTTTTTTTTTCCTGTGTAAGGCTACAAAAACAAACACAGAGTGTTTCAGCCTGCTTAGGACAGAGGGAGTATCTCTGGTGGCTCCAAATCCCTCTGCCAGTCTACCTGCCCACCAGTCAGACACTGGTTGAGCTACCCCTTGCTTTCCAGTCACTTCCCAGTTATCCCAGTACAAGTCCAGCCCTGCCGAAAACATCTTTCTCCCAGACCAGACTGCTAGTTGAGTCACAGAGTGGGTCAGGTTGGAAGTGACTGCAGTGGGTGACCTGGACCAACCTCCCTGCTCAAGCAGGGTCATCCCAGAGCACACTGTACAGAATTGCCTCCAGCTGATTCTGGAATAACTCCAGTGAGGGAGGCTCCACAGCCTCTCTGGGCAGCCTGTCCTGGTGTTTGCTCACTGTACAGGAAGGATGTTCTTCCTCGTGTTTGGGTGGAACTTCCTGCGCATCAGGTTCTGCCCATGGCCTCTTGCCCCAAGCAGAGCCCTCTCCATGCTCTGACACTTCTCTTCAGATACTGATAGACATTGAGGAGGTCCCCTCACTGTTATTTCTGCCTGAGGCTGATCAGGCCCAGCTCCCTCAGTCCTTCCCAGCAAGAGAGATGCTCCAGCCCTTAAGCATCTTTGTCACCCTCTGCTGGACCTGCTCCAGGAGCTCCTCTTGTACTGAGGAGCCCAGAACTGTACTCAACACTCCAGGTGTTCCTCACCGGGCCTGAGTAGAGGGGCAGGATCATCTCCCTCAACCTGCCAGCTCTTCCTAGTGCACCACAGGATACCTTTGGCCTTCTTGGCAGAAGGGCACTGCTGGCTTATGGACAGTTGGTTGCCCACCAGGACCCCCAGGTCCTCCTCTGCAGAGTTGCTCTCTAGCAGGTCTGCCCCCAACCTGTACTGGTGCCTGGGGTTATTCCTCCCCAGGTCCAGGACCCTGTACCTGCTTTTTTTAAACTTCAGACAGTTCTTTTCTGCCCATCTCTCCAACCTGTCATAGGCTGCAGAGCCCTCTGGTGTATCAGCCACACGCCCCAGCTTTGTGTTGTCAGAAAACTTGCTTAGAAGGCATCTGCCCCATCATCCAAGTCACTGATGAGTAAGTTATACAATACTGGTCACAGTATTGAACCTTGAGGGACACCACTAGTGACAGGTGCCCAGCTAGATCCTGTGGCACCGATCACAACCTTCCAAGATCTGCCATCAGCCAGTTCTCAATCCACCTCACTGTCTACTCATCCTGGAAACCAAGGCATTCTCCTTCCTTTCTTTCAGCATGATGTGTGGGGGTTTTGTCCACCACAACAAGCTTGGCCATGTTATTAGCAAAGGAAATCAGAAATAGGCACATTTTATCATGGTCAAACAGCCTGGATCACAGTGTCTGGTGCCTCTGCTGGAAGATCGATAGCAACACATTAAGTGCTGCTGAGGCTCTACTGATCAGATCACCTCCCTGCCCCAGATGTTCCTGTGGTGGAAGAGGCCGGTTGCAAATACCAGGTCACCTGCTTTCCAGGTGCCCTTTAACAGCAGCACACACATTGAGAGCCATCAACTTAACAAGTCTCACCAAATGCCAAACATTTCTCTGTCTGATTAGTGACCAGTTTTTGCACTTGTGAATGTTATTTGTAGGGCAAAGAGTTTTTTCTGGGTGGAGGAGGAAAAAATTGCTAACTCAGATGGAATTCAGTACAAGCACTTGAGATTGAAAAGGTCATGGCTGTTAGACCAGGCAAAATTTATTTGTTTTTTTGTTATAACAGCCACAAACATGGAAAGAGAAACTTGGAGGTTCCAACCTGACTGGCAAGGGAATAAAGACACAGACCTACATGATATTTTAAGCTAACAAACAAAAAAGCAGATCAGTGTGCTTGATGATACAGGATCACAGAGAGATGTTTCAAACTGAAAAAAAAGTTCCCAAAGCAGAGAAATTCAGAGCAGCCACTGCAATAGCGAATGGCTTTGTCCAAAATAACACAAGCAGTGAACACATCACATGTATCAGAGGGGACAGAAGACCTTACAACCAAAAGCCTCTGTCAGGAGGGTTCCTGCTCACTACAACAAAAACCTTGTGGTGGCTTCAAGAAGCTGTAAAGAGTCTGGAGCATAAGTCTCATGAGTAGCAGCTGAGGGAGCTGTGGGAGGGCTCAGCCTGAAGAAAAGGAAACTCAGGGGGGATCTTCTCTACAACTACCTGGAAGGAGGTTGAGAAGAGACCAACACTCACCTGGAGGCAGGTGAGTGTTGGTCTCATCTCCCATGCAAGAAGTGATAGAACCAGAGGAAATAGTCTCAACTTGTTCCAGGGGGGGGTTAGACTGTATATTAGGAAAAATTTCTCCTTGGTTGTCAAGATTGAGCTAGGCTGCTCAGGGCAAGTTGAAGAGTCACCATCTCTGGAGGGATTTAAAAGAGATGTAGACGTGGCACTTGGCAACAAGGGTTAGTGGTGGACTTGGCAGTCCTGGGTTAATGACTAGACTCAACAGTCTTAAAGGTCTTTTCCAGCCTAAACGATTCCATGATTCTAAGCATGCAGCTTCAGCCAGGTAATAGTGGGTGGTTTGATGGATGTGCCAATCAAAAAGTGGATCTCTTTTAAAGTGAAATATTTCTGGATATTTTGATTCACAAAACAGTTATGAAATTTTACATTTTTCCCACCCCACAACATATATTAAGACTTTGCCAGCTATCCTGGGGTTATAGTTTTCTTTCTCACTTGCTCTGTGCAACTTGCAACATCAACCTTTTGCTTGACACGAAAACAGTTTGACAACTCCTTAAAAACAAAATTGTCATTTCCAGTAGAAATATGAATGCAGCATAAGCACAGCTATAAAAATCATGAATCTTTCAGAGTTTTAATCTTCAAAGTACTGCATTTTTTCACTGCAAAAAGAAGGGAATGCTTTGCTCACAGACAACTTCGTTTCCTAAATGTCTGTCTGAAGCAGGAATTATTCAAATAATGTAACTTTCTGGAGAGACACAGCTATTTCAGACCTCTGCTGGAAGTTTATTGAAGGAAATATTGGTGTTTACATGTAAGAAAGAATATTTGTTTGTATAAATAATCATATATGAAAGGATAAAACCTGTATATTTTCAGGTTCTGCTTCTCAGTTCCTTGTCCAAATAAAGATTCTGCAGCTCAAAGGAACATGACTGTGAAGCCCTGAACCTCTGCCCACTTTCTCTCTCTGATCCCAGCTGTGGAGGACATGGAACTGTGAATGAGTATTCTTCTCATTTGAGAGCTATGGAGGAACATATTTGGTTATGGAAACCGAACAACATCTCCAGCTGGTCCCCAGCCCCAACTATTCACAGGGTACAGCCTGGAAGGAGCCCATCCTGCTTGGCTGAGCCTGCCAGCTCTGGCACTGTTTTCCATGATTCATTTCAAGGGCCAATCCTTGCTTTGAGCACTTGTTGGGCATAATGGAACTCTGCAAGCACCAGCTCCCAGGCACACACTGAGCTCCTGCAGGGAGCAGGGCTGCAATGCCAATTCTGTGCTGGTTTAAAATTATTATTTTAGTATTTCAGCTATTTAATTATTTTATGACCTAGAGGCTTAGCAGTTTACTGTGCTAGATGAAGAATGTCACCTCCTATTAGAAAACAGAAAAAAAATACCCCAAAACCACATATTTCTCTTTTCTCCTGGGTTCTTCTTGGCATCTCTACAGCTGCTGCCTTAGTGAACATATGGACTAGGGGAAGTCAAGTTTAACTCCTTTTTCTCCATTTGTGGCCCAAGGTCTGGCACCTTCTGGGTACCTAACTTGAAGCAGGTCACTAAACCACTATCACCCTTCTGCCCAGGGAGCCAACATGCCACAGGAGAGAGGATGATGTGAAAGCCACAGAAGGCTGACTGGCAGCCAGGGAAAACATCCAATCCTCTAGAAAAGGATGATGGCAAATAGAACAACAGCTGGCAAGAACAGACCAATAAAAATGTGGTGTTGGGGAATGAGAAAAGATTGATATAACAATCTGTGTTTTTACAAGTTTGGCAGCTGAACTCCATATTCTGGAAAAGATGAAAGATCCAGGCTTGAAATGTCTCCCTAGGGGATCTTATACCTGATGGAGTGACAACAAAAAACTCTGCTCCATGGACTCTTCTGGGCACAGTGACAGGACAAAATTGAAATACAGGGAGTTTTGTTTAAGAGTAAAATCTTTTTGTTTGTTTATTTTCACTGCCAGGGTATTCAAACACAAGAACAGGTTGCCCTGTCCCTGGACACACTCAAACCCCAAGTGGAGATGGCACTAGACAGCCTGCTCTAGCTGGTCCTGCTCTGATCAGGGCTGGACTGTCCCATCTCCAGAGGTGCCTGCTCACCCAAACTGTCCTGGGATGCTAAATTAGATGAGAGCCACAGCCAGCCTAAGAACAATCTCTTGCCTGGTATGTATGTGCTGTACCATCTCCTGTTAGAGCTTGGAGGGCATCCTTCACTTCTACTTACACAAAGAATCACAACTTAGTGAAGGACATTATATTGAGAAAAAAACCTTCCACATCTTCTGGGCATACTTTGTTATTCTCAGCAAGAGACACAAAGGATTCAGAATAACTAGTGCAATCAGGGACCAGATTTCTTCAAACAAAACAGGTCAAATGAGTCATCCCATATTCCTGGCACAAACTGCTGCTAGCTCTTTGATGTTAAGTGAGATGGGCAGGATATACCAGGCAGTAGCCTGACCGTACATGAATTGAGAGCTGGATTTGATCATGCCAATTATCTTCAGAGATTAGCCTTTGCAAACACATTTTCTACAGCCAAATCAATTGCTGGTCCTGTTCAGGTGCCCTTGTTCTCTCACCTCCTCTGTCACCCACCATCCTTCAGCAAAGCAACCAGCCTCTTCACATGCTGTGCTCATCCAGCAATTCTCTCACCTGAATTTTGGGTTCCACCTGTGTCTCTTTTCAAGCTAGTGCACACCTAACACAGAGTTCCTATTTGCTTTAAATGCTGCCTGCTGTACTTTACCAAACTGAACTCAGAGCATACGAAGGTGAAGTCTCCATTCCAGGCAGGACAGAGACATGACACATTTCTGTGCTTACCATCAACCTTTGCACACTGATGGAATAATAATTTACATTTTGTCATTCTAGAACAAGAATAAAATAAGTCAACAACCCCTGATTGACTCTAAATTATTTTCTACATTGTCAAAACACAGAGATCTAGAAAGATAATTACCCCACGACTTCTGGATGACAATCTCAAATAGAACTACACAGTCTCCACGGTCTGTTTATCTCTTTGCAGCTGAATTCACTCCGGATGCACACACACCAGGAAGGCTCTACAGGGCTTGTTCCTCTACCTCTCACCACAGAGAGAAAGGGCCAAGGAGTACCCCTGTCCATACAGGCAGGGTGGGTGTGAAAGCCCATGCAGCCTGTATGGGCCTTGAAGCAGACACGACCTCCCCCGGCACTGCCACAGCTATTCCACAGAGACCAATCCACCTGACTGCCCTGTGACAGAGCAGGAAGAGCAAAGCTGAAAAGCAACCACCTGCTGAGGCCATCTCCCCTGGAAAACTGCTTGAGAGACACAGGCTTGCACACCCCAAGCACAGCTATGGAGCAGTGAACTTATCTTACTTTCCACCTGAACCTGGGGAGCAAATCTTACCCTCACTCCATATTTCTTGGCACCAGGTGTTGAATGCTGCTGGTTGAGCTGATCCAGAGGAGCCAGGCTGCTGTGGAAGTGTGACAGCTTACAAGGTCAAAGGCACCCAAGGGTGTCCAGAGAGCCAGGAATCCCTAAAGTGACACTATAACATGGCAGAACAGAGTAGCCCAAACAAGAGAAACTTGAATGCAGCAAACAGAACTCACCAGTCACAAAGCCACAAACCTCCAACTGCCCCCACCTGAGTGAAGCTAATGTAACAACGAGCAATAGGGGAACTTGCTAGGTCCCAGTTCGGCTCATTAGGGCAACGGTGTGAGTCATTCAGGTAGTGAGGAAGAGGCTGGCAACTTGAAGTCATTTGGGGACCTGCCAGAGGGTAATACCAATGCTTCACTTGAGCATTTTCTTAAAAGTCTGTGTGTCTGACTAGTTCTCTGTTTTTCCCACAGGGATTTGGGCTCCAGCAAACCCAGCCCTTTCTCTGAGCACAGCACAGCACAACGCCTCCTACCATGCCTCTAGCAATACTTGTTTATGTGATCTTGTAGTTGCTTTCTATCAAGTCATCCCTCTTTAATGTTGTTCGTGCAATTGGTTGTCACCAAGAACTGTTCATTCAATCATCCTTTTATCAGTGAGAAAACATCACATGCTCTTGAATAGGTTTGTCAGGTGTGGAATCCAACCTGTCACACTGTCTCACAGTAAGAGTGCAGCCGGGGGCCCCTGGGCAGGTCACTGCAAGCCCTGGATCCAGCTCAGTATTCATGAAACCATGCCTAGACTCCCATCTTCTTGCTCCATACGTGGCCATGCACCTCACCTGCTGTCAGAGCCCCAACCTGACATGGTTTCTACCAAAAAGTGCTGAAATTGTAGATTATAATCCACTCATGGAACAACTCTCAGCCCCAAACACAGTCTGTTACCAGCTGTCACCTTGCCTGACTCAGAGCTCTCAGATCAGTATGGATACACACTGCCCCTCAATTCTTTTCTATCATTGTAGAGCAGTTAGAAAATAATCTAGATATGTTTTACTCTAGGTAAAAGCCAGGTGTTATTAATATAAACAGGTATGTCTTTCAAGAAAAAACTGGTCTCAATTCAGTTTTTTTTCCAAATCAGGAAATGTATTCTTTCATTTCTCTGGATCAATGTGGAAACCACTGCAAGGTAGTTCTCTCTATTTATGTTCCTTATTTAGCTTATACTATTATATATTAACATAGGCTGCCACTTAGCCAAGGCCAAGATTTAAGGCGTTATTGTGCTCTCCTCAGAATCATAATTCTTCTCTGAGTGCTCTTGCTAGTTCTGCACCAATCAGGTGGTTAATCACACCTCAGGTAATGGGTCTCAGGGCTCCAAGGGCTGTAGCCACTTCGTTGTTGGTGGTGGTTTTTTTATGTTTTGAGGTAATGTAGCAGGGTTGGGGTGTGGAATACTGCAGAGATTAACTAGGCAATTCACTGTTGGACACTCAGCTAGAGGGTGAACTGTAGAAAACCAACACAATTAACCAGTGGTAATCTCTGACATAAGGTCTGAGACCAAAGGCTGATTCAGGATTCCAGAGGAGGAAGAAATATTTCTCTGACTAATGAGCACAGCATCGATCTGGGGTCTGAAAACATTTGAAGCCCTGTAAGGTTTGTGTTCCCAAAGAAATATCTGCTTCTGAGTTCTGCAGTTGAAAAGGCCAAAAGATGAGTCTGTTCCTCCAGTGAGCTGCCCACACAGGGACAGACCACAGGGCAGAGTGGCCAGCAGCTCACTGATCCTTCGCACACAGCACCATGTTTTGCAGTCAGAACATCAGTGATGTCAGTATTTTCCTGCTGCCCTTAGACAGATAAATAAAACTGTACCTAGATGATTTTTTTTAATCCCTTCACCTTTTTTTTTTTTTTGTGCAATGAAGTTTTCTGGTTTCTTTCAGTGGCCTTAACACTTAATTACTTAAATTAAGGAAATATTTTTACTTCTGTTAGATAATCGGCTGTTTTGAACTGTGAGGCAGTGCAGAAATGTCCTGTGGGGAACACCAAGAGATTATAGATCAGATCAATGCTACAGGGTGTGTCTTAGGGATCTTCTTCTGGGATTTGCCTGCTGTCCTTAATTAATGAGGAATGCAGGAGAGACCATACCATCAGTGTGATGAGGAGTTGAAGGACGCTTATGTCACCATCCTTGGAAGTGTTCAAAAAACATGAGGATATGGCACTCGAGGACATGATTTAATGGTGACCATGGTGGTGGTGCTGCATTGATGATGGGACCTGATGTCCTAAAGGACTTTTCCAGCCTTAATGATTCTATGATTAGAAATGAGCTCCACTTGCTCCTCTACCTGCACCTACTGTGAATGTTTTTGTTTTATTATAGGCTCTAATTATCTGCTTTGGTTTCACCAGTTGCATTGGTGATGAGTGAAATAAACACGTGATTGTCATGTTCTGATGCTCTGTCAGCAATTTAGCTTTGAATAAAATATCTCTGTTGCAAAACCAGGCTAGCACTGAACCTGTCTCTGCTTTAGCTCTCAGAAACACAACCAAAAAGTATCCAAACACACAATGCCCATAAAGAACACCTTCCTCATCCAGTAAGGATAAGCATCACTCTCTTGCCCTCGAGACAGCCATTTAAGCAGTTACTGATCTGCAAATAAAGTGGCTTTTAAAATGTTGTTCAAATTACTGTTTAATATCTTCCCTCCTCTGGGAGGTCAGATCATGTGTTTATTTAAATCATTCCTTTTGAAAGGCTTGGCAGTTTGGGCCACTGAGGGAATTTTGATTTGAGAAAGACTGAAAGCTGGAAGTACATGCAGATGCCAGAAATTCCTGGGAAGAGCTGTCCCTCTATGGCCACTGATTCCCTGGAGGGACTTGGTCTCCTCCCTGGGTGAAGCCCTGTTCAGGTCTGTCAAGTCCAGTCCTGGCTGCCACATCCAAGTACCACAGGAAGGGTTGGGGAGAGGGAAAACTTCCTCTTGCCTTCACCTCCTTGAGCTGCCTTTTCTCAGAGCTGACCAGGAGATCCTCCCCCTCATCTGGGGTGCTGGTTTGTTCTCTTCCCAAGGGTGTGGGAGGAGGGTCCTCATGGTTTGTACTCACCCATTTGCTATTCTTCCCCTCTTGGGTGAACTGGGGCTGTTGTGTTTCAAAGCAAAAGGGATCAGCAGCATCTATTGGGGTGTCAACAGAGCAACACATGCCTGGGGGACATTAATTTTGAAGAAATGTACTCGAGTTCCCAACAGAAGTGAAGGAGCTGAAATGCAGTATTAAGCCCCTTGCATCTACCATCAATTCACATTAGATGCAGTCAAACCATTGACTTAAAACCTCAATTCCCCCCTTAAGAAAGAATGAAGCTGGAATTGGAAGAGGAAAAAGAAATCTAAATTTTCATGAGCCAGTGCCTGTGATTTTTCAGTGCACTGATGAAAACTGAGAGGAATGCAGTACAATACACCAGGAAAGGAAACAGCCCAGTCATGAAGTTGTCAACAGGAAAACCTCAGGCAAAGGTTGCACTGTCTCTGCAAATCTGCTGTTGCCTCTCCAGTGAGAGGCAATGAGGTTCAAACAACCCATGAAAAGACATCAGAGTGATGACAGGGAATTAAAAATAAGTCTAGAAGACTGAATGAGCTGAGTAAAGAGCTCAGATGTTCCTGCTGCCAGTATCTGGTCAGGGCCCTGCTCTTGGCAAGGAGACTGCCCGCTCCTTGCCTGGCTTGGGTCTGTTGGGATCCGCAGGGCTCTGAGAGGATGATGTTTCCATGGATGCCTGTAACTGGATCCTTATTCCTCTTTCCTCCAGAGTGTGGGTGGGAAGTTTTAATAGTTGTGACAGCATTTGGGGTATTAATCCTTGGGAAATGATCACCCCGTAGTGTTTGCAAAGTCCACCAGAGTCCTCTCACCTGAATAGATTATTCCTTAAAAAACCCTTATAACCTATATTCCTGTTTTATGTTACAGAGATATTGATGTATCTAAAATGTCTGTATAATATCTGCTGTGATTATTCCACATACTTGTATAGAACTTTATATTTATTTAATATAAAACTAAAATTGTTTCCAAGAAGACCCCAGTGGAGATATGTGTCTCCTAGCAAACTGAGGTGTGATTAAGATTTATGCAAATTACATACAGAAATAAAGTCCAGAAAGTAATCAAAAGCATATTTAGTGGACTCTCAGATGATTAACCAACATGTTCACAGAGCCAAACCTCTATATCAGTTTTTTAGCTGGTTCATTAATTTCTCTTGGCATGAACTAATTTACAAACCTCTAGCTGACCTTGACATTTGAGAAAAGTGAATTCTGACAACTCCTTTATTTATATCAGGACAAAATTATTTGTCAGGGAGTAGTTTGAAATAGGGATTCAAACATAGGGATTCAAACCCAACATTTTGGGTTTTTTTCCCCCCTTGAACTGGAATTACAGAATTAAAGAATCACTGTCTTCATACAGCACTATGAAAATGAAATTGCTGTGAATTAAAGGAACATTTAATGCAAGAAACTCATATAGGTTTCCTCTATTTACTTGCAATGATGAGTTAATTCAGAGTGACTTAGTTATGAAGCTTCAGCCAGATACAGCACTGAATAAGGAGCTCTGAAAGTGCATCAGTAATTTCTGTACCTTTAGAAGCAGACTCAGAATTTCTCACTTTTGTTAATGTGTTGGTTGTGCCTTGTGCTTGTAACTTACTGAAGTGGTATAATGCTGTTTCTTTTCCTTGTCTGAATGACACTTGCTGCTGTTCAAGGTAATCTGTGTCTGTTACAACTAGACCTACTATTTGAGCTTTCTTTTCACCCATGGTGGTATTAAAAAAGAAAACCAGAAATATGAACTTGAGTTAAACCAGCATTGCTCACCACACTCTTGATATGCATCTTCTGCAAACACTCAGCAGGTAAAGCTTCATGAGAATGATATATCCCATATTCAATTTTGCCTTAGAACAGACCATACTTTACAGAAAACAGAATATTGGGTAGCCCTGAGCAAAGCTCAGTAACTTCCTTCAAAGTCACCACTTAATGCAGGACAGTCTGCCCAATCATAAAATAGATTTTTAAAGTTTTTTGCAAAATTAGGACCTAAATCCTACAGCTGTTCAGTTTCTGCTCACATCAGTTCATATTGGACCTATCTGACTATAATTCTTCATTCATCTTGTATTAGTCATACTACTTTGATAATATAAAATTATCTTACATTAGTTTCTCATAAATATAAATTGCATTAAAAAGCCAAACTCTTCATTTCACTTGAAGTTCTTCTATGACAGCATATGCTTCCCTATCTCATAATTTACAAAAAATCCAGGCACTTATGAACAAGAAAATTAATAATTATGGACATAATAAATCATATATGCCAACTTAATAAACACATTAAAAAGTAGAAAACACATTTCAGCTCAGTGTAACAACCCAATTAAAATTTCAAGGGCAACTTATGGTTGGAGGTGGCATTATTTCTACCTCCATGATCCCATTAGAGCCTGGAGGGTGGGAGGCTTTTCCCCCCACCTCAAGGGGCTGTTGAGAAAATGTAGGGGATGTGTAGGAGGTGAGAGGGGAGCTTCATCTCTTTTCTGGCTGTAGCATCTCCTCCAGGGACCTGTGGCAATGTCCTCACCTGCCATTGCCCTGAGCTGGCTGTAGGTGAGTCTTTGAGTGTTTCTGAATACATAGGGCCAAGTGAGGATATAGAGCAGTCTGGTTTAGGGCACAGAGCTCGTTTTTCCTTTCAGGGGAACACACATCATCTTTCCCAGACAGTGCGAGATAAAAGGCAACTTGGCAAGCATACAAAGGGTCTGGGACATCATGAAGAGAAGGAGGAATGTTGTATTGGAAAGGCTACCAGGAATTGTTTTGAATGCACTGCAGCCCTCCATAAAGCTTTCTGCTGTTTTCAGATTCAAAAAGGAGGGAAAAAAATAAAAAGAAAAAAGATAAAAAAAAGTTTCCGATTCCTAGAAGCAAAAATAGTGGCTAAAGAAGCTCCATTGTTTATTTGAGCTATAATTGAAAATATATATATAAGTTTATCCAGACAAAGCTTTAGGAAATATCATTGACTAATATGCTTCTTAAGTTTAGCTGAATTACCCTTTAATTAATCAGGTGACTTGTTCTCTGAGAGCAGCGAAGCAGGAATACACATAAGACCTCTCTGTTTTGAATATGATCCTGTAACTTTGAGTTACAGGATTGCAGCAACACACTCATGCCCATGGGCAAACAAAAACACCCCCCCACACTGTGATACCCACTCTGCTGCAGAGAACTGCAAAGGTCCCTTTTACTTATCTGGTAAGGGATTTATGCTTTAACAAGCTGCTTGAGGCAGAAAGCTCCTCTCTGGAGGCCAGTTTTGAATCCCTGACTGGTTCTTATGGACACAGAGACATCTGTCATAAATATGGGTCAAAATAAGCTGGTTTTTTTCTCACCAAGCCCAAAACATACCTTCTGATGGTCCATGTGGGAGCGGAGTCTGGAATGCATGGCCAGTATCTCTGGGCCAGGGTAACATCCTGCAAGAAGAAAAAGAACAGAAGCTGTAGAAAATCTCTACTGGTTCCAAAAGCTAGCCACATGTATTAGGCATTTTGCCACTGTCATAGTAAATTGCAGAGACTACATTCTCCTTGGCCTGATGAAGAGCATTTTTTTATATATATATATTACTTTTGGACAGTTTTACTTCACTGTAACAAATCACTCCAAGGTCGACATGGTAAGGACTATCAACTGGCTAATTTCTGCCTTTCACAGGACTGT
Source organism: Formicarius rufipectus (assembly GCA_013399695.1). Lineage (NCBI taxonomy): Eukaryota > Metazoa > Chordata > Aves > Passeriformes > Formicariidae > Formicarius > Formicarius rufipectus. The sequence continues at coordinate 574,020 of VXAU01005000.1, read as the reverse complement.
TTGGGACAGCTTTGAACAAGAGTTTCCAGTTCTGCATGATAAAGCATTCAGACCAAATTTAAAGATGAATCACTTTGATATCACACATACCTTTTGAAGAAAGCTTACTAAAAAGATTGCCTGATCTGATCACACCCAGGCAGCTGGACTGTGTTCCCACTTAGCAATACAGGTACAGTTCCAATACACATTAGAAGAAATAGAAAATTAAATTCAAGGGATAAACCTTGCTTTCCTACCTCAGTTCTCACCATGACAACTTTCCTGGGTCTCCAACTCAAGGCTCCTTTGGAAAGGAGCCTGAGCCACACATGCATATCAGGGTGTGCTCCCCATTTCAGAAACACTATTCCAATATTTTTATATTGGAAAGTCTAACCAAAAAAACCTCCAAAGAAAGCCAGATGGGAACCCTGGTTGCTTGCACAAGGCCACCATCCTCAACAGAATCTTCTCTTAAACATTCATTTCTCGTAAGCCCTTTTCATAAGCAGATGGAAAATGAGAAAGATAGCCAAGAGTGGCTTTGACAGCACAAGAGCTTATTAAAAATGATGGGGAGGTTACAAAGAAAACCACCTTATTAAAAGGAAAGGACAAATCCTTTTGGAAGCCTGCCTTCACTCCTAATTCCTCAGCACATTTCCCCCTTCTAAAGCAAAGCTACTCCAGCACTCCTCCATAGGACACAGTGAGCAGTGATGGCAAAGGGCTGCTGGATTCATTGCCTGAAGATGGGCAGTGAGTCCCTCATCCTCAGGCTGCCACTGCATGGGCCATTAGCTGAATAAATCCCTGAGTAATTTGCAGCCTGACCTAGAAAACACCTGCTCAAGGGACCACAATACCACCAAAAGGTGGGATGGGAAGGCCACTGGTCCTGTCCTCGCTGTGTGTGGCCAGAGCATCTCTGAGCCCAAGCCCTCCACACAGTACTACAGCCCCAGCAGAAGATAAGGGAACAGAAATAACATCGTGGCAGGCTGGAGGAAAAGTGCATAAACTGTTTAGTACTTCTTCACAGGCAGGCTATGAGAGGCTTGGGTTACTAACATCATCTCCAGAACCTTCTTGAAATGACTCAAAGCAACCTTATATGGTTGCTGAGCAGGTTGGGAAAGAGGGAGCTTCCCCAGCACCCAAAGTTAAGTCTATGTCTCGCTGCTGATCCCTATCTCCTACTATCTGTCCGTGCCTGGGATGCCTGAACTGCTGATGGCAATCCTGAGACTTTCCAAAATGAGACCCAGCCAAGCACATTTCCACTGCCTGGCCACCAGTGAGGGCTTGCACTTCAGCCTTCACCATACCAAAATCCAACAATCCTGCCAAGCAATTTCTCACTTCCCAGAAATTTCAAAGCCCATTAATTACATTCTGCAAAAAAGCATTTGCCTTGGAAATCCCTTCTGGCACCCTTGAACAGGATCGGTTTTGAAAGGCTGCTATTTTATCTCCTCATTTGCCTGCGTTTTTGCAAGCCTCAGTTAGACACCCCTATTCCATATCTGCTCCCAGCCAAGGTCACACAGCCAACAGTTTAGCAGGGCTGTTGATTACTGCTGATTCTGTAACAACTCAACTGTTTTACCAGCTGCTTTTCAATAACTTTTGTTTCATCATTTCCCCAGAAGTCTATACTGGATTTTATTATTTCTTTCTAGTCTCATAAACTGCTGCAGGTCAAATACCTTCCCTTCTGAATCAGGCTGTAGATCACACAGCAGAAGTTACCAGCAGTTATCAGATAATGTACTTGATCAGCCAAATACTGGTCTAACATATGCTTTCTGACAGATTAGCCACCATAAATTTTAATCACTTGTAACTACAATCATGCCAAGTTGGCCTTGAGCTGCATCTGAGCCCTGGGAAGGGATATCTAAAAGCGGTGTTTAAACAGTGTGCACATTTCAGAGGGGCTTTTGGGAACAGGGGAATTACAGCCTTTACCTAAACTTAGAGTTTCACGGATAGAAAAGGGAGGAGCAGGGAAGGGGTTTGCCATATAAAATACAGATTAAAACTATGTGATGCAAGCTCAGCACCACGTCCTGTGGTACTCAACAATACATGCCAGCAAACGGACTTAGTTTGGTCCCATCCAGCCATAAGACTCAATCCTGTTCCACAACCAATTTACAGATTTTAATCAAATGAAGCAGCTCCATTTAATTCTGTTATCTCCTCAACTACTGCAGTAATTTAATACATTGCTTGTTTTTTGGGGGTTTTTTTAAACCAAATCATAGATTTCAATTAAAGGGTATTTGGGGCTCTTCCAGGGGCTTCTGTTGGGTGTTACTCAGGTGAGGAATCTCTGCCAGCACCAGAACAACATTGGTCCTTTAAGTCCCAGAACCCAGCAGTTGGCCCATGTGCCAGGACCTGACCTTTCCATAGGAGCACTGCCAACGAGATACAAAGAAAATCCTTAGGTGTAGGCTGTGCAAATATTTCCAGCTCCTGTGCAGCTGCCAGAAGCAGCATTACTCACCCTCTGGTTAAATTACAATATTGTTTTACTTCACAGTACTGTTTGAGAGCTCACAGGAACCTTTGGCAGATGGCCATTTCACATTTCTTCAGTGTCATAAACAAGAAATCTGTCTGTTTGCTCTTGTTTTCAGCATAATCCCAGCAGTTTTAAACTCTGTTCTTCTCTCTAGCATTTACATACACTCACTTTCAAAAAGCAGCAGACTTTTTAGTCTCAGGACATTATATTCAGAGCTTTCAACTCAGTCAGAAGAACTGTAACTTCCAAAATACAGAGAACAGTAAACCTGTAAGGAGCCTATACCTCGTTATTAACTGCTACATAAACCTTACATTGCTCTCAAGTTAGCTGAAAGCATCCTAAAACCTGAAATCCTTTTCTGAAGTCTTCTCTGTTGTTTACCAACTGCTCTACAGTGCTACAAGCCTTTTCCAGCCCTCTCCTGGCAGTGGAGAAGGAAAGCCATGAAACGTTTGGTAGAGTGGCAGGAGAGATCCAGGAGCAGTCCTGGAACAAGTAGGTTCATATCACACCTCCTAGGACACCTTAAATTCAGCCCTCAGCCTTACACAGCCTGTGAGCTGACATTGTTCTTCCCAGATATCCACTGATCTGCAGAGAGGCAAGTTCCAGACTGGGCAGTAACTATAGGTGAGTCATTAGTCAAGCCCATAAAATGTCAGAATGCACCAAGTCATCCTCAAAAATAAACTCATTTCCACAGAACAGCTGTGATTTGTATCTCAGTTTTCTCTGCACCTACTTGGTCCAAGACAAAAGGTCCCCTATGTGGCAATTTGACTACAGTATTTCTTGTTTTAAGATCTATAACAAGTTTCTAGTGCAGAGCGGGCTTAAACTGTGATAAAGAAGATTCAAAGAGTCATGAGAAAAACACACTCTCAAGGCAGGGGAGGGCAGAAGGAGGTGGGAGGCTGTGCTCCACATCCCACAACACTGGGATGAGAGGGCTCATCAGGAAGGGCTCTGACTGGTGCCATGATTCTGCCCAGAGTGGTGCTTTGCAGGCATTGGCAGGACTCCAGGCATACCAGGGGAATCCTGGGCCAAACACAATGAATCTCCCTTAAGGGGCTATGCCAGTTTACATGACCTCTTGCTGGGGTGGAAGCTCAGTTTCAGTGTGTTTGGTTGGTTTGTTGAAGCATTTCCTGCAATATAGCAGGGATGTGCATCTCTTCTGCTGGCATGCTGGAGATCCTCTGTACCCTGCTGAGTAGTGACCACTTATAAACACACCCTGCCAGTCACATTCCTCCTGCATAGAGGAATGACAGGCTGCTCACTTTTTGCAGCACTTTTACTCAGTTCTGGTGAGTATCAGGTATCAAACAGAGGGGTTCCAGCCCTGCAACAACGCTGAGACCAACTCCCAGCTGCACAGGTGGATTTACAGTAAATACAAAAAGTGTGGCCCCATATGGATGACAAGCTACTTTCCATACTTAACCTCTATTAGGAAAACAGGAGGAGACAAAACAAGGGCTTGCAGATGCAAACCTGTGGCTTTCCTCATCTTGGCTCATTATTTTGATTCCTGCCATGTCCCTGCCTTGGTCAGTTCTTGATGTGGCTCATTCCCAGTCTCTTTCTTTCCCCACAGCTCACCCACACTCTGCCCATCACTCATCCAGTGTCAGTCTCCATCTCACAAAGCTTAAATCATTAACAAAGTCAAATTCTCCTGAGAGTCTGCCTGCAAGTGATGAGCAGAGAGGCCCTGGGAAGTGGCAGTGCTCCCAGGGAAAGGCAGCAGCCTTCAGAAGTTGCTTGTACTTTGTGTGGAGTAGATCCAAACCAGAGGAAGAAAAACTCAGACCTTCTGTCCCCCAGCAAGGGACCATGTCACAGTGCCTCCTGCTTTTCCCTGCACCGCCCGACTATTCAATTTTGAAGAAAAAGCATTTTCTAAAATAATAATAATAAAGAAGTAATAAAAGAATATGAAGATACTGGTTTAGCAGAGTTCTTGTGTTCTAGCAAGGAGCCTGTCCCTGCATCCCTTTGTTAGGGAGCCTTGCCCACTACATCCATTGCTTGCTGTGAGGGCACAACCTCAGCTGTCCACTGTGCTGCACATCCTGGGGCTCAAGGGAGCAGCTTTGGGCTTGCCCCAGTGCCTGCACTCCCAAAGAGGAGTGAAGCAATTGCACAGTTCATGTGCTTGCAGGACCAAGGCTGTCAGCTCAGCAAAACCCTGCTGCTCTCCCCTCAGCCCAAAATGTTTCTCCCAGGAGCAGTTTCCAGCCCCAGACTCACCATCTGCCAACAAACATTGCTGTGCCTGCACACAGCTAGATATGCTAATGCCTCTTTAAAATAAGTAAAAGTAAAATCCCATTTGTTTTCCAACTGCTAAACTAACTCATTTGCCGTAAAATACAACCTGTATAGGGGTCAAAGATGGAAAAAATTCAGCTGAAACAACCTTTGATGTGAGTGCCAGGCTGAGGGGTCACTGCCCTTGTCTAAAACCCACCTGGCTGTCAACCAGCTCCACAGTTCTGCCACACACGGTCCATTGAAGCACCAGGACTGAGGGGGAAGGGGTTTTCCAATCATATTGCATTTGAGACTTTGAAGATTTGCCATATTCTGGGACCAAAAACAGTCAAAAACTTCTGCAAACTGAAATGTCAAAAAGTCCTTTCGCAGCCTGGACCTGATTCATTCAAACTGGAGCCCTGAAAAAATATTGAAGATTTTGACTTTGACCTTGGAAGCATTCTATTTCTTACTTCAAAACTCAAAACATTTTTATTTCCACTATTTCAAAACAACCTTTTTAATTTAAAGGGCTACCATTTTTCCCACATGCCGTCTTAACATTTGAATGATGAAGAAATTTCAGAAATGCCAATAATCCAAATAGCTCACAAGCTTTATTTTTAGTTTGCAGAGAGATTAAACATCCTCCACCTTAATGAATCTTCTATGTTTTACTCCAGTTCATACATTTTCTTCCCTTAGAGAATAGCAGGCCTCTCAGAAATCAACACAGCTTGTTAGAAAAAAGACAAAATGCCCATTAAATTATCAAGTGTGTTTCTCATCAGAGTGCAGTCATCATTCTCTGCAAAGAAGCATTATAGTTTAATTGACTTCCTAGAAAAAGCAATGTTTAGGCAGATGGTACTGAGAATCAACTGAGTGTTATTCTTTAAAATGACGTGGTTAAGTGATGGGGACATTTGGGAAACATGGGAAGGCAAGAGTGGATGCATCACAGAGGCTTTTTGCCCAGCATGGTGGGGCTCAGTGCCCAGTGTGGCATGGAGCTGGGCAAAGAGCAGGGACTGCGGGGCTGGATGAGGGAGCAGACAGGTCTTTGCTTAAAAATGGTAAGTGAGCTTTTTCAGGGAAAAAAAAAGAACATTCTGAAAAAAATTGCACTTTGATCCACCTATGAAATCAAAGTTTGAAAATAGATTCCTAAAGGCCTGAGGTGGCACGGAGCTGGTAACAGCCAGCTGAACATCCCTGAGCACCTGCATGGCCACTTTGGAGCAGGGCACTCAGAAGTTTGGATGTTAGTGCAGGGACCCAAAGTATCCCCTTCAGAGGCCTGTGTGTGTCTCTGTCACCATGCAGAAATAGCCCAAAGCATTTCCCAGCAAAGAACAATCTCTTTCTTCAGATTGTTCATCTGAAAACTGAAGATGCTGCAGAGGTAAATTAAGATTTAAGGCAGGAGAGTTAAAGTAGAAATCCTATTACCAAACTTTCCTAAAGTGAATATCAATACTATGCTCATTAACAGACTTCTGCAGAAACAAAGTCCATTTGCTTCAATGCTTTTAAATTTCATTCACATTATTCTCGTTGTGCATTCAAATTATGTAAAAAATGGAAATAAAAATAAATCCTGAACAATTTTACTTTTGGAGAAGTGCTGATAATGGTGATCATCTCCAGAACTTTTTTTGCCTATGATTAAAGAAATGGAAAATATTTCTTCAAATTACAATTATAACTAAGAAGTTTTTCAGAGTAAGAAAGATCCTTACCTTTAAATTATTTAGGCTTAATCTTGCTGGGAAATTGAGTGATAGAATCAATGTTAAGCACAGTAGAACAACAATATTTTAGGATCAAGGGCCATCCTGCCCTTTTCCTGCTGCGTTTCACTGCTGAGGCTGCCAGAAGAGCCTGTCAAACAGCTAAGCACATTGCTTAGGACTGTCTTCCTGCAAAGCAGAGAGGAAATCCTGTAAATGGGATTTTAAGAGCAGTTGGAGTTAGACTGCAGCTGCTGAAACATTTTTATGGCAATGTGACAGGTTCAGTGAACATCAGGAGATGCACCCAGCCAGGCACAGGCGCTTAAACTGGGAGCTAGTAATGCAGGCTGGGTTACTGGGACAAGACAACTGGTTGCTCGTCTGGTTGCCAAACCGCCCAATGGCTTTTATGATGTGCCAAAACAAAGCTTTTAGAGTGGTCCAGGGAGCAAGGTGGAAAGGACCCTGGAAATTACTCCAAAAATCTTCCTTCCCAATGCACTCCACAGCAGCTTCACTTACTCTAAATACCAGTCTGCTCTGATTAAAACCACATGTAGGTTTGCAGTGCAAAAGCTCAGCTTACCTGGGTTTGCAAGATAAGGGCCCGGGAAGAGATTCTTCAGACTGGATGTGCCCTGTGTGTTAATCTGTGGGCAGACCCAGGGCATTGCAGCCAGGTCTTGTGGATGGATGATGAGTGCTGCTGGATGCAGGCTGAGGAATAGCAATGCAAGGCTGCCAGTGCTGGAGCAGCAGCCAGATGGGTCCCACTGGAGTCTGCTGGGTTGGAGTAAGCAGCAGTGGTGTCACACACACTGCCCTGCAGCATGGAGTGTGCATCACAGCAGAGAAACAGGCTGCCACAATTTAAAAAGCCTCCCTCTATCTGTAAATCTGCATGGGCTGTGGTGAAGCATCAGAGGCAGCTAAAGACTGGCATAGATGTCTTATGACACCTTTTTAACCTAGTTTCACTCTGTTTACTGGTAAAACTTCCAGAATGCCCATCCATGTAAGTGGTCATGGGGTCTTGGATGGAGATTGCAAGGACCTAACATCCAGGCAGCTTTCTTCATCCCAAATCCCAGCAGGTAACACTTGCCAAACAGGGCTTTCCTCAAACAGGAGTTCTCCCCATCTGTGACAGCAGTAACAAAACACAGGAGAAGCACCATCTGTTCATCTAAATGGGTACCAGTTGTACCAGTCCTTACCACAGCAGCTATAAGCCTTTAATAAATATATAGAACTCATTTTTTTCTAAATATTGGAAAGGCTATAGCCACAGAAATGCTATTCCATCAGGATTTATTGTTATTTATGTTGTACTGAAAGCCTGCCATCATAAGGAACATCCCAGGCTGGTACAACAGCATAAAGTGAGTCCTGTAACAAATCCTTAGTGCTCAACTGCCCAATCCTTGCTCTGTGCCCAGGGCAAGTGGGAGTGTGAGATGTGGTGAAGTTGCTCCTGCTCCAGGCACCAGCAGCCTGGAGAGGAGACAGTCCTCTCCGGAAGCTTTCAATTACAGCTTTATGGGCTGGCTCTCACAGGCACCTCACATATCCTCAGCTCTGCATGCACAGCCTTCTCCAGCACCACCTTCTTTCTTTGACCCCAGCAGTCCCACTGCAGGGAAGTTGGACTGTTTTCTAGTTTTACAGATGTCAGCAAATGCCATGCGGACTGTTGTTATTTTGGAGTTGAGAAAAGGTCCCATCCTGCTGCCAACGATGCTCTCTGCATTCAGCCTCACTGGCCAGCCAGGAAGCAGACCAGAGTCTGTCCTGTGGCCTTATTGCTCCCTGGAATTGGCTTTAAGACAAGCACTGCTTTAATGGAACTTTTTCTGGCAGCAGTGATTTGCCCTAAATAGAGATGTGAAATTAATAACCTTGCCTTGATTCCTGAATCTTTTCTAGAGACCACACACCAGAGGTGGACTCTGGTGGCAAAGAGAACAACAGGTAGGTTGAGGGCATCACCCCAAAACATTCCATAGTTAGGCACGAGTGTGGAGCATTACTGAAAGGAAATTTGGATCCCAGTACCCAAAACCAGGAGCCATGAAAGCAGCTGTGCCCTCAGATACTGCTATTTTTCTTACTTTACTAACAGATGGTACCTCAGGCTCTTGAAATAAATAACATTTTGTTGCCTAAGCTACAAATGCTGGCATGAGCTTTCAGATGAAAAAAAAAATACTCACATATGGGGCTGAGCTATAAGCATGCCTTTAAAGATGCTGGAAATTACCAGGAAAGAGAAGGCCATGCCATTGACAATAGCAGGGATGGCTGAATAGGGCTCTCTCATCTGACAGATACTGAGCAGGGCTGGTTTCAGGAACACATAATGGCTGGGCAGGGCTGTATCCACCAGCCTGCTCACTAATGACAGACCCACCAGATAACTGTGTGGGCACTGCCTCATTGCTGTTTTAGTCAATGAACCCCACTGGGTGAAACTACCAGCATGTTTATTACAAATAATATTTGACAGCCTGAAATTAGCACATAGATGCTCTTATGTTGGTTAATGAGGTCTGAAATACAATCCTATAAATCATCAACAACAGCCATCTGGTGACAGACAGATGAAAAGAAGAGCAGGCAGTTACAACACATCCACATCACTGCAGTGACAAGGGTTTAAAATAGCAGAGTACCTTTACGCAGGACAGCGCCGATTAGGAAATGATCAGCTATGTATCCTGGTTGCTTGGTTTCCCTTTCAAGCAGGCATCATACTGGGAAGCTGGGAAGCAGTTCACAGCTGCTGAAACAACTTCCATCACATCCAGGTGCAGAGTTGCACTGTTGGTGTTGGGTGAGAAAGACCCAGTTATGTTATCCCTCCAACAAAGAAGCAGCAAGTTGCATCTGCTATGGTAGAATGGGCTGAATCTGGGTTTACAGAGCCAAACAAAGACAAGTCTCTGGGTGCTTCCCAACCCTGACTGGGCAAGCATTGAGGTTATTGTTGTATTAAGTGCCTCGCTTTAGTACCACTGAAAATAAAGGAAAACCATGGCCAGACTGAAACTGTTGAACATTTGCAAGAAATGCATGCTTTAATTTGCAGTATTTACCACTCAATAGAATGCCTCGTTCTTATGATTTAGGAGGCAGTCAGGCTTTCCAAATGTACATATATTCTCATCCAAGGTTTATAGTAAACACAGCAGGAGTGAGTAAATTACTTTATTAGCAATTTACATTTAGTGTCCAGTATTTTTTATTTAGGAAGTAAATCTACTTGGAAGACCACCACAGGTAGCAGAAGAACAGGAGGTAAGAGTGTGTGGGAGGTATCACAAACCCCACTCCACCTCCCGTGTATAGCTGAATCACAGCTGCAAGCACATCACAATGCACAGTTCTTAGCTGAGTTTGTTTTGCAGGCACACACATCTCCTGCTTTAGTGTCCAATTTGCAACATATTCACTGTCGGCAACAAATTCCAGGACTGTTGATTTATGACCTCCAGTCATCACCTGGGGTCCTATCTGACTGTTCTAGACAGTCCCCTTCCACCTGCCTCTCCTAGCAAGCATCACAACCTTTTCACAGAGGGTAAATAAGCACCTCCTGACCTGTTTTTGCACTTAAACAAGCATTTTCCATAGAAGAAGAATATTATTCCCTGTAGGCTGGGTTCTGGGAGAAGAGTGTTTAATATATGACTAAATGCTGTGTTAAAATTATATCCCTGAGTCTTTTCTCACTGCTGCTTGCCCTGTGCTTTAAATTATCCTATGACAGAGTTATTAAATATCCATATATATTTAAGTGCTCTCCTAATTTGTAACCTACTACAATCTGCTGTGTCACTGTGATTGTTACTTCCATTTTAACAGTGCTCATTTGGTTTTCCCACCTATGCAAGTGTGCTGCTAACAATTCACCTGCCTCTGTCATTTCAGTCTATAATAGCATCCTACAACAGTGTAAGATTTGCTGTGATGAGTGAACTGGGGGTGCTAATCCTGGAGAAAAAGAGAGATGGGGGGGGATCTCATTCATCTCTACAACTGCCCAAAAGGAGGTAGTAGCAACATGGGAATCAGTCTCTTCTTTCAAGTAACAAGTAATTGAGCAAGAGGAAACAACCTCAAGTTGAGTCATAGAGGTTTAGGTTGGATATTAGGAAGAAATTCTTCACAGAAAGGGTGGTCAGGTACTGAAGCAGGCTACTCAGGGAAGTTGTGGAGTCACCTACCCTATAGGAGTTTAATACATGTTGGTGTGGCACTTGGGATTCAGTGGTGGACTAGGAAGAACTGGGTTAACAGTTGGAGTCTATGTTTTCCAATCTGAGTTTATACATTTTGACAGTAACAGCTATATTTACCTATTCCTTATATTTTCCTCAGTACCTTGGTCTTTTAAGTCATGTCAGCCTTCTATTGTGGACCAAACCCTCTAGGCTGGATGCTGAAAGTATTTTCCTAAGAATCAAGTAGGAAACATGGCAAGAACATGTGCTAATTACTCATACTCACCAAGGAAATAACTGTGCTCTTGTGCTCTCAAAATCTGGGATGAAGAAATATCTCATGTAATAAATAACACTTATTTTTGAAAAAAAAAAAAAAAAAAAAAAAGAATAGCCCACTGATGCACTGTGTTATTTCAGTGTGAATTTACAAATGCTGTCCCCACATTATTAGAAAGAAACATCATTTCAGGTCTCCAAGAGCCAGCACCACACAGCACACCTGTGAATATTCCTCCTACTCAGTGAACTGGGAGTTAACTCAGAAGGAAACCAAACGTAACCAGGTGTGTAAAAGCCTTTGTCTGCACTCTGGGTAATTTTTAAAGTTCCCTTGCTTGGCAATAATAGATAGCAAGAAACAATACCAGCAGTTACAGTAATCCTCAGAGACTTTGACCCTGGAGTTGAATTTAAGGTGTATAGCTGCTTATCATACACCAACAAGCAAGGACAAGCTGATAAGACTTCTCACACAAACTACCACAGAAGAACAGGAAACTCAAGAAGAAAACAAAAATGTGTGACACATGTAAAGCCACTGCTGGAGTGCAGAACTTCAGACAGGAGCAGAGCTACAGAAGGCCAAGTACCTCAGTCTTAGCTGATGTAGCTCTGTGTTTGGTAATCCTCTGGGAAAGAATTAGCATGGGAAATGTTTTACAGAGAAAGTGTGTGTTCTGAAGAGTTCATTTTTGAGAAAACATGGCACTCAGACTTTTGGGACATAAGCAGGAACTAACAGTGCCAGGAGGTGCTTGGACTCGGTGTGGTTAGTGAACTGTCAGCAGTGGCTGGAAATACCTTTGAAAAAGCTGCATGCTAGTTCCAAGTATGAAGCACAGAGCAAAGAATGTGATCTGGTCACATTTCTTTTACATCTAGATATCAAACTGCCTTCCATCCCACAAACAATAATAGATTTTGCTCAGTTGCTTGCTCTGCTGATACAACCTCATCGCTTCCAAAACATAAAGCTCAGTGATGGCTTTGCTGCTGCAGTCACTATCCTTTACAGCAGTAGTTACATGCCATAAGATTAAATTGCAAGCATTCATTGCAAGTCTTTTAATGCAAATTTTTAAAATGACCTTGCGGTCATTCCATGGAAAATATTACATTTGCAAAAAGATACAGGGTTTCAAAATGTCATTGTGGTCTATGGTTGCAATGTATTTTTAATTCAGTTTTGTCATATAAAGCAGACACCATTCAAAGAAACAGGAGCCTGCCACTGTTAGTTTTAGAGATTACAAAATAGGAATATTTTCCATGATATAAGACCAGAAAGGAGAAGAATTCTGCTCAAATCACCATTGCTCTTCATGCAGTAACGAGTGGTAACTGCACTTCTGACAAAAGTGTACCCGGAGTTACTAAACAGAGCACTGTGGCAATGACCCAGCTGATGTGGAAAGGGTCCTTGCTTGGCACATGGAATGTGGAAAAGTGCCCACTTCCCACTCTGCAGAGACAGTACTTGAGATTGGGAAGGCCCAGCCTCAGCTCTCACACCTGGAATGCCACTACTGCAACAGGTGATGTGGTTGTCTGTGATCTCATCTGTCAACCAGTGTTTGGGATGTGCTCTGACATCCCTCATCCTTACAGAAGACTAGGATTCAATTCTTCCTTCTGGCCTTCACAGGACTTTCTGTGAGCTCCCTCCCCCAGAACTGACCACTGCTGTTTTGCAAAAGCCAGATCTTTAAGATCACTTAACTCCAGGAGAGCCTCAAGATCACAGCAATTCTCAAAGCTGCAATGACTGCATCTGCTAGTGGGGAAGAAGCAATTACTCAAACCACACTGATGGCAGAACATTCAAGCCGAACGTTTAAGCAGTTTTAGAAGCTTATCAGGAATTGCAGTTTTGTGACTTGTTTTCAAATTTCCTCAGTAAGTCATGTGTCAAAAAAAATGCAAATAAACAATGAAAAAGATATTGAAAATATTATTTCAGTCAGCAGTAAAATGAAACAATGCAATGGAAGATTAATTTCCCCTCAGAACATGTTGAGTGATGACACAAATACTCATTTCAAAAGATGCAAAAAGCATTGTGCCCCAAAAGATGGAGCGTGATTATGAGCTTAATGGGTTGTTTAACTTGATAAAGCGCCAGTTTCTAAATAGAAACTGTGCTTTAAATATTTAATCACATTTTGAACAGTCTTCCATTTTTTCTTTGGCTAAAAACAGACACTAAAAAATTGCATTTTTCTTCAAGCATCCAAAAATGTTGACACAGAAATTAAGCAGAAGGAGGAAGATTTAGCTAAATTTGAACCTATTTGGGTGCCTTCAGCACAGATCTCAGCCCCTAGTCAAACACATGCAACCCAATAATGGGATTTGCCTGTGCCTTTTGGCTTTCCAATGGCTTACACCCCTGAGTGAACACATCAGGGTCTTCCCCTTGCAGCCCCATGACTCCAATACCTCATACCAACCATCAGCGAGGTATCACTGCCACAGCCTGGTGTCCTCTCACTGCCTTTGCCCAGGTAATTGAAAGCCCTATCATGAGTCAGCAACAGGACATGCCAAACATACTGTATCCCACTGTCTGTGTGCCAACCCCACCAGGCAGGGATCCTCTGCCACCCATCACACCTTCTGCATTGCTGCCTTCTCCCATCTGCTTTAGTCTCCATCAATACTTCTCATCTGCTGCCTCTGGGCAGTTCAGGACATCCACTGGCTGTCTACCCTTCTGCCCCCATGAAAATGGAAAACCCTATGTATTTGCATCCAAAGATGAAGTAAATGCCTAAGAGAACAAGAAAGGAGATGTCAAACATTCCTGTTGGAACCCAGGTCAACGCCATCGGCTGCCATTTCATCAGCTTGAAAAGTATAAGAATGGCAAGAAGGTCTGAGGGCCACTCCAAGGCAAAAGGGAACCCAAATCTGCCTCTGAAGAACCTGGGTGCCCACACTGTGGGCACAGTGAGCTGATGGCACTGGAAAGTTCCTGGTTGCTTTAGCTTTGAGCCCACCAGGGCTGGGTCATCAACCACTGACATGCCACCACTTGCAGTGTCACGCTGTTGTTCCCCATCCATATCTGACCAAGGACCAGGATAAATCACAGTAGCCCAGTCTCAAAATACCAAGAGGATTTTCCTATTCAAATATTCCCCTGTGCCCTCTCCAGTTGTCACTTCCCAAGAGAGGGAAAAGCAGCTATCGGGTTTTTTTTGTTTTGTTTTTGTTTTGGGGTTTTTGTTTGGCTTGTGGTTTTTTTTTGTTTTGTTTTGTTTTCTTTGTTTTTTGTTGGGGTTTTGGGTTTGGTTTTTGTTTGTGGGTTTTTTTTGTTGTTTTCTTTTTTTTTTTTTTTTTTTTTTTTTTTTTGTGCCAAGGCCACAGCACTGCACTTTGAAAGAAGCAAATACCTTTGTGGCTGGGGGTTTTATATCCCAGTGATAGACTGCAGATCCCTGACTGCAGCAATCGGAGTCCCTGACACACCCCTCCAGCCCCAGCCTGGCAGAGCAGGGGTGGGAACAACCCCTCCAGAAGCCACGAGGCTCTGCTTTTTGTGGAGTTGGGTCCTTGGCAGCCGGGAACAAATTAACATTCAAGTGAGCCTGTTTGGATAACAGAAAATGCAAAAACGTCGCATGGCAAGTGATCCCTTTTAGAGCAGCATTACAAGCCTGGCAGCTGTCCAACTGGCACAGGAGCTCTGAACAGCGAGCACACACCACTTAGCTGGTGATGTGTAAAGGGCACCTCTTAAAAATTTCTGCCTTGGAAAACTGTCTTGTGAAATTTTTGAGCTTGGGTTGTATTCATACATCACCCAAATCAGCTGTATATCATTTAGCATAGTTATTAGTTCCAGGCTCTAAATAAACCTAGCATCTGTGTCACTCACCAGCAGTAACAGTGTGACACTTCTTTTTTCAGTTTGCCTGTTTTCCTGTCTTTCTGGCACAGACAGCTGGTTGATGAAGTTATGGATACTTCCTACAGTGACTGTTTCTGCACTTTCCATCGTTTTAGTTGTCAGAAGCTCCCTGTGTTTGAAGCTATAAAACCCACTGCATCTTCATATCTTTAGATTAAACTTCCCTAAAAGCTCTCTTTTCCAATACCATTTCCACTAATGCTTTCACTGGATCAAACTCCACTGTCAACAGTCTGAGTTGTTTCCTTGCTTTATCACAGAATATTTGAGCCAAGTGACAGGTACCTCAGAGCCCAGTCTGACTTTTCTTGAGAGGACCTGTGGGGTCATGTCTCCCCTCCACTGAGATTCACAAGCACAGAGGGCCAAATCCAGCTGAAAGAATCCTCCTCAAAGCAGCAGCCTTGTGCCTACATCATCTTCCCCAGGTGCCAAAACATTAGCCATGCTTCTTATGGAGAGAGTAAACATTGATCGTAGAGTCCTGTGTAGAATTGGCCTTCCCCTGGCTAAAGGTTACTACTTTTAATTTAATTTAGACCTGGTAGTTGTGCAGGGAGGCATACACAAGCACAGAGCATGGCAAATATGCAGCTTTTCGTGCTGGAAGACACAACATGAAAGTGTCAAGTACAGCACAGCCCCTTCTTTGCCTCCCAATGGTGAGCTCAGTCTCAGCTCTCTCTCTAACACTCTTCCAGCCCACAGATGTTGCTCTTGGAGGGGTAACACGTTTGAACTATTCAATTGCTGCTGATGCATAGGAGATGCATTGTAAGAGACAGCCAACACCAGGGTGTCAGGGCCAGACAGAGGGGACAGTCCCCAGCAGCCTGCCCAGGGAAGCCACACTGCCAGAATAAGGCAGTTTCAGACTCATGCACTAGACAGCCCAACTCCTTTGATGCCAGTTGAGCCTTGCTCTTTCCCCGTAGGTCCTGTTTATCTTTGCACTCCCACTGCTTTTTAGGGTCCTTAGCAATTTCACAGATCAAACACAATCAAAAAAAAACAAGCAACCAACCCAACCTCCATCAGTAGCTTACTTTCTCTGCAAAGAGGTGGTGAGAGGGATTTGGACAAATCCAAATGTCATTGCTGTCAAAGGGCTGTGGAACCCCATAAAAGCACCCTGCCATATACAGAGGAAGGAAAAAGAGCTAATATGCATAGGCAAAGGTGTCACTTACCCACACAGACATAAGTATGACACAGTCACAGAGAGTAGATCTAGAGACCCTCCAACCCCTGGAACATACTGACAGAGGGAACCACCATCATTCACAAAGGCAGCTGGGAGCCAAGGAATTCCAAACAAGAAAACTGGAAGCATATTCTTCTGTAGTTCAGGTAACACATTCACCGTACTCACTCCATTGATACCAACAAGGTTCCCAAACAAGATAAATTCCCGATGGGCACAAGCCAGAGACAAAAAAATCTGCCCTTCATGGGGTTTTTTTGCCACTGTTTGTCTGGCTGAGACTTTTTTCACTTCTGGTTTCATTGCTTCTGTTCTGGAGCCCATTATTTTCTCTTGATGTGCAGCTATCCTGACAACAGCCAATTTACAAGATCAAAAATTTAATGTAAATGAAAAAACCCTCAAAACTAACAACTAGCAATCTGAACAAAAGGAAAAGTCTAATGAAGTAACTATATGCAAATAAGAAAAATACTCAACCACCTTATTGTGCTGGCCTCATCACAGCTAATGAGAGCATGTTGGGAACAGTCAGAATCACTTATGTTTGTAGACATTCAAGTTTACTGCAAGAGCTCTTAGGAGCAGATTTAGAGCACAGAGCGGAAGGGCACACAGAGTGGTGGCAATGAGGTGACATCCAGGTCTGCTGGTGCACACAGCCAATGCAGAAGCCACCCTGTAGGGCTGGGGAAGACTGGGCTCCCTGGCAGGGAGGCTGCCTGCACAGCCTGGTCTCAGGATGCACCACCTACCAGAGATGGATTTTCTCCTGGGAGCCCATTTGAGCTTATTTACCTAAGTGCATCAAAAGTAAAAAATAGTAGACAAAAACATCAAGAAATGTAAGACAAAATTAGTTAGGATAAAACCTGTCTGACGGATGGCATTATAAATGCCAAGGAATAAACACAGCCCATCCAAAACTATTTTCAAAGGAAAGTAGCTCAGCTTTGATGCCTTTGCAGTCCAAGGACTTTGGCTCTTTGCTTAAACTTCTTCCATTGTGTTTCATGTTTTCTCAGGGGAAAACACAGGCATCAGAAAAACACCCTTCTTAAGTATGCTGCAGCTGAAGAGATGGCTTCATCTCCCTTACAGAGATAAGAAGCGCTTTGCTTTTCAAGAGGTTGAAGTAAACAAAAATCAGCGATTAAGGGATTCAAAGTGCCCAACAAGTCTTCACTCACTGCTTGTCAGTGCTGAACAAGTTCAATTAAAACCAAAAATCCCAAACCAAGCCACAATCCCAGAATCACAACAGGTGTCCAGGCACTCACCCTACCGTCTGACTACTGGAAGAAGAAACAACATAGCAAGAGGTGCTGAAGTGTACTTTCCCCCCAGGCAAACAAAAATAAAAGGTCTGTGAGAAATGCATGCAAGACCTACACCCTGGAGAGTACAGTGGGAACATTGCTTGTGCTCACTTCATCTCTGCTCCCCACAGTCCCACCTGAGGATGCACTAGGAGCCCCAACACTTTTCTTCCTTCTGAGAGGGCTGATGTTTACCTCCCTCCCCTTCTCTCTCGTTGCTCACCCTTCTGTCCTGCTCTCCTCGTGGTGGTGGTGGTCTGCTCCTAGCCCTCCAGTGTCACTACTTTCTCCCACAAGCCCTGACCAGCCCCACAGCCCAGCCAGGGGGGTGGCACAGCTGACAGTCCATCGCCAGGGCCAGAGGTGCCACCCTGCCATGGAAGCCTCCAGCCCCTGGCTCAGACAATTCCCAGCAGCTGTCTAATCAACCACCAGTGTTAGGCTGGAGGCCACAGGTGGGTGAAGGGGGAGTGTGGTGGCACCTGAGGACTCATGGGCAGCACTCAAACACTCAAGCAAGGAGCAGACAGCATCTCAGGAAGCACTGCATGTACCTGGCCAGGGGTCAGAAACAGACTGCCCACAACACTAACTCATCAGCAACAGACAGCTCCACAAGCAGCCTGCAGACAAGCTCCTGCATAAATCACAGAGCCTCAGGCAGGGTGAGGAACCCCAGCCACAAGGTTCAGAGCAGTGAGGTGCCCTTTCCTAAGCAAGGCAGGGATACAGACCAGCAGCAGGGAGTGAGTGCAGCATGCTGGGAGGAGGCATCTCAGACGTGCCTGCCACCCCTCCACTCCCAGCAGAGTTGGACTCCAGTTGCTGAAGCCCAGCATTTGTATTTTACCTTACTATTTCCCACATGGAAACATCACTCCTGGGGGTTTGTCCCATCTCCTCACAGTGCTTTCACATCACTAATATGCTCATATCCCCCAGACAAATCTCAGCCACTGCTGCAGATTAGGAGCCACTGCACCCAGACAGTCCTGGGAAAGCAGCAGATGGGTACAATCCTCTCACTGCTGTAGCAGAAAGGGTACAGAATAAGTCAAACCCTGCTTTATCATTCACTACAGGATCAACTTCCACATCTTCAGGCAATTCAGATTTCAAGTTTCTGCAATAATCAGACTTTGATATTTTTTATGATCAAATGGATATGTCATGCAGGGTCCTTTTACATAAAGAGTCTTTCAATTAAAAGGTTGTTTCTAGTCCTATAAATGTTGGGATTATTTGAAATAGGAAAGTTGCTAGCAAACCTTTCTCAATCAGCATTTAATGAACAAGAACACAAGAAAACTATTATCATAATTATCTTCTGTGGTAATTTTACATTTTCTTTTAGTAAGTGAATGAAAAATAAAGTGACAACAATTATCTGAGATTTGAAATGAAGTCTTGCAGCTCTCCCACAATTACTCAACTAAATGATGGTACAGTTTCCCCTGACTGCACAGATGACAAGAGGGGGTCATCCTAGGGTGCAGTATCACAGGAATTGTATAGGCAAACAGAAAAGAGAGGCAGCTTCACCTACCACAGAGTGTGGATACAGCTACTTTAGAGGCAGGGACCAGATCTTGTCTTCACCAGCACCAGTGAGTTACAGAGATGTGCCATCAGGTGAAACCCAGTGCGAGCCAGAACAGAAAGAACAGCTCCTTCTGTAACTTGGGGTCAGTGCCAGTCCTCTGGGCAGCAGGTGGGCCCATACTGGCCCAGAAACACAACAAAGATCCCCAAAATACCCAGAGGAACAAGGACATCCCCTTCCAGCAGCATAGGACCCTGCTAAGCGGAAAAGGGGTCAGTGAAGGGAGTCTCCTGCTAGATTGTGGTACCTGTGATACCACATGAATTAAGGGTGGCTCTACACTGCTGTCTCCCAGGAATGCCACTACTGTTAACAAGGTTGTGCTGCTGCAGTCAGGAGGGCACTGAAACACTCCAGACTTCTGCTCTGTGGTGAAGTCTATAAACCCAGTGACCTGGCACTGTTTGACAGACAGAGGAGAAGACATACAGCATATTGAGGCTGTTAGCAAGAGCCAGGGAACAACAAACAGCATCATGCTATGAAATTAAATTGAAATTCAATAAAAGTCCCCACACAGGAAAATATGCCGATTAACCTGAACTTTGTCACTTTGCTAAATTACAGCACGTTTGGTGACAGGGACTGCTTTTCAACTGGAAAGTAACAGATTTTTCTCTGATGTTACTGAAATCTGGACATAAAAAGCAGTTTTCTTGGGAAGTGACAGTGGAAATACAATAGAACTTCTAGAGGACATTGCTTCCTTTCATTCAAAAGGACATCGATTTTAAGGAGAATTGAAGTTTTAATCAAAGACTTTTCCTATGTTTGTCAAAAGCAGGGAAAAGTGACAACCGCTTGTTGGCTGTTGGCTCATGCTGAGCCAACCCTTTGAATATTATTCCAGTTGATTAAATTTGCATTGCTAATAGGGGAGAAGCCATATGTCTCCCACACCTGTAGAATACATCTTGGGGTTTTGAAAGGTTATTAGCACACTATTGTGTTCTGGTGAGGAAGGATTTCTCCGGAGTGGGATGAAGAGCAGCTGGGGGTGCAGAGTCCCCTGTTGCTGCTCCCCTTCCACACTGTGCAGGTGTTGTCTCATGGCTCACCCCACAGCCAGCTACACAAGTGTAGCAGCAGGGGAGAGGAGAAACCTGCCTCTTCCTGGGCAAAAACCTTTCAGCTTTAGCAGGGAAGTGTATACAAGGGCAGCATGAAGTCTCACCTAGAAAGCAAAAAGAAAAAGAGCATGCAAGAGATTTAAATCTTACAGAATGGCTTATAAAAATAATGGAATTGCTGCTCTCTGTCTGGCTTCAGCTTACTTTTAAATATGTTGGGTAAAACGGAGGGGTTTGTTTTTCCTGTTGTCCAGCTAAAGATTTTGTCTTCACTACAGATTGCCAAAATTACTGTTTTCTCCTTCAGGTAATATTCAAAAATTTAAACAGACTACTCCTACTCCCCTTAAGACTTTGTAGAGGGATTTTACCCTGATTAAAGCATTAAAAATTAATGCCACTCAGACAAGTCCCTTTGGATTCTACAGACTGCAGCTATTGCTTGTCTCCTCCAGGTACTTCAGTTGACATTATCTGTAATTAACATTATGTGTCTTAGCCACTGGCTTTTTGTCAGAGAATTTTCAGCAGTGTAAACGGGATCCAGTCCTGCCTGCTGTGAAAACCAGCCTCAAATGCCAGGCAGATCTAGTCTTTTCCTCTTTCTGGCATGCAGCTTTATCAGCAGTGAAGCAAACATTATATTGAGACAATTTAGTGTGCATTTGACTTTTCAGGCTAGGGATCCTGCTGGGAATCAGCTCTTGATACTCACTCCCACCCCTGCTGTATCCAGGCTCAGAGACAACATTTGTTTTTTCCACTTAAAAGCTGTTGCCTGAGTAGAGCACAAAGAATTCCAGAAAACCCAACTGAGTTTACTCTGTGTTCCATACAGGTGGGAACATGTTTAGTCTCAGGATAGAATCTCTGTCAGGAACTCCCACCCACCACCAAAAGAGACCTTGGTGAGCATGACTTTCACCAGTTACCAACCTCAGCACTTAGGAATTACAAGTTTCACCCTCCCCTGGATTTCCAAAACTTTATTGGGCTGAGAACCCTTTAGGAACAGCCAGGCATAGGAGTTCTTCATAGCAAAGTTGTAGAAAGCATGATAAAGAGACAGAAACATGAGCTAGTATTTGTTCCTGAGCACGCACATGTGTTCTCCTTGCTCTGTGGGTATCTTTGGACAGACAAAAGGACACAGAGGCCCGAGTGAGCTTTTTCCCTAAGCATGCTGATAAATCCTGACACAGAAAAGAGGATCCAGCAGGATAAACACTTCTTTTTGTTCAAATATAAAGGAAATACCTGTTACAATGATCCCAGGGATGAGTCCAGGCAGCAGCATCTGGAGAACAGACAAGCAGTGCTGGAGAGCAAGACCCAGAGTGGCTCCCATGGTGGGGAGTGGGAAGGAGCCCTGTGAGGCAAAGGGACACAGGGAAGGAGGTGCAGTGGCAGCAGGTGACTCCCCCGGCCCAGCACTTGTGAAAATCAATGCCTCACTGCAAACACTTCAGGAAAAACTTGGCATGTGGGACCTTTAAAGACTGAGGAGAGCTGCCTTAATTCCTGCCCATATTAATATGTATATTAAACTGCTTTGGTCCCCCCTGCACTGGCTGGAGAGAGGTGGCCTTGGTTGCATCCTCTTCTGATGCACTATGTCACTCCCTTTCCACCTGCATTTGTCTGTTTTAAGAACACATCTGCATCAAGACAGTTGCTTCCCATCATGACGCCTGGAATTGCAGGTTGTCTTAAATAAAGGACTTTTTTCAAAGCTGGCAAGAACACTTACTTTGGTCAGTTCGTCATAAAGTTTTGTTTGGGTTCATTAGCAATTTGCCTTTTTAAATTGCAAAGCCATTTAGATTTTCATAAAACTTGCTGTCAATTTCCCAGAAACATCTGAGGTGATAATTGCCATTTTAAAAATATTCTTCAGGGAAACTTTCAGTTCAACTTATTTGTCAAATTATGAGGTATCTTTAAAATCAACAAAGTTAGTTGTTGTGGTGGTTTTTTTGTTTGTTTGGTTTGGTTTTTTTGTTTTGGTTTGTTTTGGGGTTTTTTTGTGGGTTTTTTGTTTGTTTGTGGTTTTTTGTTTTGTTTGTTTGTTTTTTTTTGTTTTTTTTGTTTTTTTTTACATTTCCAAAACAAAAATATCTGGGATAACAGACAGGATGATGGAAGCAGTGCTGGCACAAAATTGTTTTTAAAAAATCCAAGTTTTTGACCTTACCAAGACAGAAATGTCAAACCCTCAAAATTATTAGTAGGACAAGAAATCAAACCATCCAAAGGAACCTACATTGATACCTCAGTTCATCTGTTCTCTCAGACCTGTTCACTCAGTTCCAGCAAACAGAGTTCAACAGATCATCAGCCACAGTCAAGATGATGATGTCAGCTGCCTGCTTTTCCTAGAGTTCAAGTGACTCAGCCACCCGTGACAGCCCACCTCAGCACAGATACACAGGCTGTTCCTGTTGTCCTTCCTACAGCTGTAAAGGTACCTGTGTGGTTGGAAAAGGCTTGTTACAGCAAAGGGCAGCTCTGCTCAGTGTTGAGAAGAGCATGGATTTCCACTGGCGGTTTTTCTCCAAGTTTCCACAGTGTTTAATCCTTCCCAGGCAAGAGAACAATCACAAAGAAAAGCAACAACTGCAACATAATTGTAGTATCCTGAAAACCATCAGCTTTCTTTGGTAAAGGACCGTGTTACTAACAAACATACAGAATTAAGTGCAAAATTAAGCTCCAAGGCAATGAAAAACGTGCAAGGACTCTAAAAGTATTCCTTGCAGCACAACAGAGCCTCTTCCAGTCTCAGCACTGACATGCCACATCAGGGACAGCTGCACCTACAGAGCAGAGCAATGCCTGGGCTGGGGACAGGAGCAAAAGCCGAGTGGAAGACAGGAGGTTGGAGCGGAGCCTTAAGGGGATAAAAGACAATTCAAGTGGTGTGAGATGAAGCCACCTTTGCCACAGTCAGCCTTAAGAGATAGCTATCAAGGCACCAACTCATCTCTTCAGGAACAAAGGCAGCCCCTCCTCAGCCACACTGCACTGTAAACTCAAGGACATGCGGTGTAGGAGTATGCAGATCTCTGCTCAATACTCTCTAGCTTGAAAAGGACCTTGAATGCTCTGTTTAAATTTAATTTATAGACAAGAAACCCAAAGTTTCTTAAAAGAGTACATCAATAAATTAGCGTCAAATTTTGCTGCCTTGTCAAGGATTAGCAGTTTTAATCCATTTCAAGTATGAATAGAGAATTAGAAAATAGTGATGAGATATTAATAACAAGAAGTTCAGTGTGTGCCCTTAATTTGTTTAAATTTAAAAGGGCTGGTAGAAATTTTTATGCAGTGAAGCTGAGCAGATCGAATAAAATTGTCTTAATGGCACAACATACCTAGACCTTCTAGGCTAAAGCTGGAAAGATACTGTTTTCCACATCAGACATTTGCTGGCTGAACCTGTTAGTACCTGAGGTGGATATCAGGAGTAGTCAGGTCAGCATTAACTAACTGCTGTGGACAGAAGTAAACAAGTGGGCTTTGGCAGCAGACTGCACCTTCAACTTTCACCTTTAAGCCAAAGCATCCTAGCCTGCTCTTCTAAATCTATCAGGAGGCTTCCCAGTTTGACAAACTAGTCAACTTGACTAACTAGTAAATTAACCTTAGTCCCAAAGACTACAAAGCCCAGTTTTCCAGAAGGGGCTGTATATGGTATCTCTCCAGCATGAATACAAAAAAGATCTACATTTTAAACTGAAGCATGGATCTGAAACAAACATTCTTGTATGGCATGACAATAATTGTTTGCATCCGTGCAATGCCCCCTGTTTAGTCAAAATGTGCATTTAAACATGGAGTGGAAGGACCCCTGTATTCTATACATGTTAATGCAGAGTGTGTCTGCATGACTTACAGTACACACAAGGATGAAGAGGTGAAACCCTACATGTAAATCAACTTAAAGGCAAGAAGATTGATCCAGGGGTAAGGGATTAACCTTGAGTCTGGAACACTAAGGCTCACATCTCTCCTCTCCAGCTAAGAGTGCTCACAAATGAGTCCTGCAGGTTCCTGCAACGCACTTCTTCCACAGTAAAAACAAGGTTATAGACGTGTTGTATTACAGTCCAGGGATTGTTGCAAGGGCAAACACTTCATGGACTGGGAAAATCCAGCTATTAGTATTGAAGAAAAGATTCAAAAGGATTAATTTCATACAAAAACATTTCCATGGGACAATATACACCCAGGTTCAGGAAATGAGTTTTCTCCTAACTTCAGCAGATTTTAGCCTTGGAAGTTTGACCATTATAGTTACAGCTCACACATACTCACTCTGATACTCTCCATTTGGGATCTCCACACCAGCCTTCGTGTAAATTCATAAAATGCTGTTTTCTCCCAGCAATGTCAATGGAGTGACTTTTTCCATCTCTTTAAAATCTACATACAAGTTCCAATTAGCTTTCAATTAAGTGCTTAAAAAACCCCACATTGTGAAAGGGGAACTGTGCTATGTGTGCCAATGTAACAATGCCAGTAGGAGATGCTAAACTTGCTTCTCCACGAGCTGCAGAAAGCCAGTCCTCCATGCCCAGCAGCAACATCCCCCATCCTCCCCCTTGCCCAGTTGGTTCCTACTCTCCCAAATCCACACCTTACAGCAGTCCATGCTGAGATCTGTATAGCAAATATGGCATTTGGGGTCCCTTGGAAAAACAACAACAAAAAAAAAAAACAGGGAAAAAACCCACCAAAACACAAATGTTTGCAGTGTGATGGCCTCTCAAATCTTTTACAAGTCTGAAATAGTTTTGCAATTTCACTCTCCTGGTTCAATATATCATACACTTCATACACTTTAAATATAACCATCTACACACATAACTGACTGTGGATAAGCTTTTGAGCCTGTTAAGCCATGTTTGGTTTGTGGGTGAATAGCAAACAATGCATGGCCAAGACTCAGTGGTCTTCCTGAGGTCTTTTGTTAAATCCTTCTGTCCCTGATGGTTCCTGTCTCCAACCATTCACCTCCTCTTTCCATCAGCAACTGGGAAGGCAACTGAAGATATACTTGACTAATCATAAGTTGCCTGTTGTACCCTGTAGTACCAAGTGTCAGGGACAGCCCATGCAGAGGGTGTGCCCACACACCCCTTTATGCACTTGCACCCTCTCTTTGGACATGGGAGACTTCAGCCACGGTGCTGTACTTGTAAAAGCAGAACAGGTGGGATAAAGAAGGTAAGATACACCAAAGGTGTTTTCCTGATTGTCAGCACCTCAGGGATAAAATTAGCATACCCCAGGCCATTTGGAGAATGCCCACAAAGCCTCCTTTCTAGCAGAGCCTCATATATTATCAATTTAATGGATGTTAATGGGCTGGTGCCTTCAAAGCTTTTCCATGAGCACAGATATTTTCTCTTTGACAAATCACTTTGATCATTTATGCTACAGTTATTTTTAATTCAAAAAATGTCATAATAATTGTTCGAAATGTTCTGTACAATGGTGCATGGTATTGTTGACTACCTCCCTTAAGCTTCTGCAAAACAAATAGCAAAAATTTGGTCCAGATACATAAAAGGAAAATGCAATTAATATAAATTGAGCTGTAAGCTAAGGTCCACTTTTTCCTCCCAGATAGCAGTAGGTGTTATTATGATAAGTTGTACAAAGAAGTCGAGAGAAGACTGATATTACGGTCATAAATCAGTGTCTCAATGCAAACTCGTTTACAATGTGCACCTCATTCCCATGGCCCTTGTACAACTAAAGTGAAAGGAGAGGAGACCATACTCAGCAATAGTTCCATTCTGGTAGCAGAAAACAGTCTTTTTTTCCTAGGCAGAATGACAACAGTAGAAATCTCATCATGTCACACAGACACCGTATATTACATCTATAATCCTGTCTGTCCAAAATTTTTCAACAGCTAAGTATATTTTCCCTTTACAAAGAACTGCTGTAGTTTATCTGAAGCATGACAAGTAGGGTGAAAAAACCCAAAGTTAAATCCAGCAACTGTAGATCATAGCGCTTCATCTGAGGCCAAATTGATTTGTTATGGTTTCCATTTCATCAGGAACAGAAAAAATATCAGTGTTTGTACCTCTGGACAGTTAAGCCACCCATCAGCAAAAATAATAACCAGCTGTGTACACAACTTTACCTGCAACCTTTGTCATAGACAGAGGCAGGCAGAGAGCCTCTGCACTGACCCTGTCTTAAGACTTCTCTTGATCTGCTTTTGCTGCTCAGCAGAGTGTTTGAGTTCTGAGCTGGAAGCACAGCATAAAGAACACACAGATGAATCAATAATGTCCTAAAAATGTTCCTCACAGCACAGCAGGCATAGGCTACTGGTCTTCTAGAGCCACCACGAAGAGATGCAGTTGATCAGAGAAGCAGTAAGGAAGGATGATTAATGCTCCCTCCAAGAAACAACAGCTTGGTCTAGACATGCGCTTCCAAGGGCAAGAAGTCTTGGACAAAGTCCGTGATTCCACAGAGCTGGAAAGTAAAGTAGGAGCAGGGTCTTGTCTCATGTCTTAAGGTGAACAGAATTATCTGGCACAAGACTGTGAAGTTGCTCCTTATCAGGGTTGTAGGAAGGCTCCTGTGACACATCAACTCCATGCAAAGTGGGACGGATGACCGCCTCAGGATCTCCATCAGTGCTGGACTTTGGTCAGGAGACGAACTCCCGCCAAGGGATGTGCAGGATTGCTGACTAGCTCCAAATCTCTTCCAGATAATAAATTATTCTTAAAATTTTCCTGATTTTTTTTTTCTGCTGAAATTAAAGGTATTTGCAGTATTTAACAACTGCTACATACGTTTTGCTAGGACATCTTAGCAAAACATTAGGAAATATGGAAAGAAAATAATTAAGATATTTGTCCTCAATCTGACCTTATTTTGTAATAGGCTATAATGAAGTGAAAGTAAATCTTTCAAAACAGAGATATAGGTTTTACTTTCTCCTAATTAAAAAAGGTAGCTGTAAACAATCTATTTAAACGAAACAGCTTGAATGAACAAGGGGTGGAGGTGCATCCCACCTCCTCCCTTCCTTTGGAACAGGCCAAATCAGCTTACTGCACTTCTAAGTTGTTGACATTATCCCAGAAGTAATCATGTTGCTGTCTAGCCAGGGGAGATTGATGCCTATCTGTGCTGACAGACATGCTGATGCCTCTTCTCCTCAGATTTCCAAGGTTATGGTTTGACAGTCAATTAAGAAGTTCTCTCTTTCCTGACAAACAGTTGGGCTCCACTGACTTCCTCCCCTTCCCATAAAACACCTTCACATTCTCCCCTTCATCATGGAGATTTTATTAGAATCCTGTTTCAGCAGCCTAATTTTGGGCAATTTTCTTCAACCTCCTCTGTACCTTGGAGGAGCACCACGGCATCCACAACTGGGCAACCCTTCCCTCTCCTGCCAAGGTGACAGAGGAGCACAAACCTCACACCTGCTCTCACTTACACAGCCCCAGCCATGCACCACAAAACTGCTGTTTCCCTGTTGCCTACACCAACCCTGGCAGAGATGGAGTGATGTGGGTCCTTATCCAGGGTGCTGCCCTTGCCCCTTCCTGCTGGTCACTGCAGCCCACGGCAGAGATTGTTTCCCCCCCCAAGCAGGATGCAAGAGAGCAAACCCAGACAGAATGGGAGATGACAAAGTTGCACATTCTCAGCTTCATTCTTCTACCTGTAGATGGCATGGATATACCTTGCTATCTCAAGCAGCTTTCCCCTTCTGCTCACTTGCTTAGTAAGCAGCATTTTAGAGATCAGCACTTTTAAACATGAAGTACTATCTAGTGGGTGAAATTAACTCCCAATAGATGATACAGAACGCCTATATAAAGTAGCTACTTGGAACACCAATGCTTTTAAGGGCATTGAAAGAAATACTCTAGTGAGAAACAACTGTAGGGAGTATTGTACTTGAGTTTGCAATGATGTCTTTAGGCAAGCAGAGTTGCTTACAGAGTGAAAAAACAAACTCAACACAATTCCAAAGAAAGAAAATCAGGAGGAAATTGTCTGAGCAACATCCAGGCTACACAAAGTGTAGGACTACACCTGTAAACTTCATCCACTGAGACATCTCTCAGCAAATACCACCTCTGAGACAGACTGTAGGAGGCTGCTCTTAGGAGAAGCCACCTATCTGGCTGAATTTTCAACCACATCCGTGTAGCTTTGGGCTGCTTATCCAAAAGCATTTAATTCCCCCAAGGTTCAGAACAGGGCTTAGTGAGAACGACAGGAAAAGTAAAAAATCCTAGCAAATGTGACTGCAAAAAGAATTAGGTACCCTTGCATTTCTGTAACTCCCAGTAAACCCTCCCTTCATAATTTAACCTGTTAAACACCTTTGCAAATCAGATCCACAGCATCTTTCTTTAGGTACTACTGAAAAGCTTATCCTTAACCAAAACAACACTTAAATTTCTTTCAAAAACCTTGCATTTGACTCAAGTGAGAGATTTACTCCATGCAGAAAGCAGATCACAAACAGAACTTAATACCTTCCCAAAAGAGACTCTGTCTGCAGGGAGCTGCAGGTTATCTGCTAACACCTGCTTGCTACAATGACTCTCCTCTACAGAGAAATAATCATATTAATTTGGGGCATTTTGTATAGCTGCAGTGTTCAGAAGCCATCCTGCAAAGCCTTCTCACATGGTGCCATTAGCACCTACTTGCAATGCACCAAATTAAGTGTGTAGGCAGGACTGTGGAGAAGTAAAGTCAAAATAATTCATACGTGCTGCTACCTAAGACACTGCTAAGAAGACACAACAGACATCCTGCACCTAACTTAATACTTCTCACAGTAATTTCAGTTAGACACCAAAATTTTCCCCTGTACTTAGAATGCCAAACAGCTTCAGGTCCCCTCAACTCTTGACTTGGACAAGTAACCTCATCTTAGAGCAAGAGCTATTTGCTGAGAGTGTATCCTTATTTTACCTCTCCCCCTACCTGAGGGCAGCTCTGTTAGTCATTGCAGAGCATATAAATCACACTCCCTTTTGGAAATGGGAAAGCATTTGAAATTTGGGCTGACTTCACACTGCGGACAAGCCAAAAGTCAGAAGAATTAAGTTGGCAAGGAAACAATAAGCATTAAATCCTGCCTGCATTAGGAACAAAGGCTCACTCTCTGGAGAGCTATTACTATATTATTTCATTTTCTGCCCCTTTTTAGACTTGAGGAAGGGGGCAAAAATTACATTAAAAAAAATGACACAGGATAATATTTTAATAGCAGCTTTTGTATTTTGAGCTTTGAAAACATACCCACACTCTTCAATAGGTTCGAGAAACACTAACCTTCATTCTTAAGACACTGACAAGATACCTTGCTCACATTCATAAAAATCCTGATTTACTCTGGGGCATGACCCATAAGGGACTGAGTTTATTCTTTACGAAAGACAAGATGAACCAACTAGCAAAGCAATTAACTTCCTCCTAATGCATAAGAAAATACAGAGGCAATTTCCCTGGGTATGAAGAGACAGTATGTGTATTTAGAATCCTACACCAAAATTCAATCTTGTTTAAAATAGAAAGTCACATGAGGAAATTGGACTGAAACACAACACCCTTTTAAAGACTTGTGAAATTCAGGGCTGTTTTTCAGCCAAGTAATATGTTTCAGTTCAAATCAGAGTGTTACAGGACATTACAGGACAGTGCCAGAAGCAGAGTTTCATCTTGTGTACCTAGACTTCATATCGATTTAATCAAGATAAATTAGTATTGCCTTATAATTTACAATACCTGAGGTGCCATAAACACTTCTAGTTTGTGCTATGCAAATTACTAAATGAATATAGAAATGAAGACAATCCTCTCCAAGATGTTCTAAGTGCTGAAAAGAATAATTAAATTTGATCTTAGCTCTGTATTTTGATGCTTAATTTTTCAACACTTAATACCAAAACAATCCCCTCCTCCATATTCATAAATCATACTTATTCTCCAATTCTGTCCCTCCTAAAGATAAGCAATTGCACAAGCCATTGTCCTCTGCATTCATTAAATTGAGAACTAGTTCCTGGGTTTATTCTTAATCTCACTTGTTTCCACATTGCCTCCCTTTCCACAAAAAAATACCTGTCCTAATCTGCTTGTCCAGTGGGGTTGTCTTTTTTGCTCCATTGCCTTCAGCTTCTTATAATCATTCCAATTCTATCAGACTGGATTTTGTGAAGTATATCTGCTTTTCTAGACAGCACACTGCAATTTATCTGAAAACATCCAGTGAATATAACTGCAGGTCTGGAACCAAAGCCCTCTAGGTACCTTCACTGGGAACATTGCCGATGGCCTTTGGGTCTTGCGGCTTTTTGCCCATTGTCCTGGGCATTTCTCAGCACTGCTGCCACATTTCACACACATCTTGCAGCACTGGCAGGGTGTTATTTTAAGAAAGCCAAAAATCAGTGCTAATAACCCTGAAGGCTGAACACACACTTGGGATGCAGAGGTGCCTCATGTTATACAAATGCCTGAGGAATAAGGATCCAGGCTCTTTAGGAAGGACAGACAAGGGAGAGGAAGAGGGGTTGTTGCTCTCTAGGTCAATGACCAGCTGGAGTGCATGGAGCTCCACCTGGAGCTGGCCAAGAGCTCATGGGTCAGGATTAAAGGGAAGCCAGGGCCAGGTGACATTAAAGTGAGGGTTGCTCAGACCACCTGACCAGGAAGACTGAGGAGGTGGGGTCCTCCACAGGCAGAAAGGAATGGTCTTGAATTCAGAAGGTATGGTTTTCATGGGGGACTTCAACCACCCTGCTATCTGCTGGAAGGGCAACACAGCAATTCAGGATGTTCCTGGAATGCCTTAATGATAACTTCCTTCTCCAAGTGACAGAGGAGCCAATAACAGCAGCTGCTATGCCAGACTTTATTCTCACCAACAAGGATGGGCTGGTGGGGAACATGAAGTTCAAGGGCAGCCTTGGTTACAGTGACCATGAGATGGTGAAAATTGAGATCATTAGGATATCAAGGAGGGCAAAAAAATTTTGGTGGCCTTCTATAATGGGGTCACAGCATTGATGGACAGTGGAAGAGCCAACTGACATCATCTACCTGGACTTGTGCTAAATGCTTAACACTGTCCTGCATGACATCCTGGTTTTCAAGCTGGAGAAATATGGATTTGATGGATGTCATTAGTCTGGTGGAAGGTGTCCCTACCCAAGACAACGGGAGTAGAACTAGATCATGTTTAAGGTCCCTTCCAACCCAAACCATTCTGGGATTCTATGATTACTTATGCCAAGTGTTCATTTTGATACTGGATCCACAGCAACTGGAGAAAACATCTCTATCCTCCAGTCCCATCTCAAAGCTCACATTTTAAATACATTTGGCCAAGTTATCCTATCATTCCCCTAACAGAAATGCGAAAAAAAGATTTTTCTTTTAAATTACACTATTTTTAGTAAAGTACAGAGAGTCCTTTGGGCTCAGCTATTCCCCATTGCTGCACGTTCTCCACCCTCAATGCAGTTAAATCAAAACAACATAAGTGCTAAGGGCGCAGGAGGTCTTGACTACTTTGTTTGAGCCAAGCTGTAACTCCTTTGCTTCTTAGGCAGTCAGTTATTGTGCATCGTGATGTTTATAGCTGTACACACAGGGCTAACCTGGGGTTTCTGAAGAGCTTGACCAGTATGGCCAAGGCAGCCATTTACCAGGGGGCTACACAAGGAAGGTAGTTCACTCCTGGTGCCTCTTCACACCACAGAGGTGACTCACTGCAGTCAAACTTATGCCAATAGCTCAGCCTAAGCAAATTGGTGGGCAACCAAATGGCATTAATTGTCTCCTCAATCAACATGTGAGTTAAAGACTTCCCTGAAATTAATGATGTAAAAATTTCCCAAACCCAGCTACAGGCTGCTGTGAAGAAATTACCTTTAGGGAGCTTTAATGGAAAATAAGTGTCAAACTTGGAACACAAGCACCCTTATAAAGCTGACAGACTAGAGTTGCCAGAAAAACAAAATCTTCGAAGAACCGCCAAGAGGTTCTGACATTGGCACTAACACCCCAAAGGGAGGGACAGCTGTGAAGTTCATGAGCCTCAGAGGATCTCTCTTGCACAAGAGTTTGTAGAATGACATTTTGCTAACAGTGCATTTCACTGAATCTGATCATTTCAGGGTCTCACAGCAGAGTAATTTGGCTGAAGACAGGTATCTACAGGCAATAGTTATTATTCCACTTCCCCTGGCACCCACTAGCACCTTTAGTGTTGACTTCTGATGAAGCTTGGAACTCTCTGGGTATTCCAGAGGGCTGGAAGGAAATAGATGGGCAGAATAAGGAGATGGACATGAACCCATAGTCTTGCATGAATCCAAGCAAACTCACAGAAAGGCTAATATGCCACACAAACTAATTAAAAGGCTATAACGTAAAACTGTCCATCAAGATAACTGTTGTGAAACTGTCAGCTCTGGCTGATAAAGATCACCATGTTGGTTTGACATGCTTTTTCACTTAAGTGAGTGACTTTATGACTTCTTGAATTGCAGGACATTATGATCTAAAAATCAGTATAGGTACACCAATGTCGATCAAAGTTAATTGAAAGACCATTAACTGATAAATCACAAGAAGCAGTTGTAACATCATAAATCCACTCTCACTGCAAGTTGAACTCAGGCAAGTCATTCTTGATTTCCCAGCGATAAGGAGATTTACACAGAAACAGACACCACCAGCTGGCAGGTAGCAGTAGCCTCATTAGGTCTGTGAGCTCCAGGCCAAAGAACCAATTTCACATTAGATCTGAAATTAAGATATCATGTCTTCATAACTTGGCACTTGAGCCAATACTTCTGCAGAGTAACAGACACTCCTCTGTCTCTCCCAATTGTGCTGCCAATGGAGAAACTTCTGTAGAGTCTCATTTTCAGCTTTGTAAACTAGGAAATAAAAAGGTAAACAATTTCCTGGCGTATCCAAGTGTCTGAACTTCTAGTTTCACAGTAATTTCTTGATCCACTATGACTGTATTTGTTATTCATGGGAGTGTTAACGCAGCAGGAGTAATAAGCCTGTCCTAACAAACGCTGCTGCTTCTCATTTGCAGAAGGGCTGATAGACAAAATTCAACATGCCTCCTGACTGCCAGAGCTGCATGACACCCTTCCAGTTTTCCAAAAGAAGAAAAAAAATATCTCACTAACAATTCATTCATCCAGCAGAAGTTGGGACAAATCAGAAATGCCCAGTGCTGGAACACCAACACCACATATTTGGCTGACTCATATTCCAGCTAACTGCATCCTTCCTGAAGTGACAGGTACTCTTCCCTCTTGTATCCCAGGACATGCAGATACAAACTACGGAGCAAAAAATGCATGATTTGATGGTCCTCAGAGACTGTCATCTGCTGGGACACTGTGTTGGATTCCTCCTCCAGCTGCTTTGTGTGGAGCCAACCAGAAGCACCCTGAACCAGCCAGAAGCCTATACACCACACAGGACATCATCTGTCCAGGAGGCCTTTAGGGTCCAGGTCAGACCTGTTCGTCAGACACAAGTGTATCTGTGTCCCAAACACAACAGGCAGGACACTGCAGAGCTGTCTGCTATCCTCAGGAGAAGGCACTGGGCAGATTGCAAGACCAGACCTGTGAGGAGTACATTCAAAGATTTAGAGGCACACACTTTTACTGGGGAAAAACATCTGGGGCCAGTAAAGGCTCTGAAGATATCTCACTGCTGTCCTCCTTTGCTTGTGTAAATCTGGCCCATATTAAAATCCCACAGGAAGCTGAGAGTAAATTCAAGTAGCCCTCAAGAAAGAACCAGATTCCCACAACAAAGGGACATGTTAAATCTAATTAGAATTTTAAGAGTGGCAATTCCTGGCCTGAAGCAATCTTATGCCTAGCCTGGAGGCTCACATTTTTAATCACAGCAAGACAGCACAATATCAGGTTTTCTTAGAAAATACAGGGAAACATGTAATCCTGCCACAGCAGGGAACAAAGATGAGACATGTAAATACAACTTCTTGGACACCAACTGATATGCCAGACACATCTATCCAGACACAGCCTAGCACCTCCCTGATGGCAGCATCCCTCTGTCCCCACCTTCATCTGGCAACTGGCCTTTCCAAGAGGTCCTGGTGATTCTGCAGTTGCAGACCTGCACTACCTTCAAATCTGGAAAAAGACATTTTCTGTAGAAACAAAGCCTATTTTATTTACCAACAGCAACCAAAGAGGCAGGAGTCAGAGCTACT
The DNA here is from genome assembly GCA_013399695.1 of Formicarius rufipectus. Classification (NCBI taxonomy): domain Eukaryota; kingdom Metazoa; phylum Chordata; class Aves; order Passeriformes; family Formicariidae; genus Formicarius; species Formicarius rufipectus. The sequence goes on along the minus strand of VXAU01005000.1, from coordinate 539,594 downwards.
AGTGTGGAAGAAAGCAAACTCAGCACACCATTTCAATTACTTGGGTTAGACAACCAATTTCCATGACTGCTAATGGGATTTATGCATCTGTTCAGCTGAACATGGTACTGAAAATCTGTACCCTGTTCTGACCCCATAAGTTTTTCTTCCCCATATGGCTTTAAGAGAATAGGATAAAATGCAAATAAAATTAACGCTGCCTTCATCACTGCCTTAGCTTTGGGCCATTAGCAACAACTCAACCTCTCTGGACTTGTGCATTTTATTTTCAATAGACATCTCACCCCACTCAGTGATGAAACCATTGTCTCAGGTAGTTTGTCTGCCCTGGATTTATATGTTGCCTGTAGTGGCAGTTTCCTTCTTTCATACCTCTCAACTGCTTTGAGCTCCTAAGTTTTGCCAGATGTCTTGAACTTGATTTTTCATTCCTGTTCTTGAATTAATACTGCATGAGAAACTCCTTCCTTCAGCTATTTCCTATATGGAAGGCACAGATCTGGAGCAGCACTGATCCCTGAGATATTAAACCAACATAGAAAGTCTGCTTAATAACACTGTGCTGTCCCTGATGCCCAAAAAGCTCACAATCATATTTTACGATGGTAAGAAACAGTTAAAACTTTAAATGCAGCAAAGAAAATGAGAATGTCAACACCTCTCTCTGTCTCTTGGATGATTTCCAGACTAGCTCTGTTTATTTAATAAGAAACCATGACATGGCCACCTGTTTGGCAAAGTCTCTGCAAGCCTCTTGCTAACCTTTGCATTTCATTTTTCTTAAACTGTTTATAGACACGAGAGGGCTCAATCTCCACCAGAGCCTTGGGGCTTCCTGGTAGTTTTAATAAAATGTCAAACTGAGAAAGGAGTGATTGTGTGCTGAAGCAAGAGGTAAAGCCTGCAAGAGCGATCTCCTGCACGGGATGCAGCATGGAGGGATGACGTCAAGGAAGTTCTAGAGATTTTATTCTTGTTGCTTAGTTTGGTCATGTTTTCACATCAAGAAATCTGTCAAGCAGGTAATGGAGTATGAGAGGATGTTAGGATTTATGAGTCGGATAAATTGGTTACAGGTGAAATCACATGGAACCACAGATCTCTACAGGAATCTCCCATGACGCTGGACCGCCACATCCCAGCTGCTGACAGGAAAATGACTTTGAAAAAACATCATCCTCCCTCTTTACTTTGACTTGTGTTTCTCAGACACCACGTTTTCCCCCTTTCTAGCCAGTTTGGTCACTTCAAGAGCATTCTGACACCTTCAATCTCTTAAAAGCACTGAACCATTTTCATTTAAATGTCATCTGGATTAAATTTATGTTTGCAAGACACAGTATTACTCCACACTGTATTATATCCTCTGCTGATGGAAGCTGACTCCAATGACACATGTTATGTAGGTTGTCCTCCTGACCCCACTGAACTGGGACACCTCAGCAGTCTTGTCCATCCTACAGTCTGCTCCTGGGATCTGTCTGTGGACACAGACTTTTCCAGTTTCTTCCAAATGATAAGATATCCGAATTTGGCCTTAGGGTGACAATCACAGCAGATCAATGCTTAAGTCAATGCTTTAAGGTAGCTGAGAGTCACACCCCAGCTCTAATGAAGAACCTAAAATAGCTACAGGCAAAATTGCAACAGCCTAAATACCAGTTTAGCAAGCATGGAGAAATGGTTTCTGCTCTAGCTTGTACTCCAGGTAAATTATATTGCCAGAACATCCTAAAAAGAAGAGATCACATCTTTAGCCACGGCATTAGGAGGACAGGCTTCTTGTCTGTGTGTCATACATAAATGGGGCCCGGGCTCCTTGGAGAATCAACTCAGCAGCAAACACTGCAGTGCCTAAAGAAGCCCCTTATCATTCAGGCTGAATTTCCCTGTAAAATACAGGGAATAATTTAAGCCCAAAGCCACCATAAGTGACTGGAGTAACCACTATGGATCACCTAAAGATGAAGTATAATCAAAATTCTTTTGCTATCCTACCTCCGGACATGCCATGCCTGGAAAGAACACTGTGGAATCACTGATTCCCCCTCTCTCCAGAGCACAGAAGGAAAACACATAGCAGAGACTCTGGCTATGATGCAACCAGCTGTTAAGTTTCTTCTGGTGAGAAACGGAGAGTAAAGAAACAAACAGCATTTTCATTTGTCACCCAGTGCCATGCATGGCTGTTGCTAGAGCCTTATCCTGCAGGAGGGGGTCAGGCTCTGCAGACCACCCTCTGCAGAGAGCACCACCTTTAGACTGAGGGCTTTCACTTGGAAACAGCCCACATGCCATACCAGTCCTCAGACCCTCCAGCATTCCTATAGCCCCCATCGGAACACAGCAAGTGCAGGTATTGGATCGTAATTTAAGATTAGTTTAGTGGACATGAAGAACTGTTATTTGTTTCAGGCAGGTGTTAGAGATCCTTCTGCACTCCAAAATAGATTCTGCACAGATGGGCTTTGAAAGTTCTTAGTTCTGCTCACACTCATGTCCTTCAGGTCACAGAAATCACTTTAAAGTCAGCAAGGAAAAAACACCCTGCTGCCTTCCGACAACTAAATGGGGCATACCCTAGTGCTGTCAGCAAGATTGAATGTAGCCTCTGTGCTCTGTGAGACCATAAATCCCTTTATTGGCACAGATTACCAACCTGATTGCTTGCATACAGATTAATGCAGCAGCATGAGTCCTCTGGGTGACTGCTGAGCTGGGAAAGCAGGAGGGGAGAATTTATTTGCTCGGAAACTTGTGATATTTATCTATCAATCACCAAGGAAAAAACATTTCATGAGCTTAATTCCAAAAATATCTTTGTATACAGAGAACAGCGAGCTGGGAAAATTACCCAGATTAAAAAAGGAAAGGAAGCAGCCCCATGGTTGCACATACATGGAAGCCCAAAGGTGTGCCACCTGCCCAGGGTCAGCACACCCTGACACCACACCTGAGGTTTCCTCTCTAGCCGTGGGATTTCCTAAGCTACCTCACTCAAGCAGCAAGTATCAATAACAGGGAGAGTATAACTGAAAGAGGAGCGGTAACACATGAAACAATCATTCATCTTCTGGAGAGTCTCAGCAAATTCTTTCCGTGTCCATTTTTAATTCACCACTAAATATGGTGAATTAAAAAGAAGCTGCAAAACCTTTCTTACGGCAGGGAAGATGATAGAGCAGGACCTTCACATTTTTAATTAACTCTGCATTGAATGGTGACAACTGATAGCTTGTCACTCACATTCCATGCTCCTTACCCAGCCCCTGCTTTACTGAGGTGATTGTCCACGGGTGGCACGGTGTGAGCTGCAGTCCCTCACTGCAGGGAGGAGTCCATCCTCCCCAGCCCACTGCCCACCAAAGCCCAGAGATGCTGCTGCTATTGATGACAGACAACTTATGCACAGCTGTTGTAGTCCCAAGGGGAGCCAGGTCCCAGCCCTGTGACACACTGCTCCTGTAACAAAAAGCCACCACTGAAAAGGTTCCAGTTACTTCCAGGGACCCTGCAAAGAGCCAAGCCAGGAGCTCAGGACTTTTCTCCCTTGCCAAGAGGCTTCCAAGAACCAAGGACCTACTGCTTAACCAACCAACCCTATTTAAAGACCTGTCTACTTAGTAAAATACTGCTCTAACACTCTAATCAGGTAGGTGCCTGGCTGGCAGCCAAGCCAATATGGGGTCCCAGACCCGGCCTGCCTGATGCCAACATTTTTTGGCAGCTGGCTGTACTAGCTTGGCACCCCACGGAAACTTGGTCCCCACTTTTGAAAACTGGCCTCCAATAAGAAAATGTGACTTAAAAAATAGACACATATGCTGTGTTAAACTAATACAGCCCAGCACATTCACTTTTTTCTTTATTTTTTTTATTTTCCTGGGCTTGGCTATCCCTGAAATCTTTTACTAATGAAATTACTTAAGCAAACTTCTCAGGAGATAATAAACATCATAGCCTCATTTGGCACGAGGGAATTCTTCTAAGATTAGTTGACTCTCATACATTAAAATTGAGATCTGCTGCTAAATCCTTTGTCTCCCCCAAAGAGCAGAACAGAAAGCCAATAATAAACACAATGATAAATTTACCAAAGATCTAGAGAGCAAAAATAATTGAAGTGATCTGTTCCTAAATAAATTTGTATTGGAAAAACAGCCTGGTTCCATTTTAGATGCAAATACTTTTCCCCCCCAGTCCTAGTATTCCTTAGGAACCACTTCAGAACATAGTGGGAACAATGAGTACCAGCCTGCAAGTGCCAAAAGTCTGGGAGCTCGTCACCAGCTCTCCGCGTGCCCAGGGAGGGGCAGCTCCTGATGAGAGCACCCACAGTCAGCAGGGAAGCTGGCACAGGGCAGGCTCATCCCAGGGTCTGGGATGCCCTACATGCAAGTGCTGGGGAGCTTTGCACACTTCCCTGCTTCTCTCCTGCTTGAATTTACTGTACCCTGGCTGAGCTGCTTTCATCTTTTTTATCTTTCCATGCTTGAAGACTGGCAAATGAAATTCATTTTGACTTTGACTACATTTGCACCAGCTCATGTGGGGTTAGTGGGACCTCCAAGCCTCCGTGAGGCTGGAATTACACTGCTGTTTGCGCCACCTGTGTTTTGCCCAGTTCAATGCAGCTCACAGAATCAGAATGGTTTGGGTTGGTGGGGATCTTTAAAAGCCATCTAGCCAAATGCCCCTGCAATAAGCAAGGACATCTTCAACTCAAACAGGTTGCTCAGAGCCTGATACAACTTGACCTTGACTATTTCCAGGATTGTTTCTGTTTTTTGAACACAACAGGAACAAAAACTACAAAAAAGAAAATCACAACCATTGGCACAAAAATATTCCAGCCATCACCTCGTTATTTTTTGTTAATTATAGATAGGACTACAGACAACTTTTATATTCTGACTTGCTAGCTGTATTGTATAGGCCATAAAACTGGCTCTACTTGGAAGAATATACTACTTATGGAAAGTTACTGCCAAAAGTGGAAAAAAAAATCTTCCAAAGTAACTTCTAAATATTTGTGTTCAGAGAAAAGGCCACCATTTTTAAGTAATTTGATTTAAAGGGAAAACAACGCAACAGCACTATCTGGATACAACCCAGTCAAGTGGATTTAATTCAGGACTTGAATGTAAAATTGGGTGGAAAACTTGAAAGGGAAACTCAGTATTGACTTCCAGTATTTTCAATTATTTTAGTGATTAATTATTTAACAAGGAATGGTTAGCACAACCTAATGGGGCTGCACCAGTGCCCCATTGTGATTTGCAACATCCTTTGAGATCATCCAGCCATCCACAGCAATCCATACAAGAGAAACAAGTCAGGAGATCAGTCCAAAATAAAGACAGGAGAACTATGAAAAGTAGGAACAGTAACAGAACTACACCTGAGTATTTGGGCAAAATAAATGGACCATCCCTATCTTTATTTTCCCTCCTCTCCCAGGAGCACAGGGAAAGGAACAGCATATCTGAGGGTGGCATAACAGCTCCAGCCCTGCTCAGCTGGAGGAGATGATGAGGTGGCTGTGAAGGGCAAGGTTAAGAAGGCAAATCTGAGCTTCAGCTGGAAGTCAAACGCAGAGCCCTGCGCAGTCAGTCAGGCTTTGCTCATTACCCACACAGCCTTCAGGATGCCCTTTCCCAGACTGCTGATGCTTGGTACTGGTGTGACAGGGAGTCACACCTCTGCTAAGGAAAGCCCAGGACGGAGAGAAGGGAGGAAGACAGGGAAAGCCCAAGCACACAGCAAGCCTCTTCCAACACATGGACAAATCTGCAAACAGTCTGAGTCTCCCAAGGGCAAAACTGGAGTCAGTTTGGGTCTAGTAAGTAAAAAATAAGAGGTAATTAAAAAAAAAAATAGTGTTTTAAAGCTAAAGTAGAGCATGAAGCTGCTTCTGCCCTGTAGTCTGTGCTTTTTGCAGTGATGCTATGCAGGTGGACTGGGGCAATGTTGCCAGAATGTAGCTTACAACCCACGAGATCATGATAAGAGGGGAGAATCTGTTTGGAAGGACTTGCTTAAAACATCCATACTCCTGAGCACTGCCCTCTGCTACTGCACACAGCCAGGCAGTGTGCTTTCATGACAGCAAACCACCTCTTTGATTTCCCAGAAAGAAGTGAGTTATTCCATACTAAGAGCAAATTTGTCTAACATAGCAAAGCATGTTGAGGGTGGGAAGAGAGTCCTCTTGTGGAAATAACCCTGTGACCTATGCATTTATGATATGTACTCTGATTATACTCTCCAAACCATACACAGAAAACCCAACTAAACAGCTGTCAGGATGTGCTAAATGCAAAGCATGTCCCACATCAGTTTTCTTGAACACAAGAGATTTAACTTTTTCTTTCTCTTGCTCTGAATTGTCATTAAAATAAAACCATGACTGCTAGGAATGTGCGCATCCAGTCCAACATGCAAGTGTGTTATTCAAATCTGTATTCATTTTTGTAGGCAATTAACTGATTTCGTTAGAGGGATGCATTTCCTCTGTGTTTCTAGCCACTAATACCAAGAGTCACCACAGCTCTCCGTGGTCCCCCTCTGCAGTGACAAGCACAATCAGCCCTCAAGTCCTCCAGCAGCCACGTACTCTGTGTGCCCACATCACAAGCAAGGGGGACGCTTGGAGATTTCACATGCAGCAAGTGAATCCACTAATGCTGGATCAAAGATTGCATTTCCAGCCCTTGCACACCGGAACACTAGAAGCACACCCACCAAGGCTGCTACAGGCCTCCCTAATCGTCTCAAAGATGACATTTCTACAAACGTCCTTGGTCTGTGTCCTGTGCTGGCAGCAGGCAGGTCAGCTTCCATGCACAGCCACCTGCATTTACCTACACTGTAATTTCATGAGTGGCTTAAGCTGAAAAAGCATCACTTAAAGAGCTGGGTCCTCCCTTCTCCTATCACTCTCTCCTGCACTCTGAGGAAAGCAACACTGAAGGACTGGTTTAAATCAAAACTGTTTTTTTACTGCAGACTGATTTTCACATAGACTCTTAACGCAGATCTGCCCCTTGCACAGCCTCACAACATCCCTGCCAGTGGGAGACTGAGGGTTACAGAGCAGCAATGAGCAGCTCAGGCAGTGGAGAAAGGACTCTGCAGCATTCCCACTTGGAGTTTTGACATTAATTTCAGCTGACCTTGGCTGCCCTCACTGCTGAAACAAGTACCCCAGTGACTCAGCCCCCACATCCCAGCCCACGTTTCCATCACAGTCTTTGTGCCAGTACCAGACTGTCTGAAAAGTAAACTTAAGAATGCTTTACCCTCCTTTACCTTTTGTCCAACCAAGACATAAGTGTTACCATCAACTAAAGTGGTATTAAAACTCAGGATTAAGCTCAAGCATACTATTTCAGCTGAGATCCTGCAAGGCTCAAAGACTCCCAGGATAGAAGTCGAACAACCAAGTCCATCTCCTAGCACAAACCTGAGGTAGCACAATACATCACTGGGGTGGAGCATCCCTTGTCCCTCTAGGTTCACTGCTTGCTTGGCTCTCCCATTTGAGCTGCTTTACTTCATCTAAACATAAATATATTACTGACTTTCTCACTTCATTTGCTCTGCAAGCAGGAAGCAGACTCATGCTTTGGGGCAAGTCACATCCCGGGGTGGGGTCAGGGAAAGTCGAGCCAGTGTTGTTCTTACCAGAGCTCATGGCCTTTCAGCATCAAGAAATTCTAATCTCTGCTCCCAGTGCTAGCCTTGGCCAGCAACCTTGCCAGAGAGCATTGATAAAAATCTTACAAAGAGAGCCTTCTTATTCATGTCTAGTTTGATGGACACCACAGTGTTATCAGCAAAGCCCCCAGGCACAGTGCCAGCCAATGTACGATGTACTCGTAGCACACCCTGCACCCCAAAGGCATGAGGACAACCATCACACACTAGTCAGGACACAGGAGCCCAGAGACCTTGTAACAGCAAACAAAGAGCAGTCTGAAGATAACCTCTTTGGAAGAACTCTTAGATGGAAGTGGTTAATTAGCCAAAAGTCAACAAATTCAGAAAACCAAATTAAGTACCACCAAAACTGTAACAGGTCACAGTTAACACCACCACAGGACTTGAGAACAGGAAAAAGTTGTTTAGCTTTGTCCCCCCACGTCATGTATTTCACCAAGTAGTTCAAGACACCCTCCCTCCAGTGTCTACATAGCCAAAATGACAGAGGGAGATGACACGTGCAAACATCTCTAGTTGTCTCTTCTGGTTCACAGACTTCACGTGATCACAGCAACACCCACCCCAGAGGGAAAGTGAGCTCAGCTATGCAGGTGTAGGAGAGGAATTGACTCTGCCCAGCCCTGGCCTGGGAGGAACAGTCACAGGGAAGGGAAGAAAATGCAGTGGAATCAACAAAGAGTAAAGTACTGGTTTAATGTACAGTTTAATTTCTTCATATTGGCAAAAAAGGTTTGTGCATTTTTTTGGGGTTGTTCCCAAGTAGATAATTTTTGCTTGGAGAGGTGTTCCTATAAATTGACTTTTAGGGTCTATCTAAACTCAGAAATATTTCTAGCTACTTTTACAGCCAGTTCTGACTAAATGATTTCTACATTGTTTTAAAGTCATCATATAGATTTCAGATAGTATAAAGCACACAAGCAATCTTTTCCCTGCACTATGTTCAAGGTAACTTTGGAAAATCCATTAAAACTTATGCAATAAAAATGCTCTGATCATCTGCAGCCCTGTTATGCTGGTTTTGGCTAGGATAGAGTTCATTATCTTCATAGTAACTGATGTGTTTGGGATTTGTGTCAAACATTGTTCCTGAGCAGGTCTTACAGAGCCAAGGCCTTTCCTGTTCCTCACCCCACCAGCAAGAGGCTGGGGGTGCACAAGGAGCTGGAAGAGGACACAGTCAGATCAGCTGACCCCATCTGACCCAAGGGATTTTCCAGGCCACACCGCATCAAAGTTGATGAGAAGGAATGGGGGACTTTTGGAGTGATGGTGTTTGTCTTCCTAAGTCATCATTACATGCGACAGAGCCCTGCTCTCCCGGGCATGGCTGAACACCTGCCCATCCTTGGGAAACATGAATGAATTCCTTGTTTGCTTTGCCTGTGCACACAGCTTGTCTTACCAGTTAAACTGTCTCTATCTCAACCCACAAGTTCTTACTTTTACCCTTCTGATTCTCTCCCCCATCCTGATGTACAAGAGGTGAACAAGCAGCTGTGGGGAGGCTGAGTTGCCAGCTGGGATTAAACTGCAACAGCTGTACACACAGGTCAGTGCTATGGCTTTAGCATGAATAATTTAGGCTGTAGTTTAAAGCCTTGTAGAGAATTCTCCCCAGTCAGGGAAAATCCATGCAGGCCAAATGTCAAATAAGCAGGTAATTTGCTTTCATGTTTTACTGACAGTTTCACATACATCACATTTTCAAAATGTGTGGCAAGACATTAACATTAAAGTAATGCCTAATTTCATGTTAGTTACTAAAAACTTAATGACTAGAGCAGAAATTACTGTAAGTCTCAGGTAGTTCTTACCACTGGAAGGCAGAGGTTTATGTCTGATGCTTTATGTTTTTCCCTTTAAGTGACCTAAAATCAGGTGTACCTCAGCCTTCAAAGCATTCCTCCAGGTTTATTCAAACACAGAAAGACTTAAGAGGTCTTTACCCACCCAGCTTTGAAATCCTTGCAAATAAAACACTTAGGAAAAGCTTCCAATTGCCAAAACTGAGATCTCAGCAGGCATTGAGTTTACTGGTAAGAAATCACATTCATTCCTTTAAACTACAGAAGGTAAGATCTAGTGCCAGGAAAGATGGGTTCAGCTAGAGTCTGGCTATTGCTTGACAGAGGAGGTGAGAACAAGCAATCAAAAAAGGGCTCCCATTGTTGCCCACATCCATCTGCATCTTACGATTTATCTCACCATGTTGTGATCTCAAGCCTTGTGGCCCCGGCCTACACATGTTGATTCTTTTCCTGCTCTAACTCCCTGTTTCCTCCCTGCAAATCCCATCAGTCAGGAAGAGCTGGGACCAGCACAGTTTATTTACTAGCTCAGCAGCCAGCTCCTGGTGTTGCTCCGTGTGGGCTGACTTGAGACTATATTTAGAGTATGAAATCCCTCTTACCTCTATAAATGCTTCCAGTGACTCATCACGGGGAAATTAACAACCCTACACAACCATGAAAACAGAGAAAAGGATACTTTTGGGAAAGCTGCCAACACCCTTTTTCTCCAATGGGAGTTTTAATTGGCACCAGTATTTGTGTTCATTTTGATCCACACTCCTCTACACTCAGCACCGGTATTTAAGCGTGAGAAGGCGTAGAAACTGTACAGATGAGGCATGTGACCATGAAAGCCATATGGGAAAGCACTGATCCTTTCTTTCACAAGTATCAGCCTGTGTTTACTGCAGTGTCTCTGCAACTCCAGGTTTACACCAACTCAGCAAAGAGGGTATTTTCAGTCAGGAGCACACAGCCAGTCAGCTGTTGCACCTCAGCTGATGGGCAGTAACTCTTGCTCATACTCTGATGCCATAATTTGGAAAATGGCAAGACAAGGTTCTGTTCAAAATGCCATACCCAGGATGACAGGCAGATGTCTACTCAAGCACTGATGCCAGAAGGAGGCAACAATAAGCAAGAAGTCTGGTCCTTGCCCCCCTCACTAGGCATGGATGGATCCAGAGGACAGCATCACCCACAGCCTCTGTATCTGTCAGCCACACCAAGAGAAGCTGCTTGCTGGAATATGCAAACCCTTTCTCTTCAGTTCTGAGCTGAGCAGAAGCTGTGGGCACCATCCACCTCTGCTATTTCAAAGATCTTCTTGGCAAAGAAGAGAATATGCAAATACAAACCAAGCTTGTCAATAGTGGTATGTTAATGATTGGAATCTGTTTTGATAGCAAAAAGACATTTTGCAAGCAAATAGCCCATCTTGCAGTCCAGCATATTTGGCTGTTTTCTAAAATAACAAAATGCACTGAAAAAAAAAAAAGCTGGAGTTTTTTTTCTGTCCTGCTTGCCCAGTAAACAATAAAGATTAAATCTTACATGCAATTCAACTGAATGCATATTTAAGTAGCACAGCTCTTACAATCTATTGGATATATATCTGTGAGGGGCTTTTTTTTTTTTTAAAAAGTATGGTTGTACTCTCCCTCTGGATTCCCCACTTTGTCATGCTGGGTTTCAAGGAGAGGACACCAGGAGCTGGTTCTCCCACCTGCTCTGTAAGCTCAGTTGTGTCTCTTCTAATTTGCTTTTGCCACCCTCTCAGCCATCTCCTGCTCCTGGTACATGTTCCCCAGAAGGCCTGCCAGCCTGATGCCCTGGACAGGTCATGTCCTGCCTGTGGATCCCAGAGGAGTCACCATATAGACACTCCCAATCATAAGGTGCTCCCTCAAAGTCTTGCCTTTCCAGGATTCAGGTCCTACATGTGGAAGACAAGAAACTGATTGCGTTGAATAGTTCCTCCTCCATATCCCAGAAAGACAAGGCAGAACTTAGCTGAACACACCCAGAGGAGGGTTATGAAAATCAACCAACAATTGTGAGCCCCCCCCACCTCAGAAAGCCAAAAATACAACCACCTTGGCACAAAGCAGGGGCAAAACAGTCCCACCACAACTGGTGGGACAAATGACCAGTACTCCAGGACTCCTCCTCCTCTGCAGCTCTGGAAAGAAGAGCCTCAGCTTTTCTCTAGGAGCACAAGTAGAAAGCTCATCTTCCTCCAAACATCTTTCAGGCAAGCAGTTTCTTTCTTCCACAGCCACCTAAGAGTCTGAGAGCTCTTGAAGCTCAAGGGCTGATGCAACTTCTTATGTTTCAGCCCTTCTAATAACTACTTCAAAAAAACTTAGTGAGGGGAAAGAATCTTGTGGAAATTACTAATTGGTGTCATTCAGTTTTTGTATGGTAGGAATCTAGCTGGCATCTCTGAGGGAAACTTGGTCTTTTCATGGTTAACTCTTCGTCTTGTTAAAAACAACTTAAACCAACCTCATTAGTTACCATCCATGGCTGATCAGTTAAAGGGGGAATCAGCACTCCAAAAGGGCAAGATTAAATTCAATAATATTCGTCTTTATACAAAAGACATGCTACAGAGATGATAACTTTGTTGGAATTTTTGTCCCTTTTTTTGCTGTTCATCTCCCCCAGGTAGCTTGCTGTGAGCATCAAGGTTCCCTGAACCTGCCATGGTGGGTAACACCATCCAGTTTAACGCAGGGAGCACCAAAAGCTTAGTAAAGGAGATTACCCAAAATCACCTGTATATCAACCCAGCAAGGTTTAACGAGAAGAAAAAGCTGCCTGGCCATAGATAATTTGCACACAAAGGGCAAGGGCACAGAGCACAAAATACAGACATTGCAATTACAGCTTCCAGGGTCTTAGTGTCTCCACTGCTGAGCCAAGGGAACTCCCTAACACCAACATCCTGCCAGTGACCACAGGAGCCAAGACAGGAATGGGAGCTGCAGCTCCTCCAGCACTGCCAACCTCCAAAACAGGTGCCCCCAAGCAGGTTGTCACCAGGGAGACTGGCAGTCCCAAGTACCACCACACTCTCCTGGCCAGCTCCCAAGGCAGTTGGGTCTGCATGTGATCAGCACACAGCATAAACTCCTGGCTCTATGGAATGGTAATCCTGGAGTGCGGAAAGAGTGCTGTGCGGAGTCTACAGCGGCTTCAGGCACCCCCAGCTTGGGTGGCCTCGAGGGCAGTCCTGAGGTGGTGGTTGAAGATGGTGGCAGACAGACATGGGGATGCAGGTGATGCTGCCACTGCAACAGGAGCTGCTCACACCTCTGCAGGCGGTGCAGAGTCTCCACCAGACTCAAATACAGACTGCCACTGAACTTGGTTGTGTCACCAACAAGGGTAACTTATTGCAGAAAGTGTGCACAGCGGGGGGTTGAGATGAGAATATCAAGATCTATTCTACTTTCCATCACAGACTTAATGAGGATTTGCTTTCTCAAAGAGCATCACATTTACCCCTGGATGGCTAACAAACCACTCCTGCCCCAGTGCAGTGGGGCACAGGCTGCCCCAGCAGATGAGCTGCTGGTGTTGGCACTGTGCAGGGCACAGGAGGGCTGGCAGCAGCACGTGACCAGCAGAGCTGGACCACACAGCTTCCCTTCTTGCCCCAGCACAGAGGATTACACACCACATGCTCCTGTACCATTAATCTTGTTATCTTACTTCACAGGTCTGGAATCTGATTCAGCTTTTTTACTGCAGGCCTGATGTCATACCAGAGCTGCTCCTGCTTCAGTGTGTCAGGAAGCAGCTGTGTCACCTGTCAGATGTATGCATGGCCCCAGATGGGTCACAGCACTGCACAAAATGATGCAGCAGCCCTGCACTGTGACAGCTGCTGTGGTCCATGGGCACCACCAGCACAGGACGTGCTGGCTGACACAGCGAGAGCAGGCAGTTTTGGCAAAGAGGAAAATGTTTCTTCCCAAAATCTCCATTTCCCTCCTCAGGTGCTCAGACCTACCTAAAGGGAATGGACTGGGTCCCATACAGCCCCACTAAAACCTTAGAGATAGTAGTTTTAGTATTCTTGAACATATAAATGCTCCAGAGATAGAATTTAGAGCACGCTTTGCCCTTTCAACACTTTACAGCTACTTCACCCTGCACTAACAACTGCAACAATCTGTAACAAGAGAGCCACTCCTGTGGGCTATGATCCATGCCAGAAGCCTGGCTGAGACTATGGAAAGCAGCAGCTCAGGAGATAGGATTCAGCCCCTGAAATTATTGCACTAACATCACTGATAATAAGCAGACACAGACAATTAGCAGTTGGGGAAAAGCTCTGTGGTTTCATTCAGTCCTCATGAAGTTAAGAGCCCTACAGTGAGAAAGTCTCTCAAAAACAGCTGAGTTTGTGTTTGGGTTTTGTTTCCCAGTGTGCAGAAATTAGGAATGAAATACTGCTGTAAATCAGGCTCTTAGAGGAGCTCCCCCAGCCCTTTACTCACATCAATCATCTGATTGCCTCCAGTGAGAGTATTTTCATGAGTGAGGACTTTTGGCAGGAGTAAAGTTGGAAAGATGAAGCACTTGCACATAATGACAGATTCATGGAATAATATGAATATTTATACACACTGGCATGGGAGCACTAAGCTTCCCATACAATTATTTATGCGCTGTGTTCAGACATGCCATTCATCTCAGCTATTCTCAACTGAGCAGGTTTGTGGCTCACAGAGGCAGCCGACACACACTTGACCACGCTTTTCTCCAGTTTGTGTGAGCATCAGTTCCATGCTGCAGCTCCTGCAGAGTGATGGCAAGGCAGTGAAGGCAGATTTCATCTCAGCATTTCCCAAAGACCTTTATGAGGTTTACTGGTTGGGTCTCTCTTACCCACAGCTCTGCTTCCTCTTTGCTTTTGCATGAAGCTAGAGGGGTTTCCCCACACCCTGCCTGACTTCCCAAAATAACTTTGAGGCCCCAGAGGGTACAAAGCTTGAGACCACTGTACTCTCGCTACAAGCTTGTCCATGTGGCATGTCCTTGGTGCCAAAGCAGTATTTTCAAGAGTGTGGTGTCAGCTGCAGAGGGGCAAGCAGTTAAGCACAGACACTGTAGACCTGAGATGCCAGCTTGCTACAATGTGCTGCAGGAAAAGAAAATATTTTGCAATAATATCAACACTGGCACCAGAAGTGAATTCACCAAATGCATCATGAAACAGTGGAATACAAATGTTACAGGAAAAACGACAAGATATATTACAGAGGAAGGGATATGAGCAGACACAGCATGGAAATGGTGTGGATCTCCTACCCAAGAAAACCAGTCCAGGAGAGGCATTCACTGTGGTGAGGTAAGAAGCCTTACATACTTATGGCAGTTACTGAGATTTTCTCCTACCTGAGGTATTTTTCTTTATAGGACAGAAATCAGCAGAGAAATTCTCCTAAGCCCATAGTGTGGGTGCCAGCCCAGGGACTTACATACTGCTGGAGCTGAACTGTGAGCCCAGAGTGCTAGAAAAAGGTGTTCCCAGGAAAGATTGCTTTCTAGCAGCATTTCCCCCTTTTCTAAACAGTACTGCACCCACAGGGTGCCAGCAGCAGTAGTGTGAGGGAATCATCCCCTGCCCCTCATGTAATACCTTCCCATTACTCCAGCCATCTTGCACAATCAATACTAATTACAGCCACATTGGCACTCTGCTAGCAAGGAGTAAAATGGTGATGATAATGATGATGGGATAATAGAAATATCCATCCTCTGCACATCGGTAATCCAAACTCACTCATGTGTTCTGAAGGCATTAAGGGTGGATGTGTTCTGAATCCAGAAAGATTCAGATCAGACCACGGACTACCTCTGTGAACCATTTGACCATAACCCCTCAAAGTTAATTAAAATATCAAGTGCTTTCAAACCTGTGGCCTATAAACATTTTTCACAGGCTCTCCCATTTATTAAAATGGGAAGACAGACTACATCAGTAGCAGGGAGATATCTGCCATTCCTTGAGGGGAAGCAAGCCCAGGCTCATTCTCCTTCAGTGCCAGATGCTGAACAGTGGTTTGACAGCATGAGATCCAGCACCTCAGCTGTGGGACTCACTACTAGAAGCTCCTTGTGTGCAGCCCCACACCTCGCACCATCCAAGAAGACAACTGCAGTGGGCAGGGTAGGTTTTCTTACCAGAGAGTGATCTGAACACTGTCCTATGGGCAGGTCATGCCCAGGGAGTCAGAGATGTCCCAAGAGCACAGTTTAATCCTGATTATCACAGTACCTTCATGGCCATGATACAGAATAACACCCTGAGCCCTGAAAATCTCATACATGCACAGAGTTTTCTGTCTTTAAATCATTCATGTCCAAAAACCAAACAAGCTTTCATGAGCATTTGAGTCCCAGACTTATCGGTGCAAAGCTCATTTAAGTCACACAATTCAGACACATTGGGATTGCCTGTTTTTTTATCTCCAGTGCTACACATACCAAACTCAGATGCTGAACCAGAAGCAATTAGCAGGATGCTCAGTAGTATCCCCAAGAGAACAAATGCATCAGCACAAATGTTCTTACAGACACTGCACCATTTGGTGAAACACACAGGGGAAGTCAGTCTGTGTGCCAAGCAAGGTCTGGCTCTCAAGATCCAGTACTTAACCAAGAAAATCAAATCGACAAAGACTGAAAACAGTTTACAAAGCCACCAGCAGAAGTTGTGCTGCATGGTAAAGTCTGGAATTGAGCCCCAGTATCTCCCAAGTTCACTACTTTCTGCTCCATACCAAAACTCAAATTACTGCCTTTCCCCTCTCACAGAGAAGATTTATGCAAGACCCAAGCAGGCCTGTGTCAAATCTAAAGGCATTAAACATAGAGAACACTGCTTTACCTATCACGATGCAAATTATATCTGCCATAAGCCATAAAAGCTCATTTCAAACAGCAGTAATCTAACAAAGTTATTCCAAGGAGAACTAGTGGCTATATTTGTTTTCTTTCTGATATTGCAATAGCAAACCATGCATGAAGTTTATTAAGCCATGCTAATTGTCTTTCTGTTCCAGGACATTTTAGCCATATGGAGAATCTGGCTGGCACTCAAAATACAATTTATTTGGGGGAAAATATCCTGAAAAGCTTCAGCTGCTTCAATTGTTAATTTCTTCGACAATGTGAATAATACATAATCAAAATGTCAGCCTGGATGTGGTACAATGTGTTTGAATTCATCAGAGAAAGTTAATTTGCAGAACCCGAGGAGATACATGTAGGAAAACATCTGTGATCACACAAAACATTTGCCATTAACCTGAAGGGCTCACACTCACTGGGGAGAGCAGTGACTGCACTGGGTGTGGTGCCCATCCAGATGCAGGTGCCAGTGCTGTGCCATGGAGAAATCCCTACAGCAGTCAGATCTCTCAGTCAGAGGCTGGAGATGCTAAAACTCCGGGAAGAAATCAAGGTCATGTTCAGATCCTCAAGTCTACTTTTCACCGTGACTCTGGAAGGAGCTTCTAAGTACACGACTCATCCAGGGACAGCACCTCTGCCCGGGGTGCTGGGCACTGAGGGGGAGAGATTCAAAGGGAAGAAGGTTGATGCTGGGGTTACTGACACCATTTCCAGGAATCACCTGTTCAAAATGTTTACATGTAGAAACCAAAACCTGGAAGAAGACTTCTCAGCATAGAGAACCCTCCAAATGTTACATGCAAGTGATTTTTCAGGTGTAAGATTATTTCTGATGATAAATTTTCATTTAGTTACAATTCCCAAAGGACATTTCAGTAAAGGCCAAGATTTTAGTAAAGTTCATCGCTATAAACTATCTTTGTTAAACTTTCCAAACCCTTTCAGCCACATAACAAATCAGTATCAATACACGAGATTTGGATTTCACCATTGTTTGCATGTCTTGTTTAATTATTTTTCATATAGGTATGATTTTTATTTCAAGAGATAACAGTATGTCAATAAATTAATCCAAAGAAATATTTTTCATGCCATGATTTTTTTTCATCCTCAGGGCACGTTGGTCTTGTGCCACTGTAATTCATGTTACCATTTGAAACAGTGACTTTCAGTAAGGTTAGCCATAAACCAAGTCACTGTTGATAGTCTTATGATACAATCTAGTTATTTATGATAAAGGAAATTTGATTTTATTACTACGCTCTATCCTAAACAATAAAATGTAATGACTTACTGCTGAGAAGGAAGACAAGAGCACCAAATCATGACACATAAGATACAGCTAATATGAATGATATGGCTGAGTTGTACTTTTAAATATTTAAAATAACACTGAGCACAGATTAACAGAATTTGTGGTTGCAGGTTTCTTGGCTATTTTGTCACCTGGGCCTGAACCCCCAAAACAGCAGAGTAATTGCTGTATTATTTAGTTCTTCATAATTCTTGGAATGTATAAGGTGACTATTAAGAACAAGGTAGAAGGTACAAAATACCCTAAAGCAAATTGTCATCTAAGGGAGCTTGAGGAAATCTCGCATGCAGGTGCAGTGCCATTGCCAACTGTTTCAATTGTTACTTTGAAAAAGATAATAGACTATCTCAGAAGCAGAGGGTAGGCTGTATCAAAGCCTTCATCCAGATTGCCCAAGGGCAATGACTTTGGATGAGCACCACAGCTCTGCCTTGGAAGCATGGCCATCTTCCACCAGACCTCATCAGAGCCTGGAGCAAAAGTGGATGCTTTCTTACAAATATAACATGCTGCAAGGCAGAAAAGATGGGCTGGCAAGGCTCCCACACCTCCGCACTCTGCAAAGACTGCTCCTGTCAGCTCCTCCTTGAGCCCCACTTCACAGCCTCCTGCCATCAAAAGTTGTTGGTTGTTCCCCACCCCACCACGATACAAACTGTTCTTTTAGAAAATATCGCTTGGGGATTTAGTAGTGAACACAGCAGTGCTGGGTTAGTGGCTGTACTTGGTGATCTTAGAGGTCACTTTCAACTTTTACTGTTCTATGATGCTATGAAAAAGATAAATACAAAATATTCTGTTCTTTCTCATTTTTTACGTGCCTTGCTGTATGATAGAATAAGGATTTCCTCTAACACAAAAATTCATGCATTGCTACTGGACTAAGAACAGTTGGTCTGGAATATGACCACACCCCAAAGAAGCTCATAAATCCATGTTTCACCTGCCTCACAGAACTTCCTTCCAAACTGCTCAAGGCGATTGTTCCATAGATCTTGAGTTTCTGTCACAAAACCCAAAATGGAGTGAATCATCTCCCAGGAAAAGACAGAGTTGCTGTACAGTGAGAAATGTTAGAGGGCAAACAAGCCCACTCTCCCCACCCGCATGCTTGACACATCTTCCCCACATCAAAACAAACTCTTCATTTTTGCTTGCTGAAAATCAGCAGGAGCAAAAAGTTTAAAAAAAAAAACCCAAAACACCAATAATTAGTTGTTATCACAGAGGCTCTCCTGCTTAAGCTACATGGGAAGCTGCCATGACTCACTTCTTCAGTCACGCAGCAGAGGAATGAGTGAAGCTGCAGAGAGGAAGAGTAACTTCCATGACAAATGTTCTTCCAATAAAGTTCCATTTTCAGCATTAAAAGGAGATTATTCTTTCCAGAGTACTCGTATGCAGGCATGCACTGCAACCAGATGGAGCCAAGCCCCACGTCATTTTAACACCTTTATAAATGCATGGGAGTGGTTTACTCATCCCAGTCCTTGACAAAGGCTTGTTAAATGAGGGGAGTGAAGAATCTCTCATGGTTCTCATCCCCATCTAGCAGTTTTGGAAAGCCAGATACAAACACCAAGTTTCGCAAGGCCTCAGGAAGAGCTGACCTTGGTGGAATCTCCAGGATTTAGTCGTCCCTCAAGCTAATTTGTAGCATCACAGAGTCACAGAATGGTTTGGAATGGAAAGGATCTTTAAAGGTCATCTAGTCCATCCTCACTGTCATGAGCAGGGACATCTTCAACTAGGTCAAGTTGCTCAGAGCCCCCTCCAACATGACCTTGCATGTTTACAGAAAGGGGACACTTGTCACCTCTCTGGGCAACCTGAGCATCCCACTACCTACCTACAAGGAGAAAGGATTTGCAGTCCAAACCACCAGACATGTACAGAAGACTCCCAGGCAGCCTCCTGTTACCCCATCTAATTTCGGTTTTGCTGCTTTTCCTCATTTCTGCCATCCCCCAAGCACACTTGCACCCTGCAGGTGTTGTTGCACCACAGTCCACCTCATGCCTGTGTGTGCCCACCAAGGCAAGGAGCTGCCCTGGGATGCTCCTCTCCCCTCTCTGCCCTTCCATTTATCCAACAGATTACACATTCAAGTGAGAGAGGGTTTACAGACCTAGAATTTTGCAAATGGTAAAGGTATATTCTAATGAAGAAGCCAGAACAGTTTTACATCAAACAGCAATTACTGAACACACTGCCTTCTGAACACTAAAGGGACTTAAAAATAATTAATACACCTGGGCTTCTGCATTCAATTGAGTCCTAAAACTCAAAGAACCTAAATTAGCCTCATTTCATCCAGGAAGAATTTTTCATAAATATAGTTTACACATTTTAGAGACTTAATCTGGACAACCACAGGAAAGGCTGAGGGGAAAAAAGATGAGTGAAACATCTTTTCAATGACTCTCTTCTGGTTGTTAAGCTTTGGAAAGGCAGAATTTAAAGAGCAGCAAAGAGAGAGGCAAGCAAGTCTTCATATGTCCACCTTTACTAGTGGCACACATCAGCGTTTTCTCACCTTTACAACCTTCATTGCTATTTGCATTTTAATTAACTTTGTGTGGTTAATAGCACAGTCAGTGAAGCACAAAATTCAGTATCAACCTGATCAGAGATGTTAACCCTCAGTTTATCTGAGAGTATAGGTAATAATAAAATTAATAATCATGATCATTATTATCAATGTTTTAAGTTCACCTGCTATCACTGAAAATATTTTTACCTGATGCAGAATTAAGTGCAAAAGAACAAAATCCCCTTACAACTAGAGGGAAGGATGCCCTGTGCTGCACATGTGGAGTGTGCAGCACCTTGTATTCCTCGGCCTTGAATGGTCATTTCTTCTTAAAGGTGTGCTGTTGCAAGTCAATCTTGAAAAGTGGTAGTAAAAAAATAAATCACTGCTTGCTGTCTGGCCTCCTCTAAAACCTTGATGTCTGCTCTGGACCACACCACAGCTGAGCTTTCCCAAGTCTTCCCCGTATTACTGGTTCACTTCCCAAAGCAGGTCCCACAGTGGAGTTCATATATTGTGCTGAAGGCAATTGATGCTGGGGACCTCAGGTGGCAAAGGGGCACCTCTCTGGGTACATCATAGGAATGATGTACCCCCAGGACTGGGCATAAGTAGAGACAATCTTTGCTCCCCCTTATTGCCAAGTACAACTTAAACAAGGGGACCCCCTCTTTGAGGGGCCCACCAGCTGCCTTGTGGCTATGCTGCATCAGCTCTGTGCATTCCTTTGCCCCCAACAGAGCTGCATTGCTCTATTTCTCCTCTACTCCACCACTGGAAGACTCCAACTGGAATACTGTGTCTGGCTCCAGGGTCCTCAGCACAGAAAAGGCAAGGACCTGTTGGAGTGAGTCCAGAGAAGGCCATGAAGATAATTAGTAGGATGAAACATCTCTCCTATGGAAACAGAGCTGGGGTTGTTCAGCCTGGAAAAGAGAAGGCTCCAGGGAGAGCTTAAAGCAACTTCTAGTACCTAAAGGAGCTACAAAAAGAAAAACCTGAGAGAGACTTTTAAAAAGGGCATGGAGTGATAGAGCAAGGGAGAATGACTTTGAACTGACAGAGAACAGACTCAGAATAGATACTAGGAAGAAATTCTCCCCTGTGAGCATGATGAGGCACTGGCACAGGTTGCCTTGAAAAGCTGTGGATGCCCCATCACTAGAAGCCTTCAAAGTCAGGTTGGATGGGGTTTGGAACAACATGGTCTAAGAAAAAAAGCATCCTTACTCATAGCAGGGAGTCTGAAACTAAATGATCTGATAATCTTTAAGGTTCCCTCCAACCCAAACTGTTCTGTGATTCTATGACTCCACACAAGCTGAGCTAACTGTGTGCTCTTCTTATTCCAAAAGAAACATGGAGCAGAGGGAGGAGGAGGGGGTAGAGGCTTTTAAGTCACTACATTGGGGAGAATTCCTCAGAGTCATGCTGGGATGAGATAGAAAAGCTGTAGAAGAGCTACAAACTAATGCCAGATCTCCTTCCACCCACTCTGATACTTTTAGCTATAAGGCCATCTGGTAAGAGGAATCTAAAGCAAATTTTAACTTGCACTCACAACACAAGCATACTTGTAAACTAGATTAACTGCAGTCCATTTGCATTCACTGGAGATGTACCAACCACTAAATTAGATCAAACACCACTAATCTCCATCTCCAGCACTGCTGGTCTCTGGTTGAGGTCAGACAAAGAACCAGTAGAGCCAAATAAGAAGAAATTGAATCAAGAGTTTGATTGTATTTCTTTGATTATTTTTAAGGAAGACTGGGATACCAGGTCACTCTCTGCTTCCAACTCCTTGTGATAAAGCTGCAGAGAATTAATGTGCAGAAAGTTTACCCAAAATTTTGAACCATGACTAAATACCCTGACTCTAACCTCATTAACCCAGTCAAGAAATTCCTTCCAAATCTAACCCTTGACTGCATTTTAGTAAAAGGATCTTCTGTTTAATCTGTCTGAAAACACAACATCCTGTTCATTCCAGAAAATAACTTAGATATTCCTCAACTGTCAGAAGCAGAGGCTTCTTTTAATTCTACATTTTTTTCAGATTAACTAATTCAAGCCTGTGCCTGACAGAGCCAGGATGCAAACATGCAATGGATATCTACTACAGGGCATTCACATCAAAACTTCTGCTCCTCTTATTGTTTTTTAAAAGAGCTGTTTAATCTATACACATCCTCTCTACTGTACAGGTCACGTGTACTTGACAGAAAGAGGTCCTGCAAATTCTAGGCAATGGAGAAAGGCTCTGCATGTTTGTGACATTCAAATGCAGAGCTGCCTGAAATGAGTTGTCTCCCCTACAACAGAAAAGTCCGTCTGTGCTGAAAATGTCCATAAGAAAAAACAAGCCACTTCCTGATGTTTAAATTCCTGGTAGAAGAACCAAGGAGGGGGAAAAAAATAAAACAATACAACAAATGTCACTGTTGGTTTATATTAACCTCATTTTTTTCAGTCACTATGCTCCTTCCCTGATGAGCCCAACTTGAGCATGAGGCAGCCTTTAAACCCCAGTTCTAAATCAAGTATCCATGAATTAGCCATGCCAGTGAACATTAAGTGTCCTTATTTACTGAGTGATTCAGGGGTTAAGTATCATAGGTCAATGCAGTCTTCATTTAGACACAGCTTTCTAGCATTAATAGCATTCCTCAAAAATATTATGTTGTATATTTCTATGTCTCACTGACCCTGAGCCGTATCTTTATTTTTCAGCTGCCTTTCCCCTTGCTACTGCTCTATTTCCTTCCTAAGTTTTCAAATAAATCCAAGTCATTGACGTAATCCAGGCATTTTGAGGGCAAAACAACACCCACCCTTGATCCTGATCCAGAAGGCTTTAAAAACCATACTGAGGTCAACCCATTAGGATTGCTCAGCTGGCCAGGGAGCCATGTGGAAAGAACACCCAGGTGCTGAACAGCTCAGAAGTGCTGTTTCTTAGACTACAACAGCTTCTGCTGTACTACACCAAAGGCCGCAGCAGCTGCCTACACCAGTTGCAAAAGAAGCTTTCCCAGTCTAACAGAGCAAAGTTGGATTTCACTTCTGTAGCCCTTGTAAACATGAGAAAACAATTAGACCTTAAATGCCTCTCACTTCAAAAAATGATGTATGAACCAGTGTTAAAGGTTTAAGCTCTGCATTTCCAGACAATTCTGTTCCTTCCTTCATCTCAAGCAAAAGAAAAATTAACCTCAGGGGCTCCCCATCTGACATTTCTGAGAGATTATCAGCACTAAAGCCAGAATCTAAACTGATGCCAGATTCTAGGTTCAAATATTACTGGATTCTGCCTGTGTCTTCTAGCTTTGAATTTTCAATATCTCCCTTCAGAAAGATATATACTTGGTGTCGTTATTAACAATACTCTGCTTTGAATATGATTTGAGCTGTTAAGAAAAGAAAGCTTGAGGTATCTGCCAGGTAAAACACCAGAGAGCAAGAAAAGCAGCAGCTAGCATTAAGAGAACCAGAAAATTTGTAATTGAACAGCAGTTAGAAAATAGCAGCATCCAACCCACATTGTAATGACACACCCCCACCTCTAAGAAGATATCACTATACAAATTTTTTAGTATCTTGACTATTAGCAGCATTACAGGTGCAAATCTGGTTATGAAACAGCCATTTAAATCAGCAGCATTTCAATAGTCTCATATCTCCAGTATTACTTGAAAATTGCTAAAAACAGAAAATGTTGCAGACTTAGATAATTTGACAATCTTTGCTTCACTATTTCTAGTAATTGAATACAACACCAGCAGAAATATTAACCATGAAAAACTGCATGAAGTGCAAAACTGGGCATATATTTTGGCAAATTGCACTTTACCCAGGGCAGTTAAATAAACTGTGGGATTTCTATCTGCTTTCAGTAACCAGCATGCTGGACAGATGTCAGAACAGATCTCTTCTGAATCTGGTAGATGAATTCCATGCTTCATCCAGTCATGAACCAGGATCCTCACCAAGGTGCCAGTACTACTTTGGCAAAAATAGAGGGCTGACAATGTGTGAGCTAGCTCCTCTTAGCTGTTCTCAAAATCAGCAATGACAATAATTCAGAATTGCATACATTAAGAAGCTGAGCCAAAGCATAATGCTCTTATTTCCAATTCCATGGGAAAACTGTGGTTTCTCCTATGTATGTTTTAGGAGCCTCTTCCAGTTACTTGTGCTGAGGCTTAAACTCTCCAGCTCAGACACACATTAAGCTTGCTGTTAGCTGGCCATGTTACAGCTCATGGGCTGCTTGCCAGAACTCATTCAGAATAAAGCAGCCAGCAAGTGCAGCTTCAGACTGTATCCCAGTGTGACTTGTCAACTGGATTGCACTACCACCGTGGGATAAGAGACTGGAAAAAATTCTCAGGATAAAGCAGTGGTTCCACCAAGCCCAGACACCAGCTCCAGCACTCAAGGAGCTAAAGGCACCTGGGCCTATGAAGCTGTCTTTGCTCTCAAGCTGCCCTCTCCCTGATGAGTGATGTTACCCAGTTACTCCCCAGAAACACTGCAGCTCTAAGAAGAGCTGTGTGCTCAGAGCAATGTGCAGCAACCACGCTGTTACATTGTTATTGCTGTGATAACATCCAGGTTTCACACTACTGTGTTTTTGTGCAAAAGTATTCAGCTTCCCACGGGTCACAACTGGGAGAAGACAGTGAGAAGGGGGGGACAGCCCATGAGAAAGGCAGACAGACTCCAGCCTGATCTGCCTCTGACAGTAGCATCTTCATCAGTCCCACTGACTATCCTTGCCAACAGCTCCACTCATCACTCACTTCTCAGGCCAGAGAGAGCCCAGTCCTGTGCCATGCGTGGAAATCCAGTCCCTACTGTGTCCCTGACCCAGCTCCAACTCGGATGGTGCTGAAAGGACAGCGTTTGTGTTATGGTAACTCACTTGAGATTTCACTCTTACTTACAACAGGCTTCTTGCCTGTTGGCTTCACTGCTGCATCTCAAGAGACAAGATGTGGACTCAGTGCTGGTTGACTTCAGGTACCTCACTTCTGCTTTTTCACAGCCCTGACAGTGTCCTGCTCAGGCAGCTCAAGTGGTGGGAACAGGAGTGACCCACCAGCACAGGCTCAGTCTGACCTGGGTGGCAGTGACAGTGCCTGCTGCACAGGCAGACAGCCTGCACATCCCACACAGAGTGTCTCCTCCAGCTCCAGAGTGGGGACTTGCTTTCCACATGGAGAATATTGCAGATCACAGTGTCCCTGATGTCTCCCATGGTTTCACTTCAGTCAGGTCACTGATCTCCACTTTGCCTTTCAAGACATCTGATTTTCCACATGTCTCACTGCAGCTCATTTCATATTCCAGACCTGAGCTTTAGAAACTGCAACTGGCACCAGCCCAGCTTCTGGCCTTCAATCCTCATTTGAAAGACACAGATATTTCATTCACCCTGCAGAAGCCCAGACATTTAAAAAAACAAACAAAACAAAAAAAGGAGTCATTATTTGCCTTTAGCAGATTGTCACAGTACTGCCCTCCAAGTGTCATCTGGGGAAATGGATTATACCAGTCTTCTTCCTTGGAGTGTCATGGAGCCTCTCTCAAGTGTCTTCTGCTCCAAAAAGCTTGTTTACAAGAGTTTTAGTCCAAAAGTTCAAAAAGTATGAAATCTAGTTAAAAAGATAGTCAAGTATTTCTTGGAAGTTCATTCCCAAGCTATGGACCAGCCAAACCATTTCAGCCACTGCAATAAGCTACAAGGGCTCAGGAAGAGGAGGCATTGGGTTTTCTTAAACCATAAAAGCACCAAACATGAGTAATGAGTTTTTCCTGAGCAATACTCCATCACGCAAATGAAAACACAGGGTTTGATTTGGAGGAAGCAAAAGGCAATGGCTTTCTTTCCTAGTAGCCTTTACTTCCCAGACAAACATGGCAGGCAGTAGAGTAAGAATAGGGACTGTTCCAGCACTCAGCAACTCACTGGGCCCTGAAGCTGGCACAGTGATGGGTCCCAAAGGTGGCTTAAAGAGTAATAGCCATGAGAAAGAACCAGGGTTTTGGAAAGCAGTGGGAGAGTCTTCAAAAAACACCAAAAAAGAGATATAAATAGCAACTATCATTAGCAGCACATACAGACTGAAAGGGAATACAAGGCACTGAATGTTGTATCACAAAGCTCTTTTAAGAGTCTATATATCAGGGTATATCTATGTATTGGTAAAGGTTTATGCATGCTAGGGTTGCACTGAACACAAGGTGTCTATCCACACAGGAAACAATTTTGTTCTTGTCATCTATGTGTCTTACCATCAAGAAAAAGCACTTCACCAAATAAGTGTAAGCATTTAGCTCTTATTGGGCCAATCAGCAGAATACCATCAGCAACACCAGGATGCACTGGAAATGATGCAGTGCACTGTGTTGGAAGAAAACCAGATCTAAACTGAAACACTCGTCAGGTTTTTATGATAATTAGGTGCCTGTAACACCTTCTGCCTCCCAGGGAGGGAGGGAAAGAAGTAATTATCAGCCATCCAAACTCTGCGCTACACAAAAAGGGCTCCCACGCTCCTGTCAGCTGTGACAACAGCCAGTACTCTGTGGGCAGCACCTGCTCTATCCCCCTGCCAAACAGCAGCTGAAAGAGGCTGCTTCACCACTCTCCCTGTACTGACACATGCAATGCTCCTGGAGTACACGAACTGTGAGGCTCAAACCAAGGCACTCCTGAGAAATCTCTAGAGCACCTTGAAGAGACAGAGC
Source organism: Formicarius rufipectus (assembly GCA_013399695.1). Taxonomy (NCBI): domain Eukaryota; kingdom Metazoa; phylum Chordata; class Aves; order Passeriformes; family Formicariidae; genus Formicarius; species Formicarius rufipectus. The sequence continues at coordinate 512,539 of VXAU01005000.1, read as the reverse complement.
TGATGACTACCAGTCTCATCATTTACGTGTGATCCCAACAAGCTGATCTCTTCAGATTGCACACCTGGCTAAAGACCATCTGCCAGCAGGTAACACCAAAAGCCAACTCTTGGCAAGTGCAGCACAACAGCTTTGACAGCAAACCAGGAGTGGGGATTGCTGTCCTTCCCCCACGGGCAACAGCTCTGCTCTCTTAAGTCATGGGTGGGTGACTCCTGCCTTAAGGAACAGCTAAAGCAGAATAGGGAGCTTCATTCTGTGTTCATAGATTTCAGTAATCATGTTTCAGTCAGTTTCAAAGGCAGAATAGATTTTTCTTAGTTTTTTTCCTTCTGCTTAAAATAGGTGACATCAATTCAACTTGTCAGTTTTAATTAGTATTTGCATTGTGTTCTGCTCTAAAGAAGTTGTTATGTTTTGACAAACAAGAGGGAAGAAAATCTAATACATAACTCAAGCCTAGAATTTAGGATGTCAACATGAAAGGCAAAACTAATTAAGATGCTTCACAGGAGATTCCAGCGCTTCCCACAAACACCAGTGACATGATGTTTTAGACAGGCATTCTGTATACTTGTATATATACAAACACATCCAAATAGTCAGGGATTCACAAAATTAAAACTGACATCAATTAGTACTAGCAATGGAACACAGACCAAGACTTGCAGCTAAGCTCATGCCTAATGATTCTGGATGTTGCTGCAAGAACACAGGAAGTATCAATCCTTCTTCCAAATAATGTAGTGACTAAAGATGTAAAGAAAGTGTTGCCATCAGCAGTAAGTAACGAATGGAAAAATGACAAACAAGTATGGAGTCTACTACTCCAGTCAGTCAGTATTATATACAAATATATAGGGACAGCAGCAGAAATAATCATGATTTTTTAAAAAGGTTATTAGACTTATTAGGCATTTCAATTGACTCTGAAGCAAGCTGACAGCAGTTCTTTCCTTTTTTGAAGAATCTAATTTGGCCAAACTTGGAGGTAACATGTGCAGCCAGGCCAAATTCATATGCAAATTCTAGTGATACTGTTTAATGTTTAGTGCCATTTCTAACAATGCAGAGTGCTGCTGGAAGCATGAATGATGCAGAGCATTGAGGAGCGTCACTGAAAAGCCACAGTCAGAGCACACAGGGAGCTTCTTCACAGGACTTCAACTCTAAGAAGCCTTCAGTTCTTGCAGAAGGAAGAGGCCCAAAAATATAGGAGTCATTTTCAGTGCTAGAGAAACACTCAAGTTTGAATTGATTTTTCCACTTACTATAATATTTTTAGATAGTACTGATGCCTTTAAAACTGAGCAAAACATGCACAGGATAGCTCTGCACAACACAAAAAAGCCAGCAGCATGTATTCCCCTCTGTTCCCAAAGGCAGGGGAAGATGCTGCCCCAAACAAGGCTTCCCACAGCACTGGGAGGCAGAGCTGAACACAGACAAGAGTTTCATTCGTCCTGTTTTATACTTCCAGCATTATCTGACCTGGAAACAGAACCCGCAAGTACTAACCAAGGTACAAATAAAGATAGACATAGTAACTTATACTGAAATACAGTAGTAAGATAATCACATTGAAGAAGGGGAAAAGCCAGCTAAGAAGAGTGTAACAAAAACACTGATATATACAGGCAAGTTTTCCATTTTGACTGGAAACTAAGTCACTAGAATGGCCTTCTAGGAGCTGGAAAGGGAACAACATCCTTTCTGGGTTTAAGAGGGAGCTTTGTTCTGCTCATGATAGCTTGTGTGACACAGCTGGCTGCAGTTGTGAGTGGTGGGGACACAGGCAGGAATCTCCATGACCAGTGTGATGTCTTGTTCATTCCTTCTGCCAGCACCAACTGTTTGCTTGCAGTACACTTAAGTTTGAGCAGCAGTACTGGGGAAGGCCTTGGTGGTGGGGCAAACAAAGGGAAAGGAAGAAGGCAGGAATACTTTTAAAATAATACCTCAGTTTTACAAGACAACAGCTATCTACTTGTTTTACAGGCAAGTTATGAAACTCTCATAAGGTCTGTACTGAAGTACCATCTGGCCTCTGATTACAGCAGTGTGAACTCTTCTGCTCTAATAAAACATCAAAAGCAAAGCTGAACCATGCCAGAAAGGGAAGATTTCAGAAAGAGGATTTCTTTTGTTTGGTTTTTCTTTTGAATGGTTGGGCCCTATCATAATCAGACCAACCAAAGAGCAGGTTGTTTTGGGAGTTATCTTAACACAAGAGGAAGAAGAGCACAGACAAGAAAGGTAACAAAAAATGGGAAATGTTTGGGTTAATAGATAATGGTATAGTGGAAGAGAAAGTGTTTTGGCTCATCTTCCTCTTCTGCCACAAGCTCTTCCCTCAACATCCCACTGTGTTAGAAGCTATTGTTGGGCTACAATATCAAGTTCTTCACTGAAAGCTCTTTGGCTCCATGGACCTTGCCCCTGCAGAAATCACCAGGTTTTATTCCCCTGGGTTTTCTGAAATGGTCTTTCCCTTTATCCAGACTTGATTATGGCACTCAGCAATAGAGGAATTCAGGTTACTCCAGGTATTTGTATCTCTCCTTCCTGAAGCTACTCAGATTCAAGTATAGGCTTATAAGTTCAAACACAGGAGAGCCAAGATGGGAACCTCTAAGTACCTTTGCACATGGGCAGAGCAACCAACTTGATCTCATTTGTCAGACAAGAACAAATGAGATCCTCCAAGGTTACAGTCTAAAGATTAACAAGGTAAGGCCTCTGATAAAAGGCTGCTGGGTTCTGTGACCTGTATTTCAGTGAAACTTCCCTCAGGACTTGTACATAATTTGTAGTTGTGTGCACAAAATCCTCAAAACTCAGGTTCTGAGTAGAACATCACCCAGATGGGATCTGCTCCATCATCCTGCTAAAGTTAACAGCAAATTTTCCATCATGTCCCACACCATATTCACAAGAGGAATCTGCACCATGATGAGGATTAAGCTCAGCATGGTCCCATCATTCTGTTTAAAAGCTCCAGCTGAGCAGGACAACTTCAGATTAATTAAGTCCATGCATCAGTCTATAGACCCATTTCCAGAGTTAAAGTCTTTCCCTAAATGCAACACAAAAATAAAGGAGGCTGAAAAATCTTGCCAGGCTCACATAAATGCCTCTTCTTAGGCATGAAATATTGATGCTAGTATAGAACATGAATAATTGAGTTTGATTTCTCTGAGAAATCTAGCCTTACCAAGTCTTACAGGACACATAATTTATATTATTTGGACAGTAGAGGAAATAACAAATGGTTTCACCTCTTAACCCTGTCTTATAGGCAGCCTCAAGAAAACCAAAGTACAGTAATTGCTTTAATGGCAGTTTGCCCAAATCAAGTCTTAATAATGTTATAATAAAAAGTGTCTTTTTGGATTTTCTTTTAAAGATTGATTCACCCTAAAAAGTAATCAATAAATGCATTTTTTCACCTCATCATTGCAAATATCTGTTTGGTATTTCTTAGCTTTTCTTACACTCATCTTTGCTGGAGTCCTACAACAATGAGCCACCTGGTCACTGATGCTCTAGTCATCCTCTCAATCTGGAACTGGCCAGGTACAGTCAATGGGACATAGTGGAAACAGGGAAAGACAGGAGCAGTAATCCTGGTATGTTTTGGTTTTTCCTCCAGGCTCATTAGTCCCCATTTCCTATCCCTAGACTCCCAAGCATATTTTATCCTGACAAGAAAATACATAAAAATAAACACCAAATAAGGACTGCTCAAAGTCTGGCTGGCTACCAAAGCCTCTTCTACAGACTTTCCCAAGAAGTACTGTGCACTGTGAGGGACTCTGGCAGAATTTTATCACACAGACCAAGCCATTGGTGATGGTGCTACTGGCTCAAGTGACTGCAGAGCTCTGGTCTGACTGAGCACATGAATCCCATGACAAGGGATATACAACCTACAATGAGCTTCTCTACAAATGAGCAATCACTGCTCACCTTCCTCTCTGCAGACTTTGTTGGTGTTACTTTTCCCTTTTGACTCATACTCTCCACTGTTAGCAGAACAAAGGGCCAAACCCAGAATTATCTTTATTTCACCCAATTTAATAGCAGATTTAACCAGCTTGTTACTAGAAATAAATCAAAGGAAGAAGTGATTGCATTCCCTTTACAGAAAGAAATACCATTATTATAATTAATCTTTATTGGCATACCAATACTATGATATCTCATCTAGAGCCAAAAGCAGTCCAGTGGCAGCCAGACAGGTGCTCAAAGATCCCCACAGCAAGCCGAGTCCAGTGATGAGGTGGTCTCCTAACTCAGGCCCACAATTGTCAGGATTCCTGCCTAACTCCATTGTAGTACATCATTTTAGGGCTGTATTTGAGCACTGAAATCACCCATGTCCCAGTAACAGGTGAGAATGGAAACAGGTATCTAAGGCACATGGCAAAGAGGCAGGATGTCACTGCACAAGCTGCTTGCCTGAAGCCGGCCCAGGGATGAGCATTTAGGTGGAATTTCACACAGCTGACAACAGTCCTAAAACTAGTTAAATAATTTAAAAAAGGATGATACAAATGCCTTAGATATCTTTCTGAATAATGAAACCCAGCAGGTAATATAACTGAATACCTAATTTTACAGCAGCTGTGAAATTGCCTGCAAAACATTTACCCCTCGCGAATCTTGTCCCATCTACATAAAATTCATCCCCAGTGGATTAGCAGCAGTATGGACTCAGTCTAGCTCACAAACCGAAGTAGTGGATGCGATTTTGCAGCTAATTGTGAAAAGTTCTGTTGGGCCTCAGTACTGTTTATCATCTTCATCAATTATTTGAATGAGGGGACTGAGGGCACCCTCAGTCAGTCTGCACATGACACAAAGTCATGAGGGAGCATAGGAAGACTCTGCAGCAGGACCTGGACAGGCTGGACTGCTGGGCCAAAGCCAAATGCATGAGGTTCAACAAGACAAAGCGTGAGGTCCTGCCCTTTGCAGGGCTTCAGGCTTAGGGCAGAGTGGCTTGAAAGGTGCTCAGTGGAAAAGGACCTGAGAGTGCCATCAACAGCAGCTGAACATGCGCCAGCATGTGCCCAGGAAGGCCAATAGCACCTGACCTGTACCTGCAATAGTGTGGTCAGCAGGACCAGGGCAGTGACCATCCCCCTGTACTGGGCACTGGTGAAGTCACATCTCAAGTCCTGCAGGCATGACAAAAAAAATATTGAGGGGCTGAAGCATGCCCAGAGAAGGGCAAGGGAGCTGGAGAAGGCTCTGGGGCACAAGTCTGATGAGGAGCAGCTGGGGATGCTCACCCTGGAAAAAAGGAGGCTCAGGGGGACCATTTCACTCTACAACTCCCTGAAAGGAGGTTGTAACCAGGTGGGGATTGGTCTCATCTCCCAGGCAGCAAGTGATAAGACTATGACAAATGACCTCAAGTTGCTCCAGTGGATGTTTAGAACTGATATGAGAATTTCTTCTCTGAAATGGTGATCAAGCACCGGAACAGGCTGTCCAGAGTAAGTGGTGGAGTCACCATCCCTGGAGGGATTTAAAAAAACACAGACATGGCACTTGGGGACAAGGATTAGTGCTGGACTTGGCAGTGCTTGGTTGGACTTGTTCTTAAAGGTCTTTTCCAAGCTAAATTATTCTAATCTAAGTGATAAGATATTCTTGTTGAGAGTACAAGTTATTATGCTTCAGTGTTGACAGGCCTTCACTGTAGGTTAAAATATACATTTTTCTACATGAATGTAGCTCTCACTAGTTCACACAGCCAGTGCTACTTTTCCTCAATTTGAGAGACACTAGCAGTAATGATACTACCTGCGTGTGCTTATATATATTAATGCAGTATCATCTCTGATTTCTCTCTCCAAATAGTCTTCCTCTGTATTTAAGAATATTCAATTCAGACATGATGTAGCTTTGTAGAGTACAGGAATTATTTTCTAATACCAGAAGGAATCAGTATAGTGAGACATTGACCCCCAGCCCCACACACAGACAATAATTCCTGCACTGCCTTCTTAAAAGGGCCATTGCTTTTGCCTGCCAACTCCATGTCAGCTGAACACGGTACTTTCATCCCCCACTACAAACATATTGCTAATTTTGCCTACACATGAATTCCTGGAGCAAGCTTTGATTTTTTTTTTTTTAAATCTATTTATACTTATACCATTAAATCATTTCTCAATTTCATTTTTTGTTGCCACTTAAAAACCCTCCAACAGCCCTAACTTCTAACTGATAAAACTAAATCATACTGGATTGAGCCCAGTTCTCCTCCTACACTAGTGTTACATTAGCATAGCCACAGCTTTCAGTCAATTTTGTCTCACTTGTTTTGCTGGGAAACAAAGGAAAATGGTCAGTCCTACTGTTTCCTCCCTACTACACTCACAGGAGGAGTTTATTCCACAAATACATATACATGACCCAACACTGGAAGGAGAATTACTCACAATGGCCAAAGAATATTGCAGCAGATCTGATGTTTCATTGTCACTAGTCATTTTCACCAAGAAAAATGGCTCATTTAAGTTATCACAACCCCTGCATACAGTAGAATTAGACAGTACACATTCCTATGAACACCAAATAAATCAAAATAAAGTCAGTCCTATGTCTGCAATAGAACTCAACAACTCAACAAATACTACAACAGAAATGATGAATTAGCTTGACTGGACTCTAATGGACTACTGATAATTGCACATTTAATCAAATTAAACACAGTCTGCAGATCTGGCCCTTCCCTCTCCGCTTTTGACTGTTCTCACAACACTTGCTCTGTTACGGAAAAGAGCATCCCACCCCTTTCAAGGCTGAACAGATCACAACTCCATTTTGGTCCTTGGGGATGTTTCTGGCCGCAGTGTGTGACATCCAAGTGTCCTGTTAAGGTAACTTCCCCTGTGTTAACAAGCTATTCTTTCTAGCAACTCACATCCAATCGACACAAGAATCAATAGCAAAGTGCACATATTCTTGCCTTTCACACATCACATGCAGGGAGGAATCACGAGCTAAAAGACCAGGTGAAAACTCAGAGGGCATTATTTGTTGTCAGTGGTTTTCTGCCACATGGTATTTAGGGTTTGTAGGTTGTGGGTTCTTTCCTCTCTCCCCCCACATCAGCACAACCTATTACCCAGGACAATATAAAACAAAAGGCTATGCAAGCCCTTGTCAGAGATTACTTATTCAGTCTTCTACACTTCTTAAAATGTTCACCTTAAATTTTCATTTCCAAAGTCCTGCTCCAGCAGGGTTAATGAGAAACAAAGAAATCACATAGCAAATTAAGGCTTAATCATTATGCAATTCCCTTAGATAACTTAATAGTCTCATCCTCAGTGCTTTCCAGTGTAATTAACTGCACCTCTGAAGCAAAAGTAAAACATGCTTCATTTCAAGGTCGCAAAACAAGCAGAAAGAGGCAAGAACAGAGGCAAGATACCCTGACTTGCCACTTCTACTCAGTCCTCTGCTTCAGCCACTAGGTAGCACCCACTCTTCAAGCTGACACAAAACCTAGAAAAGCAAGTCAATGCCAGCTGCTAACAGAACACAGCTTAAACCAGTGTTTGACATGCAGTAACTCTCAAACAGACTGGCATACGAAGTTCTCTTTTTATACATCCTTGTAATAACTTACGGCAAGCACGAAATTCAAGATTGAACCACCACCTCTGAGCTCAGCTGTAATTCACTCTTCCTTGATGAGTCATTTATCATCCTAATGGCCCTGCCAAAACAAAACTAAATCCTACAAGACATATCATTAAAGTATTTAGTAATCAGTACAAGACAGTGACATAATTTACTAAATCCAGAACACCCCAAAATGCTGCCACTGCCCCTTTACAGTTACTGAAGTGCCTTAATGAAATTCTATTTGGCTGTAAAGTGAAGATATGGATGGATTTACACATAACATAGGAATAGTCCATTTAATTAGCAGCTGAGAGGTTTAATGATTAATCTTAATTTCTGTTAAACACTAAGACATAACTCTCAGCTGAAAACTCTGAATTCAGACAGTTGTTCAAGATTCATTTTACTTCAAAGGTTCCAAGACGAATTTCAGATGTGACTGCACAGTGAAAATGTCCACGTTAAGAGCAAATCAAGAGACCCACGTGCAGAACTGAGCAAACCTACAGAAATTGCTGCAAGGTGGCCATCCCACATCCATTCCAGGCTGCAATCAGTTCTCTCCGCCGCAGCCTCAGGGGACGGCGCAGTTAGCGAGGTGCAATTTGTTACTTACCCAAAAGCCTGATTACCATACTCCACAAAGCGTGAAGATGGAGACTGTGCAATTACTACCCCAGCTATTATCACCAGCTGTGCTGTTCCAACCCAGCTCAGCGCCCCTTCAAAGGGGTCACTTATATGTAACAGCAGTTCCTTAAATAACAAAACCCATGAACACGCTCCAAGGCAAGCAACCAGCTACAAGCACTTGCAACATGCTGCCTCTTAGGGTGGGAGCAGTAAAACTATTAATGGTTTTCCAAAATTTCACCATCAGGGAACAGAGCAAGGGAAAGGCCTGGCATCCAAAACGACACAGTCTGTCAGCCCGAAGGTGCCCAGTTACAAATAAACTCTTTATTTCCTTCTTAGAATAAAGCCTGGCCAAATCTATCCACCCTTCAGGTGGGATCAGCAGGGGAGAAGCATCCCCACTTTTGAGTTCTTTCAAAAGCACTGAGCAGTGCTGATTCCCACTGCAGAGCAGGACCCATGCAGACCAGCCAGCAGGACTGGCCTTGCTTCTTATCTTCTACAAACTTCACTTTTTAAACATGCTGAGCACAGAAACCCCTCAGTGCCTGTATTACCAGCATCGTAATTATGTGCAGTCCTAAGAACATGATAAAAATAAATGGAGGCTTCCATCACCTATTGAAAAAGAAAAGGCAAAGCATGTGTATGGCAGCTAAAGTAAAGCACATTTTACACCTTCCAGTCACTAATACACAAAATACAAACACCTGCATTCCCTCATGGGAGTATAGGGTCTCCAGGGAGACCTTTGGCACCTTCCTGTACAAGAGAGCTGGAGAGGGGTTTTTACAAGGGCATAGAATGGCAGGACAAGGAGAAATGGTTTTAAACTGGTAGAGGACAGGTTTAGAATAGATAGAGGGAAGAAATTCTTCCCTGGGAGGGTGATGAGGCCCTGGCACAGGCTGCCCAGAGCAGCTGAGGATGCCCCATCCCTGGAAGCATTCAAAGCCACGTTGAATGGGGCTTGGAGTAACCTGGTCTAGTGGAAGGTGTCCTTGCCCATGGCAGGTGTGTTGGGCCTGCATGAGCATTTATGGTCCCTTCTAACCCAAATCATTCTGTGATTCCATGGTGCTGTCTCACTGAAAATAAAAATGCCAACCATTCTCCACATGCACAGAAAAAGATTTTGTTGTTGTTGTTGTTGCTTGCAGCTTATTGATTTTCAGTTGTTCAAGTGAATCTGTAAGATTTCACCTCTAACCACCCTGCGTGTGCTTTTATGTTACAGAGCAGTTTCAGGCAGTAAAATGTCAAAATAAACAAGATAAACAGGTAACTGCGACAAGTTTTCCCAAGGGTAGAAAAACATTAGCAGCACCTGCTGCGTTTTCCATCTGCTCTGAAGCACTCAGGAGAAAAAACCAGAACTTTTATGCAGTCAATAGCATGTAAGGAATGACTGGTCTTGATTACTTTAGGAAAACCCAGGCTGTGTAAATACAAATATATACACACATTACTATACAATGAAGAGAGCAGTGTAAGATCTACTCTGGAATCCAAAGGGCTTCAGGTCAAAGTGTAGCTCTTTTTCCTTCACCTGTCTGTTCCTCTGGTTCAATAGTGGCCTGCAGGCAGGGCATGAGGGGAAATTTCTGGTCTAGGACATAGCAAGAGAGAATGCTATATGGAAACAACTGCCCTCAAGGTTTGAAAACTAGCCCAGATATCACTTTCATGAATGGCTTGGCTATGACTAGCCCAAATTGGGTTTTAATCTGTCTCATTACCTAAATCTTAATAATGTCTCACCACTCCTAGCTGGGCTGGGTGTACTGGGGCCATCATGGGCTGTGCAGCAGCACTGCCAGCACAGGGCAGCAACAAGGTCAGGTTCTGCTTGTGAACAAGAGCCCCTTGTTGTCACCTTAATTCCTGCATCACCACCATCAGGGTAGGCAAAACCATAAGCTACCAGGATAGAGCAGCTCTGTTTTTCCACAGGAGACATCTGCTTTCCAGAACATCTTTTGACTTCCCCACAAAAAAAGAGCACTGTGCCAAGGAAACAAGCCCCACTCCCTCAGCACTCCCAGTCCTGAACACAACAGCCCCCTCCTACCTCAGTGAGGCGTCTCTCACGATTTAGTCTCACCAGTCTCCATTGCAACTGGACACGGCCCCAGTTTCCCTGGGTGCTGGAGCCCTCCAGTGTTCCCAGGACCCCTTTGGCAGCCAAAACACAGCAATCTCCTCCTCTTCCAGCCATGCACTGCCGAGGAAAGCAGTCCCTTCCCCAGGGAGATTTAAGCCCATGGAGGTGGGTGTGACACCCCAGCCCAGGTGCGGCTCATCAGCCCCATCATCCCTGCCTGGCCCAGCTGTGCCCAGGGTGCCGTTCCTACAGCTTAATGGTGCCCAAAGCTGACACGAAACCAAACTGGTCCTTTGGGAGCATTTGACAGTAACCACTTCATTTTATTTGCAGTTGAATCGCAGCTGGGGAGGGAAAGAGAAAAAAGAACTAAAAGGAAAATCTTACTAAACTTTCATATTAACTGCCAGTAAGTGTGTGCAACTTTCTGAGGTATGCTTTGGTTTTCTGTAAGTTTCTTCAGTTTTCCTCACTGTATGTCCAGTTTCTCTGCTCGTGTCACAAGGGTTCCTGCAGCCAGACATGTGGCCCCACGCCAGTGGTGTGTCCCTGTGCCATAAAAATCCCATTTTTTATATTAAGAGGTTCGTTAACTCCATTGTCCTGGCCAGGTCCCAGTTTGAATAGGTACAATCCCTCAGAATATTCCTGTCTTACTTCAACCAGAAATGTCTATTTCAATTACTTCCAGAAAATTATTTTGGATTTTTTTTTTTCTAATTGCAAAACAGCTGTCACTTTTCCCCCAGGAGATGGTTGTATTTTGATGCAGCAGCATTAATACCTCCATCCAACACAGTTATCAAAACAAGTGATAATCTATCTCAAGGAACAGCAACCTGCCTACAGCTGAGGAAAAAAATTTGCACCCTATTTCCAGGGAAATTCAAAAATTTTGCACACAGGAGGCGTATAATGCAGAAAAAAAGACTTAACAGTTTTTTAAATGTGCTATGTATACGATATTCTACAGGCAAAATAAATTATGTGCTTCAACTGGACAGACTTATAAAATGGTTTGATGACTCAACTCTATTTAAAAGATAATCTAAGCAAACTATGACTGCACAGATATTGCAACTAATCTAAGAGAAATTAAATTTTCCTTGACCTCTTAGAAGCAATCATTTGAGCTAAAAACCTTATGAGGAGACCATGCTTGGAAGAAAACACAGAAACATATTTCAGTTAATGGTTCAGATCCACATTGGTTGCTCTGGAAACTGACCCTGTACTGTAATTTCTATCTCTCCTGTACAGTGCATTACCTATAGCACATGAATAATGGATATTATAAACAAGCATTACAAAGTGAAAATTTAGTCAACAATATTATGGGGCTTTCATTCACAACTGTAGTTCATGAGTGATACAAATTATATGGTTCTTATCACCAGCAAAAGAATTTGCATATTCCATCACAGAGTTCTTGCAAGAATCCATTCTGCATTTCTTATCTCAGGGGTTTTGTGGTAAGAAATATTGCATTAGGTCCAGTAATTTACATTTTTCCAATAAAACTCTGAATACATATGCAGTAGCTCTTTACTGAGTGGCTTCATGTTATAAATTATAAGCTTGAAGTAAATATGTTAGGACAAATACTGATTTCTAAATAGACACTGTGAATGAGATTTTATCTTGGTATTGAATTATCACACCTCTTGTCTTTTATAGCACTATCTTATCTCCCAGTTACTATACTTTGGGGCAAGTAAGTAAGTAAATAACACTGTCTCACTTCTGACAGTTCAATTCATTCAGTTCCACGTGGTAGAAACAGCAGGTACGAGTCCGTGCAAGGGTTTTCTAGCAGCTCTGCTCAGACAGTCATTTTGGCATCTGCAACTATAATAAACACTGCTTTCAGCATGTCACATCACTGAGCATTGCAGGATTTACTGGGGAAGCAGCAGGTGAAGTCCAGTGCCTGTTGGAAAAGATTAGCAAAAAAAGTAGCAGTACTGCTCAGGGATGACACTGAACAAACACTGCTCGTTCCTTCAACAGATCTGCTCCATGGATAATCTCAGCCTTTACTACCTTAGCACGAAGGTTTCATGTGACATCTTTTTAGGAAACAGGAGCTCAATTTGCAGTTACAACTGCACCACTCCATACCACCATCTCCCTCACTCTGGAAGTAGCACTGAGACTCCCCAAAAAACAGCTCCAGTCATGTCAGAGTGGAAATATAATTGGTGGAAACCTATGGACATAACCTATTGGCTGAAGAACTGCATGAATACAGCAAAGTCTGCCCCAAAACAGAGCTGGGGAGAAGAACAGAGAGAGAACATCTCGGATACAGCAGTCTTCATCCTCACAAAGCTCCTTGATGGAGACCAAGCGTGTGTCAGCCCTCACGGTGCCTCCAGCCAAGGGTGATTCTCTCTGACCCCATCCCTTCCCTACAACCCAATGCCACCTTGTGCCCTGATTTGTGACCACCTCATCTCCCACATCCTCCTGTTCACAGCTTGGCTGTGCTTTCCTTCCTAGAAAAGGGCAAGGAAATGGATGTGACAAACTCTGCTTCCATAGCACCCGGTGGATAGACATGGCACAAAAAGGCAAAGGGCCTTGGAGGGACATACAGAGAGGAAACCAACAGCAGTATGGAGAAAGCTTCTTCCCTGAGGAGGAAGGCCAGAGTGCAGCAGGCAGCTGGCTCACAGCAGGTGGAAGAAAACACGTGAATCCAAGGACGCGTCTCTGATGCTCTGGGTCATTCTCTTCCTGGTCTAAGCTGGGCAGCTGAGTTATATCTGAGCTCAATTATATCTGTCAATTCAATTTGCTTTCTGGGAGTCAAGAAAACTCAAGCTGTTGTTCCAAATATTTATTAAAAAATAACTGCAAGTGGAAAAAAATATCAATAAGCAGTCCAATGGCAGATTTATTACAGTTTAAACAGGTAAAGGAAATGAATCTACTTTATGAACAAAAATAGCAATAGGAAAAGTATACTGAAGGATTCTTAATTAAACAGTAAAATGGAAACAGCATATGCAATACACAATTATATATAAATATATTTGTTACATTCTTCTTAAATAGATTAAACAACATTCATTACCAATATCCAAAAATATTTCTTTGTCACAAGAGAATCATCTTCTTTCACAGCAATACTGCCTCTCCATAAGTTTCCACAACAACAATTTCAGAATTTGGGGCAAGAATAGGTATTCAGCAGCACCAGGTCAAATCCAGAGCAAGTGATTTGAAACCACTTTATGTGAGATCTCAGTGAGACTTAAGGTCAGGTATGCAACAGGTGGAATTGGCAGAGCATGACTTAAGACATGGGATTTCCTTGAAATCTCAAATTTGAATTAAAGCTAGATTCCCACAGGAAAACTGTGACACCGCCTCAAGATTCCCCGTTATAACACACTTCCCTTTTTCTGTAAACAAATGTTAACAAAAATAAATTCTCTTTACCCTGTTAACCATTTCTTAACATAAAAATAAGGAGCTGCTTGGGTTGTTTTAAAACAAGTCAAGATAAAACTCTATCCTATCCTAAGCGCTGCCTCTATCAAAGTGCTAGCAAATGGCACAGTACCCAAGGCCGTGCTCCCTGCTCTTCACGGTGCATATTGCAAACCTCAGCTCCAGCAGGCCTGAGCTCAGGACTCTGGCCATGGTGGCTGCACCAGCCCAGCTCTGGGCACCCTCACAGGCCACCCAGAGCCCTCCTGAACAGGTTGTGCCAGGGCTCTCTGTGCTGTCAGACAGCGGTGGTAGCAGGGTCTGCATGTTCAGGGAGCTGCTCAGGTCCCCTCAGCACAGCAGGGACTGAGCTTGTGCCCTGCAGAGACCTGGGCAGGAATTGGGCTCAGGTGCTACAGCAGACAACAAGCAGATCCCCGCATCGTTTTGCATAGTTTGGTTCAGCAGTGACTCTGCAAGCCCTGGAGAGATGCTCTATCACCCTCCTGCTGCCCCCCTTCCTACCAGGTGTAGCAGGGACTCTCACAGCTTGCCTGTTTGGGACCTCTTTGGGCTTGGTTTGGTTCAAATACTCACTGGCTGTTACTTTGGAGCCTGAATAAGAAATAGTGCAAATACGAGCTTAAACTAAAACAACAGAACAAAAAACCAAAAAACCAAAAACAACACATTGCCTTCATTGAACATTCAGTTAAAAAGACAAGGATCCATAAGATGGAACCCCAGTTTTGGGGTATTTGAGATATTTGGCAAATCTGCACAAGATACTTCATGATTGTCGTAAGGAGTACATTTTGCTTGGCGCTAGATGCTTCAAATTATTTGCTAATGTGAGTCTAACTAACAGTGTTGTGGCTAATTGCAAATGACTTTGAAGACTAGTCATGGAACATGGGACATCTCCCTGGCGCAATGGGACAAGCACTCCCTGCAGTTACAGATTCCTCAGTGCTTTTCTTATCCAAGTTTAACTCAAAATTATTTTGCTTGCATGGAATGGTGTGAATTCATCCAGAGTGGTTTTTCTGGAAGGCAAACAAACCACGTTATTCCTGAGGGTCAAAATACCTTTATTTGGCCATGCTCAGGCATATTAAGAGGCCAAACAGAACTCAGTTTGATTCCTATTATGGGAGGCTGGCTGCAGTGCATTTTAAAACAACAATCATCTGAAGTGGCTGAGATGTTCAAGTCTGAAACTTCATAAAGTGCCAGGGCACTCTACAAATGCAGGGACCCCCTGGGTACTGCAGTGACCTTCCTCACAACGGCAGCAGGCACACTGCAGAACTCACACAGACAACACGCTGCGCAGTTTCCTGGCCCACTTCATAAAGGGGATTCATTTCTCTCGACTACTCTTCCCTCCAAAACTCAGCAGAAGGAACGTTCAGCAGCAAGGTGCTCTAAGCAAGCAATGCAGAAATGGCTTGCTATCTTCACTACAGATTAGCCACACAGCCCACTCAGGGGTTTGGGAAATCCCATGTACCTCCATCTCCAGGTGCCTACACGCTATTGCAGTCTGGTCTTGATATTTCAGGGTTCAGCCCTGGGAATGAGTCCTGCTTTGACCAGAAGCAAAGAGAAAAGTCTGCTGTCTTTAACCAGGGGCCAGGCTGCCTGCAGTCCTTGTTAGGGGCCCAGACTGCCTCTGCTCCCCCCTGTGCCACTCAGTACACCTATATTAGCTCAGGTGTGCCAGCCTGCACGTAGAGTTGCACCAGGGGAGTTTTACCTGTTGATTTCACGGGACTGTTTCAAAGCAGGATCCACATATTTAAAACCATAAAGAGATGAATTCACAATGAAGCTAAGAAAACAAAGAAGTCATCATATTTACAGATGCTATCACACACACTCCATTAAAAGAAACAGTCCTATCTTTGCCAATGTGCTTGTTTCTAAGGTGATACTGGACTCTCCAGCACTTCAGGACACTGTTTCCAATGATATACACACAACACAGTTCAGGCTTTAACAGAACTGATGCATAATTATGCTTTAGGCGCTTTTGTTTCTCTGCTCCATGACTTAATTACAGTTTTGTACATGAATAGAATGGAAAAAAATCTCCACTTTTTCTCCCCACAGCAAATTCATGTTATGTCATGGGCAAAAGGAGGGAACAAACATTGCCATTCCCTTCTCCCTTTTTCTGCAAATGTAAATATTACTGGAACCTAAAAGCTGCATCTGCATTACACAGATGGGACTGTGCTATGTACATTTTTTTATTATTTTTTTTCATATAGCACTGACTTCTGAAAGACATTTGGAATCAATGCTGGACATGACAGGATACTGCCTAAATTGGAATCAGGCTCCAAGTATCTTCCTGCAAATAGATTATGTCATATGTTATATTCTTACTCATGGCCTGGAAAGGAGAGTGCAAGGGTGCTTAATATCTGTAGATATTCAATTAAAATAAGTGCATCAGACACTCACTGGTCTGGCTTCTGCCTGCCTCACATCTAGCCCAGGCTTGCTTCTAAACCTTAAGAGGCAAGAAAAAGGAATATGCACGCACACACAGTGGAAGTCACGACACCTCCTGGCTAATACAGCCCTTACCTAAATAAAAGGTAAAAAGCCATGCAGTTTAAACTTCATTTGGTATAGTCTTGGTTTAGTTAATGGTAGAAAAATAGAATTCAGAGGGAGAGGAGAAAGGTTTGTGTGTAATAAATGCAATTTTGCTGTTTCTTGAAAGCTGCATTTTAAACATAACTGCATTTCTCCATGCACTCTGAACTTCCCTTTTTGGGTATTGGCATGCTTGTGGCAAAAGCAACCACACCAATTAATGAGGCACACAGTGAATGATGGCATATGAAAAAAAAAAAAAAAGAAAAAGGATCAGTCCTTTCCATTCTGACATTCCTTACTCAATGCCTTGATGCCACAGCAATCAGCTAAGCATGAAAGGTAGCAGATTCCTTCCTTGCATGAGGGTCCAGGCAACACCAGCTGTGCAATGCACACAGCTAGAAAGGCTTTTATATATTATACATACAACTGTAATCCGGAATAAATAGTATGTCCTGATTCATAAGTGTATTTCAGCGTGGTTGTTGTTGGTTGTTATGGCTGGAGAATGCTTGCTTTTCATCCCTTCTGTCCCACCTTTGGACACATCGATGAACAGCAACCTGGGAGTCCACAGAGTCAGTAATATCCTTTTGTACTCCTTCCGAAAATTCTGGTTAAGAAGCCCATAGATCACAGCATTGAGGCAGCTGTTAAAATAGGCCATAAAATAGCTCAGGACAAAAAGCCATTCTGGAATGTGTGGCTGCACTTTTGAAGGATTAATCGAAACAGCAAGGCCAATAAAGTTTAATGGTCCCCAGCACACAGCAAAAAGGACAAAAACCACAAACATAGTCAAGAAGTTCCGGATGTCAGCTGCTCTGAGCTTCTGTTTGCAGTCTTGTCTCACCCGGTGTTTGACTTGAATCACTAAAATCCAGATCCGTAGGTAGCAAAATGTCACGACAGAGAGTGGGACGATGAAGTGGACCACCACCACCGTGATGGTGTATGATGTACTCACCGTCTGGGCAAAGGTGCAGGAGTAAATTCGGGGGTCATACTGCAAGGAACCAACAAAGAAGTTCGGCACAATTGCCACCACGGTGAGCACCCAGGTCAGGCAGAGATAGCAGCACGTGTTCTTCAAGTTGAAGAGCTTATCGTACCTAAGGCTGTGGCAGATGTAGCAATAGCGGTTGATTGCGATCGCTGTGATGTTGAAAATGGACCCGATGACACTTAATCCCATCAGGAACCCGCTTATCTGGCAGTGGACATTTCCCATAGTCCATCCATTATGGAAGATGGCACTCAGGATCAGAGGGTATGGATAAACTGCAACCACGAGGTCTGCGACCGACAAACTGACTACAAAGATGTTGCCTAAAAAAAGAAGAGACCATGAGAGGTTAGCGTAGGTCCAGATAAACAACTTGCAACTCAGAACTCCTCTTTAGGGATAACTCTTCTTGCGGGTATCACTCTAGTCTCCATCTAAAATTTGAAACCCTAGAAAAAAAGACTTTGCTCTACTAGTGACAGCAATGGAGAGTAACTAAGCATGATTAATCTGCATGTTTCCTCTTCAGAATATTCTAAACTGGAAGCATTACCTTAATTTGGCTGTAGTTGTGGGTCAGGTACCTGTGGTCCTCTAAGTTGTTTTGGAAAGAAGGATTTTGCTCTCCTTGTTAATCAGCCAGCATGACAGTCTTTGTCCACCGTGGGCCAAAGAAGTATGGTAGGCAGGTTTAGTTTCAGTGTTTATTTGTTTCATTGATAGCACTTCTACAAGAAAGGTCTTTTTAGGTGTTCTGCATGTGAACAGGTATATTTTCTCTAGAATTACTGCCAACACTCATCCTAATGAGTGTGTGCTCTTCCCAGAGCCATGGTGCAGCCAGCCTTGGTGTGTTTATCTTATTTGGTTTAAGCAAGCAATGCAGAAATGGCTTGTTACTGTATTTTCCTGTTCCTTTAATACTGAAGTTGTTCAGTTCAATATGGGAGGTCAGTCACTCTTTCAATGCCTTGTCCTGGGCAGAGAATGTGATTAATAAGCTGCAGTCAGCCACCTCTGCAGAGTACATGCTGCAGGTTTTTCATTTAGATTCTAAAACAAAGAGAGTTGAGGGTCTGTGCAAGTATAAAGTAATTTAAGCCTTGATGGCTTGAAAATGGCACACTGCATGAGACACCACCTGTCAGCTCCACTGTGTGGAGCAGCCTCCAATGACCAGGGTGACCAGTGACCTCCCAACAGCACTTACTGCTCATTTTATGAGTCTGATGCATTTTTATGCAGGCAAAAAGCCTCTCCATTCAGTTTGCCAGTCAGTGTGGAGGATTGTGTTAAGGAAAGGACCTTGAGGTCTTGTGGGAACTGGTGTAACTACAGGACCAGCTATAATGTTGGAAAGGACAGCTGTCAGTACTCAGTATTCTGGTGACCAGACAGACTGTCATTTCAGCAGGAACTCAACACTCCAGTAAGAGGACAGAACAGTAGAAAAAGTAGATGATTTTCCTAACTCTTCTACTTTCAGGTATATCTGCAGTGGCATGAAGAAAAACATTACTAGATAGTAGATCTATATAAATGTATTTAGAGAGAGTATATATACACAGTAGAAGCTATGTGTAACACATTTAAGGTATTAACAGCTGTGCCCCTATGTGATACAGGCAACATCCCAGCCAACTGTTCATACCTGCACCTCCTCTTCAAACCCTCATATCCTGTTGTCCACTAGATTACATTAAAAAAAAAAAAATCAGTACAAAGAGGTATTTTTCTGTAGTATTCATGAAAGGACTCTCTCAGATTTCAGTTCAGCTAGGTCACTGGCTTTAGCACTTGGAAAATACACTCAAGGGCTGTCCGAAAGCATGGTCACATTGCCATTGCAGTTGGCTCATTGCTATGTTTGTGCCAACAAAAACTATCAGGACAAGGCAACAGTTCATACCAGGCCACTTCATGCTGACCGGAAAACAGCCCAGACCTGAGAACAGCCCCCGGCAGTGTGGAGCTGAGGCAACTGCCACTGAAAAATAAGTATTAGCAGAGGTCATGTGAAGTGCTGAAATCTTTCTAGAGAGAAATTTTACATATAGAGGTTTACCACAGCACACAGCTACTGTGGCTGCTCGGCCTCAGTCCTGCTTTCTTGCTGATTTAATAACTTACTGAGAGCTCTTTAAAATGCGGTCACTGAACCTGGTTCCCCTATAATTAACTGCATTTATGCCACTGTCAAGGGCAGAACCAGCTGTGGTCAGGCTTAGTGATGGTGCAGGAACCACAGGAATGGAATGCTCTTCTGCAGCAAAACTTTTATTCATTCTATCAGAAATATGCACTTCAGCAAAACGTGTCCCTAGTGCCAGTATTTTCTATTGAGAAGCTTTTCCAAAACAATTTTCAAGACAGAAAAACAGAAACAGAGAGGTATCAGCAACCTCACTTAGGAGACTTCCAGAGGATGCTGGAGACAGACTCCACTGATGGGACCAGGACTTTCCTTTTCCAGTTGAATATACATTTTCATTACACAGGCAGCTGGGGAGTAAGCCTCTGCCTACATTGGGGATGAAAGACTCACATTCAGCACCCAGTTCTGAATCATGCAAAAGCAGAACAAAGCTGAATATGTCCTGCTTAAGACAGGTCACTGGGCCATGCATGGATGCCCTGTGCTATTGGCTAATTAATAAAATAGGAGTAACTTGAGTTAAACATTGCTTCGCCCTCACAATCCCTGGTTTGCTATGAGACCAACATGTGCTGAGCTTTGTGGCCAACAGCTCATGTCTTTCCCTCTGGAGGATGAGATCAGACCCTCATTCCCAAGGACACTGCAGAAGAGGAAGCCATCTAAGTCTTTTAGGGATGGTGAAGACCAATATACTGCCAATGATTTTCATTACTGGTTTTTTTTACATTTTTCCATGATAAAACAAAGGAGTCTTGCCCATAAGTAATACCATCAAGACTTTATCTCAAATTAAAATTTATCTGATTCTGTGACACTATTTTCAGATGTATCTTTTTATCTTTTGTTGGCATGTGACTGTATTTCATTATTAGCTTTCACATTTTCCGTTCCTTTTTTAACTTCTACTCAGTAAAAACTGGTTTCTGTGCCACTGTGCTCCATCTCCCAGTTATAGAGTCATACTTGTAGAGACCGAAATGGTGGAGAAAAAGAAAGTTTGACACATGGATACTGGTCATAGAGACTTGACCACATTTTCAGAGAAGCTATAAATCCTTTTCACATTACAGAAGTCCAACACAAAGCTATATGGTATGATACCCTGCTCACAGTGGAATCCACAATTGTTTGGGAAAAAAACCCCACCCCAGAACATGAAGCCCAGCTGCAGAGCAGCTTATAGGCATGTGCAAATAATACAAATGGGAATTTATCCCAGAACATCTTCTACTCTAGTACTCCTGTCTTTGAGCTCACCCTCTCCCTCCCATAAATCTATTTCTGTTCACTCCCAGTCTGTTCCTGTACTCCAGCAATTCCCTGACCCTGCCTCTCATTTTGCCTGGATTATCCAACAACACAGTTTATCTGAGGACTTATTGCCAAGCCCTGGTTCTAAGAAATGTGGAAATACCTCAATGAATTCTGCAAATCAATAAACCACATACGTAAAGGTCTTCCCTGGCAGGCTGCCCCAACAGCACCTGACTTTCATCCAAATGGGTATCATTCCACAGAGATTAAGTGAGCATTGCTGTAGAAACACCAGGGTCATGGACCCTGCCTGCCTCAAGAGGCTGTTGGAAATCCCTTGGTGCTCAGTCTCCAGTTGCAGAGATCCAGCCTCTCCCTACTGTTCCCACACAGCAGCTGTGGGCTGTCCTTTACAGGCTGTGGTTTAGGTATCCTGAACCTAGAAGAGTGGTTTAAAGGCAAGAAGAGAGGGGGAAGGAGGTAAAATACTTCTTTTGAAAATTGTCTCTTTTTACATCTCAAAATACCCAAAGCAAGCACACAAATCTCATTTCTCTGTTATACATATCATGCTCTATTACACTCACATTCCTTGCAGAAGTATTACAGAACTACAGAACTCTTTCTTTCAGGTGAACCAGACAGAGATGCTTAAGGCAACCTGAAGTCAGTACTGTCACTTTGTAAAGCCAATGCTGAAACTAAACAGTCCTGAACGACAGGATTTGCACCAAGGCAGATACACAGTTGTGTGCATCAACTTCAGGTCACCTGGTACTGTCCAGCTCCAAAGGAGCCTGCTGTCCAGGCTGCCCCTTTCTCCCAGCCACTGTGCAGGAATTCGAGTTGCACCAAAGAGACATTGCCCAGCACAGCATTCTGGGGCAAAAAACCCCACATACAACAGTCTCAGAGGCAGTATGAGAGAAGTTGACCCATGAGCACAACGGACATGAGTGCCATGGGGCTCACTGCCTGACAGTCACTCTTGCTGTTCTGACCTCTTCCCAGCAGTGAGATTAGACCCTGGTGTCTGTCCAGCTCTGCCAGAATAAATGACAGCTGTAGAAAAGCAGGTCTTAAAACCTATGCTAAGAAAAACGTGCTAAGATACACAATGACATAATGCTAAAAGCTTATTGGTGTGACTGGTATGCTTGCAGTGACTTTTACTATTATAATTATAAGCCACAGCTTATAATAAAGAGAATCTTAAATTTTATGTTTGTTCATTCAGGTTTTATGAAAAAGTCAACAGACTTATGTATTCCGGATAAACTGGAAGACACACATCAACCTTAAAGAGATATACATAATGAAGTTCAGTAAACAATTTAACAGGGCATGACTGTAAAGCAAGCCTCTGATGACCACTTACCATAATCTAATACTCTCTGCTTAACCTTCCAAAGCTTATGCTCACTGCAAAACAGAAACAAAATGTACTGTTTGCCCCAAGCAAAAAGATAAGTCATAAAGCGCTTTATTCAGCATGCAACAAGACCCTTTATTAGCTCTGATAGCCTCCTTTTCTTGTTTGTTTTTACCTGCCACTTCCTGTGTGATTGCTTGTGTGGTCACTAACATCCAGCCTGCAGATGTGACGTGTGTGTGCTCAGTTCTGCAAACTAAGTGGCAGTTCACAGAAAACACTTTCAGATCAATTTTTGTCCTTTTATAACACAAAGATGCCATTAACCACGTGCAATCATATTGATCACGTACTGCTGCAATTCAAAGGGATAACAATGCTGTGGTATTGGGGGATGCTGACCCTGCAGACCTCCCTCTGACAACCATTATTTATACCACCAACTCTAAAGGGTCATTGCCGGGGTAGACAATATTTACCCCATCAAAGCACATTAAGAGCCACCCTTCTGTAGGGACTGTGACCCATGCAAGCTCCCAGTTTCCAGGGCACTGTGACCACCACACACAATGGCACAGGAGGAATCCCAGGCTGTTAATTGTCATCTCTTTCCACCACTCTGATAAGCATTAATACATCTGACATGCCTGTATGACAGGCCAGTGTGTACTTACCCATTTTGACAACTGAGAATGTTTGACAGGGGAGCACAGCGAAAATCAAAGAAACTCTCCCTGAAATCTGGGCAATAGGGGAAAAAATGATTTGTTGTTCAACTCATTAATCCATAAATTTTAATTGAGCATTTTATTTTTGTATTTAGGGAGTCTGTTCAAAGACAGGAATAAACAAAAGAAAGGAAAAGGCATGCAATTAATTATCTGTTATCATTACTCCATTAGAATTCAGAGGGGGATAAAGCATGGTTTCCTGCAGTTAAACAGACAGTG
Source organism: Formicarius rufipectus (assembly GCA_013399695.1). Taxonomy (NCBI): domain Eukaryota; kingdom Metazoa; phylum Chordata; class Aves; order Passeriformes; family Formicariidae; genus Formicarius; species Formicarius rufipectus. The sequence continues at coordinate 489,358 of VXAU01005000.1, read as the reverse complement.
CAGTTGGGCTGCCAGCTGCTCTCAAATCCTGACTATGCTGCATAAAATGATACAGAGGGTAGTAACACAAAGGACAGGAGGTATTGCAAACCCACAGTATCCTTAGGATATAAGGTTAGAGAACATGGAAATATCCAATTTAAGGACATCACAAAGGTCTTAAAAATGCATAAAACTCAAGAACAATCTAACTTTTTCCTGAAAATAGTCCTTTGAGATCTCACAGCACAACTGTGTAGCCAGAGAACAGCAGTATGCTCTGGGCTACCACTACTTTGTTTGCTGGCATCATTCCCTATGGGAAAACTGTGGGCACTTAGAGCTCCTCCCTGCCTTGTGCCAGCCCTGCAGATGCACAAGAGCAAGGCCAAGGCAGTGCAGGAGGCAGTCTGCAAAACAAACACTCCTCCTCCTCTGCCTTCCTGTGACCAGGCACTTTGGCATCACTTTGGAATCACGACCACCAGCTTCATGATCCTTCTCATCAGTACCTTGCTACAGTTGTCACAGCTGCCTTTTCCTCTGGACCTGTGAGACACCTGTTTCCAGGAGGAGGACAAAAACCTCCCAGTATTGACTGGAGAAGAAAGGACCAGCTCCCCAGTGCTACATTTATCTTGTTATGCACCATATATTATTTTGGCTGATGGTTACAGAATTGCTTACATTGCCATGTGAAGGACTGCATTACTGGATTTTAAATTTACTTTTAGGTTATGAACTTTTAATTGTATTGCTGCCAAAACCATATTTGAGCCATGCCTTCAGCTGCTCTAACTGAATGCAGTGAAGGGCACTATTTGGCAGTGCCCACACCCCAGAGTTTCATAACTTTCCCTTGACTAAGGGTAACAAGATTCACAGTCCTAGCTGAGTTCAGACCTCCATGGAAATGGGCTGGAAATAAGAGACCAACCCTGTTCTCATGAGTCCATATCTTTACTTACATCACTTACCATTATAGTGGAAACAATGTAAAGGAGAGGATTTTTCTCTTACTGTGACACAGATGGTAACTCAACATTCACTCTCAAATGAAAAAAAAATATTATTTTAATTATGTCTTCTTCTGCACCCTTAGAAAGTGGTCGGCCTTCTTTTGGTACCAACGCAGAGCAACTTCCCCATCTTCAAAGTTCCAGATATTTTATAAACAAGAAGAAGTTTTTAGACCATCACAAAGAAACACTGCTTGGCAAATTTTCCCATTACTACACATTAACCTTAACATGTCCTGCTTAGCTTACACACACCTTCCTGAAAAGATGATCTGAATACAGTATAAAGAAAGAGGGAATGATGTAAAGTTGACATTTTACCCATCTCCAACAATTTTCAAATTTCTAAAAATACCATTTTCTGTTCATTTAAGTGCCTTTTAATGACTTCTTCCTGTGTTTTCCTGAAAATTCTGACCCTTTGCATGAAGGAAAACCACAGTGCTGCAATTCTGGATTTCTAAACTTAGCTTTTGTTAGTGTGATGTTTTTCCTGGATGCAATCACGGCCATTAAATCTGCTAGTAATGGAGCAGGAATAAGTGGTGGTCTTGATCCAGCTCTTAATAAATACAAAATAAGAGCTAAAATGTACCCCTTCTTGTTCTGTGCCCCAGACTCCTGACATTTCACTGTTACATCCACCAAACTCATCGTCTGCAGTAAAGTTGTGAGATAGAGTCAATCCACTTAAAATCTTGGTTCTTTCCTGTATCACTTCCAAATTCTTGGACTAATAATGAGCCTGGAAACATGGCCTGCCTTCACAGCACATCACAGCAAGGCTGATGGAGAGCAAGTGTCGTAGGCAGGAGGCTCCAGGGGCCACGCTCCAGCGTGCACCGAGCAAGAGGAAGCCTCAGCACCTCTGTCAGTGCCAGCTGAGCCCGTGTGGCACTGGCTGTGGTGTCTGACTCTGCAAGGACACCATGGCTGATGGACACACACACTCCCTAAGGCAGCTTCTTGTGGGGGACAGTGGTCTGTGGGATGAGTGTAAACAAAACTCCATGGGGCAGCAGGAGAGTGAGTCCAGTTACCTAAGTTTACACTTGACACCTCAGATACCAGTGTCACCCTCTGATTTCCTTTTCTGTCTGAAATCCCTGCTGAGTGGCACTATATGGTTTTAAGAATTTGTCCAGTTCCCATCCAGGCTGTGTAGGGACTGTAGGTCACTGCCCTTATGTTTACCCTCCCACATGGCCACATGGGAAGCTCTAGGAGCCCACGTTAACTCCAAGCCCATTATTTGTCACCTGGTTTGTAAAGTGCTCTGAAAGAGGAAAGGCCCTGTATAAACATAAATATGAATTATTGCCAGCATCCATTGAAATGACAAACCAACATTCATCCTCTCCTGGTCCCAGCAGCTGCACTGCCACCATTTGCCATCTGTTACAATTCTAGGGAAAAAAAAAATCTGTGAATTCAGGCTTAATAGACTTAATAATGCTCTTTTGCAATTGGTGCTGGTCAAAGTGTGTTCCTGGCCTGGAAAGGGGTTGTGTGCAAGCAACCAATTCCCAGGCAGCTGTCAGGCAGAGCATACAGTCAGATGTGAACACACAACTGGTTTTATTGATAAAAACCTTGTCTGACTGCCCTCAAGAGCCCTGCTGAACCCCCACAGATGAGCTCAGGAGCTGCTCCTGCTCCTCCCTGTGCCTCACCAGCATGGTTTATTGACTAAACCTTAGTGACAGCACTAGTCACTATACCCACAGACATCCACTGCAAAGCAGCAGATGTCACCTCACCACAAGCCTTGCCATCCCAGGGATGAGTCTCCCTTCAGTCCTAGCTCTTTCTGCTTAGTTGGTGAGAATGGGAGGTGATTTTTTTTAACTTGTACCTCTCTTTAATTGTATACGGAAACAATGAAGCTACTGAAAAAAAAAAATGTTACTAGACAAAAATGTTTCTATCAGTGAAGGACATTTAGCCTTTAAGTCATTCTGGACCAAATCTTGTTCAAGTTTGTGAGAGGCAACACCTTTTCAGACTGTGGCGGGTCTGTTGATTAAGCCTCAGGATGGATGAAAGAAATTTGCATGAGGTGAGGACTGTCCAAGGCAAAGAGGGGGAGGCTCCAAACAGTCACCTTTCTCAGGAAGGGTTAAAGGCAGTTTTGTAAGGGTTGTTTGTGTACACACACAGGTTCACTTTGGGGCTGCCTAACATCCCATAATATCAAATTCAGATGTCATTTCCAAGGTAGACCTTAATACCCTTTTTAAAGAGTCAGACTTGAAACAAAGATCTCCCTGACCACGATTCATAGGTGGGGCCAACACGCCCTGGTGTGCTGAGCACATATCAGATTTCTCACACATGGTCTTTTCACAAATCAGCTCCTCTCTGCTCAGCTTCTGTTAAGTACTGCTAGTTAGGTACTGAACCAATTACAGGTTACCTAAATGAAGGCTTGGGAGTTAGGGCAGTACCAAGGTGATAATCAGCGTAGGATACTTATTCTGCTTCTGCACAGCAGTTGCCACTAGAGTTAGGAAAAAGAAACATAAATTGAACCCAAATTATCTCCAAGGTGATAGTCTCATTGTAGGATACAGCACAGCCCTGGTATGCCTTACAGTGCTGTGCTGCAATTGTGTGGCCTTTTNTCAACATTTCTTTTTCAAAAACTTGATAGCCAGTGTTACAAAAGCAGGTTACACAAAAAAAACTCCCATGGGGTAGATTTAGATCACAGAATTCCATACAGCCCATGCGTTTTTCTCCTGTGGCCTCACACTGAAACAGTGAAGCAGGTACAGCCACAGCGTTCACATGCAGTGAGGATGAAGCTGGAAGAGAAACAGTACCATGAGGGACAGGGAACGACTGGGGGAAGCTACTTACAATTCTCTCCATGGTCAGTCCTCCAAACCTAGCATCCAGCCCAATGGCAAGGAAAAATGTCAAACTGCCTGAATTACTGTTCACCCAGCATTCACAATCTGCTAGGAAGGGGAATAACATCCCTTACAGTATGGACAGGCAGAGAAAGAGACCCAAGGTTTATGCCCTCATCAAGACTATGTGAACTGTGAGAGAAGTAGTACACGCAGGTAGGAGAATAGAAAATAAAAGAAAATCTGTTCTGGACTTGCTGGTTAATTCATAACTATTTACTAATCCCATTGGAAATGGAGAGTTAGTTTCACCAGGAAACACTTTAGGGACTCTGATACAATTACATCGGCAAAAGTCCAATTCAAACAGTTAAAATTGATTCAGTAAGAGTAATAATGATACTGGGGGAAAAAAAGCCCTTGTTTTCCCAGAAAGGACTACAAAAAATGGTGTTTCCCAGAACACCATCAAAAGCTCCGCTTCAGATACTCCACAGGGTTTACAGGACTCATGTTAAGACTGGGTACAGAAGGAGCAACATGAAACAATCAATCATACGAGAAACTTGGACTAGGGAGGCCCAAACATGTTGCTGGATGGCATCTGTTTCTGTTTTATTCCTAATGTCTTATTAAACTTAATAATCTTTGAGGTGTGAGTCTATCAAAAGACAAAATATGCTTTTGCAGTAAAGTCCACAGTAAACACATTCCAACATGAGTCTATGTGAGCAAATGATTCAAGTGGGGTGCACTAACACTGATCTCAGTGCAAGTCCAGTGGTGGATAACATCCATCTGGCTTGAAGGCAAATAAGACTCCATGGGACGATGTCACCTAAGTGACTAGAGGAACCTCTGGAAGTAAGTAGTCAGACTTGTAAGCAGCAATACACACATTCAAAGGCAGACCTCACACTTGTGGATAATAATTGATGAAGATGGGAGACACTTCTGCTATCGGCAGCTTCCCATACAAGAGCATCACTGGATTCCGCTCTTACACAATATTTTGCCCTCAGGAAAAAAAAAAGGCCCAGAAAGAATAATAGATGCTGAAAAAAGGCATCCACATAAGCCAAAGAAACTCTGACGTACTTAGCTCAATTGCCTAATCCTGAAATACCCCCGAGTCCTACTTTCTCATCTGCAGTGATAAGGGCAGGCCTACTTTTAGAGTTGTATAATCACCATCAAGTGATGGTGCTTGCAGTGTCCCCCTAAAACGTTTCTCTCCCTTTCCCTTTTTCTCGCTAATGAACTTTTCTCAGCCAGAAATCAATCACAGAGATTTTTACTCTCTGAAGTTGCTTATTCACACTACCATACTTCAAAGTGGCAGCATGCAACATTACTCCCACTAGGAACCAGGGAGGCTTGGAGAGGGCTGCGTGCAACCTTTTAAATGCTAACCCCAAGTAGATCTTTCAAGTCAGCTGGTGGTTGTTAAGGGAGACTCTGCTCCCCCCTTAGGTGTTTGTATAGCCACGGGTTTGACTATGAAACCCATCAGTAACAACAGAGTGGAAGGGACCCTGGGAGGTTGGCTGACCATGCCCCTCAATAACAGCATCTCCTCCTAAAAGTTAATGAAAAGAAGGAGCATTCCTTCACTTGGAACAGGGAAGTCATGGATTCAAGATCCCTTGAAGTGTTCAGAAAGTGTGTGGATGTGCCACCTGTGGACATGGTTTAGTTGAGAGCATGGCAGTGCTGGGTAAATAGTTGGACTTGATTATCTCAGAGGTCTTTTCCAACCTTAATGAATCTATGATTCCATGAATTCTAGACAGACAAATCCCAGCTGCAGTCCACCCTGCTTACTACAAAAAAAAAAAAGGGGGGGTTTACACATGTGCTGGTTGAGTAAACTCAGAAACAGAAGAATAACTCAACAGCACCTTCAGTGAGTGCAACATCTCTCCCCAGGCAGGGTCAATATAGAGGAAGAGCTACAGCTTTTTACACTGCCTTTTGCTACTGAAGTATTCTAATTTTTATCAGTTTTAGAGGTCACACTTTCATTTGCTTTCCTCTCCAAAGACAGGAGAAATGGTCAAGATTCCTAAAAGAAAAATACCTCTCTCTCTATGTAATTTCTGAAAAACCCTCCTTTGCACTTCTATACTGCTTTATCTAAAACCAGCATTTTTTAAGAGATGTCATTCATTAAACATAAGATATTAATTCTTGCCTTCAAGTCTCTTCAGAGCCATTTGTGACCCTCCATTTCCTCTCTTTAGTAGGATTCCCTGCTATTTTCCTTTTAATTTCTGAAACCTCATGTTGTTATCTGTCATCAATAAAGCAATTTTGTTTATGAACTAACTGCAAATGAAAGAGAAAATGTAAGGATGAAACAAAGCATGGGCTTAATACAGAGTCCTCTAGTGATAAATGCTTGTCACAAACACTGACATCATAAATCATAGCGAAATCTTAAGGATAGTTGGAATATCACATATCTTTAAAAATACCTTCCTGAGAGGTGATTGATTTGGCAGGGTTAGGAAGGATGAGAGTTTCTAGTCCTCAGCAGCAGTGTAGCACAGACATATCAAGGTAGGCAATGAAAATTCTTGTTGTCCAACTTCATAAGAAGCCCCAAAGGCAAGTTGCTAGAAACACAGAGGACAGGAAGATACGAGGTGAGCTTAGCAGGCACTACAGAGATCTTTGCAGAGATTCTGTCAAAAAATTTTCTTGGTGCATTGCTGGCAACTGATGAGAGTTTTGCACATTAATGAGTGGAGTCCATCAAACTCTTTCCACTTCCCAAGTTGAGCTGGCAGCACAGTGTGCTCTGGCGTGTATCTCCCTGCAAGGCATGGGAGCACATCAGTGTTGGTTGTACATTCATTTAGGCAGCCCAAGAAACACCTCTGAGAGCATGGGAGTCACCTGCACCATAGCAGGACCACCACTGCACAACCACGTGAGGTGTCCAGCAATCAAGTAGCTCAGTCAAGATCTGTATTATACTCTGAAGAATCAGGAAGTTACTTGCACCATCAGAGCCAGCAGGAACTAGGATTTGCAGCTTCATTAAGAGATTTACACAAAATAACAGAGCCCAGCTCTTGGAGCAAACTCTCCAGGCTGAACCACCCAAGAGCCTCCCCAGAGACACACCTTGCACAGGCTATCACATCATCCAGCTCTGACTGCTACATCTCCCTGGCTCCAGGGGAGGAAAATGAACCCCAAGGAGCATAGGCCAATGCCTGCTGATTCAGCAAGTCTCAGAGCCTTCATCTGGGAGCACAGTGAAGAAACACATGGCAGTTACTGTACCACAACAACAAACAAACCTGCAGTGACTGCCTGAAGTCAGTGTCTTGGCACTGGGAGTGCAGGGTGTGGAGTTTAACTGCTAACCAGGACAGGACAGCATCAAAGGGCAGAACAGGGGAAGAGGCCGACTTTGGTTCATTCTGGAGCTGACAGTCTTTCCCAAATCCAGCCACATAACACTTCCTTTAAAAAAGGAGCGATGGCTTCTTCTCTGTTACCAACAAAGCAGAAACTCTCATGCCAGCACTTCCTTCTGATACTAGCTGTTCTTTTATCATTTATTTAGGAATAAAACTCTCACAAGGCAGAGTTTTATCAAATGACAAATAACAGCTGGGGGGAAGAAGTGTTGCACTTCATTAGAACTCTGTATGACTCTGACAGCCAGAAACACACTGCCAAAGTGGCAAATACAGCCGAAAAGACAAGACAGATCTCAGAGCAGCTGTTAAACCAAATGGGAACTTGTTAAAATTAAGGCCCATTTTCCTGCTTTCATAGTTAGTCTCAGAACACCATGTAAAGAAATTCAGCCTCTTATAAAGACAGACTGAGTCATTAGTGCAGAAGAGAGAAGAGACCCTTGCAAAGTTTTCAGATTAAAAGGTAACTGTTAATACCCAAGCAGTTCCTAAACCCCTATGAATATGTTAATCGGGTATCATCCTAAATCCTCCAATAAATCTTAGCAGACTGAATTTTACTGTTTTTCATTTGCTGTTCCAATATTCCTTTATAAAATGCAAGTACTCAACATGGAGGATCCTGATGGGCCTGCAGTAGCAACAGCAATGCCATCCTGGAGCAGACCATGCATTTCCTTCCCCCCAGATAGGTCAAGGGCATACCTGTCACCAAGTAACAGCACTCCCAAATCCTCTATACCACCAGGCACTGGTCTCATCCATGAAAGCTGCTGGTATTGCCAGGAGGGAACAGGAATACACAAGGCTTACACAAGTCACATCTGAGGTTGATTTTGTAGAGGTACCACAGCAAACACAGGGAATTCCCAGGGCTGAAAAGTATCCTGCAAGCCAAGCTACATATACATTTTGCCAGGAGGATGCTGATTTCCCGAAGGGATGGGATGATTTTGCTTTCATCAGGCCCAAAATAAGCACTGACAAACCAAACAAATTAAGTACATAACCAGCCAGCCAGCCCCAGATTATTCCACAGCGGGAGGGTACAGTGCTGACAGGTTTTATTCTCTCTTTCTTTAGAGGGCAGGAGGTGATCGCACAGTGTAATTCTGCATTCAATTAGTCAGAGCTAATCTCATATTGGAAAACTGAATGTAAGGACAAATGAGAGACACATTCTTGTTTCAAGCAAGGACTTTCCCAGTTAATTGTCACATAGTATGAGCAAGCCACTGCCTCTGTCAGCAGAAGATCTGACTCCCTTGGATTCACTGATGTCTAAAAGAACAAGGATGTCACTCACTGCAAGGCAGAATAGAAATTAAAATACTTCTTACACGCTTACCTTCTGGCTCTGGGGCAGTTCTCCCACACTGAACACTTCATTCCAAACAGACCTGTTCAGAGCAGGCTCAGGAGCCTGCAATATGCAAGAACTACCAAAAGAAGTGGGATAAAACTGGCAGGAGCACATCCTTCTTTACTAGTCCTGGCATTCCCCTCAAATGCTCCACACTGGGAGGAGTTTAGATGAGAAATACAACAGTAGCACATGCAACTTCTCTTCCCACAAAACTATGCGGAGTGGTTCCCCCACAGTAGTACCAGAGGATCATTTTGCTGCTAGAGGTGCAGTGGCTGGAGCTGCTGGTGTGGAAAAGAGAGCTGGGAGGGTTAACATGGAATTCACAACAACAGTGGTCTGAATCAGAAGAGCCCTTGACTAATTCCTAACTTGGACTGCTGCATCCAGCAGTAATTCTGCACCTTCCTCTTGACTTGAAAATCTTTCATGGTCTAAGCTGAACGAAACTGCATATGGTCACAGTTCATCCCTGGACTGTCAACACTTCCATGCCTGCAACCTGTATCAGTTTGTGAAGCACCTGATGATCTCTTCCAGAGAAAACTCACTAGCTGATTTTTAGGGGATAATATGAAAGTCCACTGTGTGTCCAAAGTGTCCAAATTACACTGTGTAAGAACAACCACACTGTTGTCCTCCTGGAAGAGAGTAGGAGCTGGCTATGGCCTCGCAGCTCTGAGAAAGCAGTGATGTAACTCATGGGTAAACTGAGTGTTCCTTGTTTCATTTATGCCTATGTTGGAACAGAGGTGGTCATACACAGCCTGCAAACAATTCCCTCTGTAACCAGAGTCCAAAATAGATCCCCTGTTCCCAGAGACTATAGACTAAAGAACTGAGGTCCAGCCTTGGTTCCCCCTTCAGGCTCCTGCAGCTTACACATCTCCCATTGGGTCTTCCTTAAAAAAAAAAGGAGAACCAGCCTATGGAAATCTTGGTTTCATGTTGATTACCAACATTTAAATCATCTTCTGTACTAACTGTGCTGAAGACCGAGAAAATCAGAGGTGACATCACAATGCTGTTGAGAGGTTGCTGCAGGCTTCAAGTGAAATTCACTATCTTCAGTGTCTCAAGTTAGAAGATGAAAATTCATTGTGGACAAGAACTTATTAGCAAAAGTCTCCTCTAAACCATCACTTTTCCCATAAGTCCTGACTGTTTCAGCAACACTGGCAAAGGCAGGGAAAATAGCCAGCATAGATGTTCCTTGGTACAACTTGAAAAATCCAAGACCAGGAAATTAGCAAAGAGACACATTAGAAATATTCCAAAGGTGAAAAAAGTCTCCATCAGTGGTTAGACTTCACCTGTCACCAGAATCTCTGCCTATGAGCCTTCAATCCTCTGTCATAGGAAACTAAAATGAGGAAAACAAACACCTCTAAGAAAACCTCAAGCAAGTGCACCATGGACACAAGGAACAGTTTTCCAGAAAGGAATCTCAAAGGGGGCACTGAATAATAATGGACAATATATATGCACAATCAAGAGAGGCAACTTCTATGTTGCAGACATGTTCTGCAGTAGCCTACAAAAATGATTAGGATTGCACAATCTCAGAAATAACTTTTCAAATAAATGGTTTATTCAGAGAAGGAGAAAAAGTTGCCATGAAAAAAAGATAAAACTAAATGAAATCTGCTTTAAAAATTTTTAAGAGGGAGGTAAACCTGGTTTTAAGCAGACCAACCACCATGCAATGCTGCAATACAGCAGCGACATTGTGGATTACCTAAATTGTGACTCAAGGAAAACAAAAAAAGTAAGACAGAGAGGCTGAAATTGTGTTAGCCAACATAGATAAATCAGTTCCCTAATGGAATTGATGCTGACTTAATCTTCTATTTGGCAGTGTCCCGAAAAGCCTGCTTTTTTTGCCTTTCCTTACCTTAATGAAATTAACCTATTCCAGAAAATTAAGAACAATTTATAGGCCACTGAAGACAGACTGTTTGTTGGATCTGGATCTGTGTTATTCCATCCAAAACACAAAATAATTTTTTTAATTTAAAAAGCCTGAAAATGGGAGGGTTGGCAAAGCATGGCATCTGGAGTGTCACTGCTCCTTCCTCGCACACTTCCTGGCACACTCCAGTACACAGGTTGTACAATCAGCATTTTGTTTGGAACAACAGTGTTTGGCTCCTGCTACAACACAATTTGTGCATTATTACTTCAAAAAATGTAATTTCCAATGCATTAATCAAGAGGAAATTTCTTGAATGAACAAAACAGGAGCAGAATATTTCACTGCGGCTTCGAGCTCTTTTACTTTCTTTATAAAACTGAAGTGTTGTGTTGGTTTTTTTCCCCAAGGAAGTTTTATATGAAAACCCTAATATCTGAAGATGTCAAACCCACTATTTTTTTCTTCCTCACAACACACACACACACACAAATCAGCTTTTGTAAAACAAATCTAGGAAATTAATGACTTCACTTTTCACCAACTAGGGTTTCTACTGTAAAACATGATCACCTTGCACTCATTTGAGGATTTGCAGTCCTGCCATTGGTCACTCTTTGGAAGGAAACACATAAACACCTGCATCTCAATATTTCAGAAACTTCATTGGTTTGAAAGCCAACAGGGAAAAATCTAAGAGGAAGAATTAAATGCCATCTTTTCTTCCAGTATTAAGTCACATTCTGATATAAAGGTTGGCAAAGAAAATTTGGCTGAAGAACGGGCTGGATCCAGAATGCTTCATCATGAAGGAAGCCCTCTCAGACAGAACTCCAATTTGGTACATCTTTCCTTTCAATCTTTAAGCTCTGCCTGCAGGATGTAATAAAAATAAGCAGTTATCTGTAAAACTCTTAACTGTGATTTTTAACTTTTTCATTTTTGGGACATGAAGTAGAGCAGGAAGAAAAATGTTTGAGAATAGCAAAAAAGACGTAAGTGCTTTAAGTGAGAAAAAGCCTGAGGAAAACACTGCTCCTAGGGTGCACTACACACTTACAGCAATACAACTGTGTGAGTGGGTTTCCCACTCTCTTGCAGTACTCACAGATGTGACTGCAAGGGCTGGCAGCACAAATGAAAGCAATGGGAGCTGATGAGTAAAGTGTCCCCTCCTCCTCTACTGCCTGCTTGCAGCAGAGCCAGCAGGAAAATTCCCTAACATGGGGGCTGCACTCAATGAATAGAGAAAAATCAGGGGCAAGAGCAGAACGTGCAGGACATTGCTTAGAACTGCTGCTAGTTCACTTTAAATTCAGAAGCCACTCTCAAATATATTCTGTGATGGATGTGACTGCAGAAGGGAAGTTATACCCACTCCCATTTCTCTCTCCTACTTTCATATGAGGTTGGGCTGAAGGCAGACCAAAACAAGGAGATGGGTTGTGAGGCAGGGAGAGGACAAGGAGGGAGAGATGCTGGGGAAGCCAAAGGGTGGGGGCACTGCACACTCCCTGAGTGGAGGGACCCAAAACGTGCAGCTTGCCTTCCACTTCTGACACTTTCAGGGAACAATGCAAGACTCATGTCAGCAGCAGCAGCAGCACAAGGCTCAGCCCTGTTCCCGTAGACAGCAGGGCAAGGCAGAGTGACACATCTGCATTTCACATTATTCATTTAAGCCAGGATTCACATATTTTTTTCCCCTTGGACTGCTGTGTCATGGGAAGCCAAAGCCAGTTCTCACTGAACTGGTGTGACCTCTGCAAGAAGTAATAGGTCCTAAAACACATCCTTCTTCATTTCCCTATAGGCAGAGCTGGAAATTGAAATGCTCTGCTCACAACAGGCAGCTCGAGCCAGGGCAGCATGCTGGAGACTTCGTGGGAACAAGCCCTCTAGAAACAAACTCAACTCTCCTGATTCTTGGAAGCACTGGGTCCAGTCTCTAGGTACATGATGAGAAAGATGCTTTGTGCTTTACCTCACCATGGTGCAGTCTACAACACACTTGGGGTGATGTGTCCATGTCACTCACCCACTAGCTACAGGCCATGAGAGTACCTTTTTCTTTAAATATTTACCATCTCTTACATATCCTCCTGCAATGTGCAAATGGTATAAGAAGAGGACATCAGGATTAATTTGGATTGTTATTCACATGCAGGGTTTTGTTGCAAAGGAAGACAAAGTTGGCTCTTGCCAGTATTACAAAGTGAAAACGTGTTGGGAAGGTAACAGCACTGCTGATGTTATTTAAATTCCAGGAAAAGAAAGCTCTACTTCAACATCCATCAAAGTCTTCTGATCATTTACAGATTTCTTTCCATGGACATGCTCTTGTGTTTACAACAATATTTGCAGCTGTTGCAACAGTCACATAAACATTGAGAGTACACAAATTCAAAAGTTAAAAAAAAAATTACATGCCTTTAATTATGATTAATGTTCATTACTAATCATCCAAGGACCAATACTCTGGAGATGTATTTTGCAAACTTGAATGACATAATGTGAATTACCCACATAATACCCAACACAAAAACCAGATATTAAATAAAGTCCATCTTAGAAGCCACAATTTTCTTCAACTCCAGCCTACTAGGTATGCAGCCATTTAGATAATTACACAGATTTTGACTCTGGCACACAGTATCATATAAGTGATTACCTATCTACAAACATTTCCCAGAGATACAGTCACAGAGGCCTTAATGGAGAACACTGCACAACCACCTAAGGCAAAAAAATAACAAGGACCAGCAAACACACTTGATCATAGAATTACAGAATACCAGCCTGGAAGGGGACCCCAAGGATCATCTGGACCAACCTTTCTTGGTTTTTAAAAAAAAATCTTCACAAGATACTGCTAAGGCACTGAAAAGATGTGGAAAAGTGGGAATAGCACTCATGCTGAGAGCATAAATAATCTTTCTCTTCAAGAGAACAGAATTGGACAGCTACTTCTTCCTAGGAAAAGCAAAAGAACATTTGCAAATATGAGCCCTTTGTGAGACCCACAAATCCACATCCCACAGACTAGGGAATCCTTCATGTCCTTACCATTCCTCTCTTCCTCATTTCTATCCCTCTCCCTTGGTGCTTTCTTCTATGTTTCAGCAAAGGACAAGGAAAAGTGAGTGCAGTGGGAAACCTGATATTGTAGGAAATCCAACCCACTTGGGTACTTGCCTTCTGAGTACTGACAAGTCTCAAGGGTAAATTCCCTCTTTCCCCTTTCTTTGCTATTTGGGATACTCCCAGTAGGGCTGATCCTGGTACAGTGCAGTGAGCAGGAACACTCACACTGCTCCTGCAGCAACAACACCAGGACAATAATTTCAAAAATGTTTTTGAAGGATGTATTTAGTAGAGGGTTGTAGGCAACATTGTAAGTTAGGAACTTGCTTCTGGTGCTTTTCTGTTCTTCAAACTCCATCTCATCCCACCCCATGGCATGAACTGTTCTCTTTTCAAGTTTTAGAAGGATAAAGAACATCAAGCACATAAAAAATAAAAACTGCAGAAAGTACTTACTCATAAAGTAACTTCAAATTTTCCCTCTTGATGGGTAAAAAACTTGTATACATCTAAAGTGTATGAATTCATATAGTTATTTTCAATATGATAAATAACAGGCTTCCCCAGAAATCACAGAACTAAGGAAAGGGGTTGCAATGCATGTTGTCTTGACAAGCACTAGAAAGCTCACATTTTGATTGTTTTTGTTTTGGTTCAGTACCCTGTATTTTCATCTCTTTATATAAATAATGGCATTGACTTTCTGAGGGCCACCACAAGCAAAATGTTTTCAGAAAGCCAGGCAAATAAGACCAGTATTTACCACACTGAATGAATCCAGAGAGGTCTGCTAAGGAGCTTTCTCATGGAGACCAGAGGGTTGGTGAACACTCAGCATGAGAATGGCTGCATCAAAGCAGACCTGAGGGTCATCTGGTCCCATGCCCTGTTGCACCAACTGCCAGGAGCTGCCTCACAGAAAAGTTCAATTTTACCTTATATGCTTATATTTACATTTTTCAGCAGTAATAAAGTGTTTTGACAAGATGGAATCTACCTCCTCCAGTCTGCAGTGAATTTTGTCTTTTTGTTCCAATTCTAAACACCAAAACCCAAATCTGGGCATGGCAATTCTGTACAGTAGAGAAGTTAGGAGTTCAAAGTGATTCTCTTGCTAAAACAATATATAAGGCCAAATTTGTAATCTTTCCTTGCCTCTCCCCATTCAGCAGAGGGGAATGGCATGTGTCCAGCAAAATTGCCATGGGGAAATTAGAGGCTTTTATCTAGGGAAGTGTAAGTTCTGGATTACCAAGGTTTCCTCAGCCACAAGGGAAAGAAACATTGCCTTCTGATGATTAAGAATGTAATTATTATTAATTCTGAAACACTTTGAATTATGTGGTACACTTTCTTTAAATGGGCACTATCGTTAGTACGAGTTGACTTGAACCAATGATTTATTCATGGCTTAATAACCCTGTTTGGTTCACATGCTCAGCACATTTTGCTCAGTATATTATATTACTGGATTGTTGCTATAAACAGGTCATTTAAATTTAGACAAAGCTTTCGGAAAAGTTCTATTTTAAACAGATACGTGAATTAAAGCACTAACTTCATTGATCAGGAACTACTGGGTTCTTCTAAACCCTTAACATTTACATGTGTGCCTTAGGATCTCCAGAAAGTTCACAAGTAATCTCCAATTGAAGTTCCCATTCAACAACACATTCTACTCAGACTGAGCCTAATATTCAGTCATTTGAAAATCAAGAGGAAATCTGCCAAACAGCACTGCCAAATTGTGAAATTTCTGCAAATAAATCAGGATCAGTCTTCCCTCATGGTGGTGTTTATAAAACACATCTAGCCTCACCAATAAATCTGCAGTACCTTCCTCCATATTATGAAGTAAAAAAACGTTTGGCTTTATCAGCGTCATTGTAAAGCAAGTCTTAAACAAAACTAGACATGAAAGAAGGTTTTAAAAGTCTCTGAAATTTGCCCAGATACACCTCTGCCAAGAAATTATATCTTTTTAACCACTGTGTAATTACATTGTACTTTTCTTACTGAAACTCTTCCAAAGTTTTGGATTGAAGGTGTTGGAGCAAAACCAGACTACACCATCAATGATGCACACAGCTGTAGAACCAGCTCCTCTTGGGTTACTTCACTGTTGAATTTTTAAAGATATCACCAGGAACCAAATACAGTTGTTTGTTCTCCACAGTTGCTAAAGCCCTTTATAAGGGTCACATGCTGTTCCCTCTCCTAAAATTTCCATGTTGCAGTTTCTTAATCGGTCATCATTTTTTTGGATGACAGTTCTTATTTGGCTCTTTGGAGAAGAGAACATTTCTAAAAGAAACATCATAGCCAAGAATGTGTAAAGTTGGCATGAGCAATACCTGCTCTCTATTATACTCCTTTTATCTACTCAGAGCAGGAGATGAAGTCACATGAATGTTAAGGACACTGCCTGATTTACAGCCTGCTCTATTCAACCCTTCAAGACAGTGATTGTCTTGATTAGTTTATACAAAATGCTAACAAAAAGTTATCATGCTTTCCTAATTAGATGAGGACTAAGATTGTAGAAGGCTCAATCACTAGAGTCAACATATGTTCCGCTTTCCATAGTGTTTCCTGCTCCTTGTTCCAGGAAGTTTTCTGAATTGTTTGAAAAACTACAATCTAAATCAAACATTGAGCTAGCAAGACAGGCAGTGATTGTCCCCCTGTACTTGCCACTGGTGAGGCCACACCTCAAATCCCGTGTTTAATTTTGGTCCTCTCATGATAAGAAAGTCACTGTGGTGCTGAGTGTGTCCCGAGAAGGGCACTGCAGCTGAGGAAGGGTCTGGAGCACAAGTCTGATGAGGCGCAGCTGAGGTTGATAGGGGGTTTGCTTAGCATGGAGAAAAGGAGGCTCAAAGGAGAGCTTATCACTTTACAACCACCTGAAAGGAGGTTGCAGCCAGGTGAGGGTTGTCTCTCCTCCCAGGTAACAACTAACACGACAAGAGGAAATGGCCTCACGTTGTCCCAGAGGAGGTTTAGATTGGATATGAGGAAAAATTTCTTCACCAAAAGGGTGATCCAACTCTGAAACTAGCTGCCCAGGGACACACTGGAGTCACCATCTCTGGTGAGATTTATAGACTTGTACATGTGGCACTGAGGGACATGGTTTAGTGGTGAACGTGGCAGTACTGGCCTAACAGTTGGATCTGATGATCTTGGAAGTCTTTTCCAACCTAAACAATTCTATGACGTACTGGTATCCTAGTGATGCAATCATTACTTTTCTTTAACCAGCACATTGCAAGAAAACCTGTGTCTATTAATTAGTACACAAAATTCCACTGCTCAGCTCAAAAAACTTTGTTGACTGTGTTTGTCAGCACAAGCCAGCTTTGAAGGCTCATCTCCACTCTCTCAGAACAACATGAAGCACGCATCCCTGTTTGTCCCTTTAGCCTTTAAGGCAGCTGTTCATAGGAATCCCTGCCTAAGTTGCCACAATCACCAATAAAACAATATTTTTTTTTTTAATAGAAATTGCAGCTTTTGGTAAGATGACAAGGCACACGAGTCACTCCTGTCGGTGTATGAGTGCCTGGGCCAAGCAGCACAGGGGCTCTGGTCTGGCAGCCCAGGCACAGTCCCTGCTCAAACCCCAAGCACATGGGCAGAGAGAAGTGGCAGGGGAGGATTAAAGGCCAACTCACTCCTGTTACACCTTTCCAGACCCTTAAACATCCTCACATGAAGCTTTGCAAAACAGACATCCTAGAGGCAGACTACAAACTGGATACCCCCCCCAGATCTCTCCTTTCCACAACCACCTAAAAGGGTTATTCAGTTTAAACTCCACAAGTTTAACTTCTTAAAGACAACTACTGCTTTTGATGAAGTACTTGGGAAGGCTCAGACAAGGCTTGTGGTTGTGATATTTTTTCCCCTCAGACAGCAAAAGAGTGTGTGTGTTCTTTTAAATACATGCTACATTCTTGACTTTGCACAATGGCAAAAAAAAATCTGGTTTTCAACAGAGGTGAAAGAGAATGAAAGTTATATGAACAAATAAATATCAGTTAAGTGATTAATAGGTACCACACTCTCAGTTCCAATGAGGCTGTAATTATAGATGTGATTATGCATGTTGATATTCAGAGATTAAGGGAAAAGAAGAAGACTGGCAGAAGAGAGCAAATATGCTTGAAACCCCACTCCTTGGCTTTGCATTGCCTCCTGGTGTGAAACTGTCTTGTCCCACTTCCACAGGAGCATCACAGGAGAGGGGAGACTGAGATGACAGCAGAGGTGACCCCAAAACCAGTGTCTTCATTGCAACGCAATTTCATCACACCCTTTCCTTTTAAATACTTACAAATCCATTTACATGGACTAAGGGTTATGTTTCTGCACAACAATTCAGAACACAGATCTTAAGTTATAAGGCACCAAACTGCTTCACAGAATTATTTTTGACTCCTCTTTCTCTGTTTCTGTCTTTTTGCTGCTTACATCTACCTATGTTTTGTTGCTCAGCTAAACCATTTTAATGAAGGCCATTTACTATTCAGAGGTAAGGGAAAGGGCAGAAGCAGAGGTGCTTGATCTCTTTTATATGTAATTTTGCAGAATTTTCAAATTCCATATCATGATTGCCTTGTCCTGCTTTGAATTTTAGTTGGATTCTTATTTCCACCACCACAATTATAGGCAGACACTGTTAGTTCCTGAAGACATTAATTCAATATGATTGTGAGGAAGACAGAGAAATACAAGAGGCATGAACAGATCTGATGCATTAGCAGATATGCACCTTCTGAAATAATACAATAAACAAAAAATTTAAACAACCCATAAACATTTGAAAACTTAAGTGTTACTGGAATAAAGTTACTGTCACTTTTTGATAGAGAATGCAGAAGAATTGTGCTCTTGGTGATGCAGATTAAGTGTTTCTGAATGTCAGTAGCTTTCTACAGCCTGGAAACGCACTCAAAAGCAAAAACAACTTTAAACAAGGGGAGAAAGAATGAGAGAACGTAATACAACGTGAGGTGAAGCTGTAGCTCCACAGGCAGCTGATCTCACATTCTACCACCAGCACTATTCAAGAGGAAGACGCATTACCTTTGATGAAGCTGTTAAAATACAAAGTAGGCAGTTCCGACAGAAATAAAGTAAACCAGATATTGAGGTGATGTCATGGTTTAACCCAGCAGGTAAATAAGCACCACACAGCCACTCACTAATTTCCCTTTCCTTCCAGAGGAATTGCAGAACGGAAAAAAAAGGGGAAAAAAAAAAAAAAGTTGTGTATTAAGATAAAGATAGTTTAATAGGACAGTGTTTGATGGGAAGTAATAATGATAATAAAATTAAAATATACAAAACAAGTGAAACACAGTGCAATTGGCTCAGCACCTGCCAACTGATGCCCAGCTGTCCTTGAGCAGCAGCCCCTGGCCAGCTTTCCTCCTAATTCATATGCTGGGCATGATGATTTATAGTCTGGAATATCCCCGTGGTCAGTTGGGGTCAGCTGTCCTGGCTATGTCCCCTTCCAGCTTCTTGTGCCCCCCAGTCACCTCGCTGGCAGGGCAGCATGAGAAGCTGAAAGTCCTTAAGTTAGTGTAAACACTAACTCAAGCTTAGCAACAAGTAAAACATCAGTGTGTTATCAACATTGTTCTCATCCTAAATCCAAAACACAGCACTGTACCAGTTACTAGCAAGAAAATTAACTCTATCCCAGCTGAAACCAGGGTAGGAGAACACAAACACCTTAGCTTCTTCCAGGTACCACAGTTCTAAATCTCCTTGTCTAGGAGGGAGAAAGCAGCACATAGTGGGTCTGAAGTGTATTGCTGCAGCAGCAGTCCCCTGGAAAGGACACTCCTGTTACAGCCCACAGCTCGTCATCATGCTAAATAAATCACATCTGTCTTACTTTCCCAAGGATGAAGGATAAGAATAAATGTTGCCAGGCCCAGTTTTGTGGCAGGGATATCAGCACTGAGGTTTGTTCACAGATGCCCAGAAAGCCAACACGAGAGCTTTCTAACTACTCACACCCTCCACAACAGGAAACTTAAAACCATTTTTGACAAGTACACAGCGGCGGAGATCACAGGCAGGGGTACAAGAAAGGGGCTGTATCTAAAACTACCTTGATCTCTTTTGCCACTGAAGGACACTTCAACTTCAAACTGTCCTTTTTCCAACACTGCAGGGAACTTCCACAGCAGCTTTCCCTGTTCTATTCCTGTGCCACTTCAAGGCCACTCCAGCAGAGACCTCATCTCCTTTAAAGTCAGCACCAGTCAAAAGGACAAAAGGTCCCAAATCAGAAGACTTTTATACAGCTTGTTTTTAGCATGATTGCAAAGTATCTATCTTTCCATTACAGCAGAGATGTTCAAGTATTTGTTTGAGTAATGTCCGAGCAATTTGTGTCCAAAGAAAGGCAGTGAAGCTGGTGGAAGTGTTCAAAAAAATGTGTAGATGTGGCACGTAGAGACATGGATTAGTGATGGACCAGGCAGCGTTAGGTCAATGGTTGGACTCAATGATCTTGGAGGTCTTTTACAACCTTAATGATTTTGTGCAAGCCCAGTGCAAGGGCCACAGCAGGGACAGACACGTCCTGGGACAAGCACCCACGCCAAATGCATTACTGTTAGAATTAAAACACCAACACCCACAACACAGTGGCAACCACTCTCCCCTCTAATGTGAAGAACACATTATGCTCTGCTAGTGGCATTGCAGCCAGGATGCCACAACAAACGCTACCAGCTACTCACAGTCTTTAGTGGGCTGCCAATTCAAATGCACTTTAAAAGGACTCAGCACACACTGAGAACCCTGCTCTGAGGAAAGCCCAAGAGTTAAAACAGACACATCAGAACAAAAAGGGTCAGTAGTTTCCAAAGACGGAAGTGCAACACACCGCCAGGAGCCCATCTGTGCTGGGAACCCCATCCTGCAGTCAGCAATCAAGCACGTTTAGATGTCCCAGACACAGCACCTTTCCAACCTTCCTTGTTTTCCTGGTGAAAGATCAGTCTCAGCAGAATAAGAGAAGCAAGGGGGTGTGGAAGGACAAATACAAAATTAATGCTTTGCAGGAATTGGCTTCTCTTCTTCTTTAAAAAGAGAAATGCTTTTCTTGCGTGACACAGTGTAGAATAGCCAGTCATTTTTCTATTTTAAAATCACTTAGATGTCCGTGGCAGAAAGCTAAACTCAACAAAAGGATGCTTAGTCCTTCCTCTTCACTGACATGCTGCATCCTCCCATTCGAGTTTGGGGAGAATTTTACCCCAGCTAAGGACAGCTTGTGGCCAAGGTCTTGGTACAACACCACCCCAGGTCTGCAGTAAGGGCTCTTACAACACAGGAGTATCACCCAAGTCCTACAGGTGTATGGCAACATGCACAGGACCACAGCACACAACACCTTTACAGCACAGTCACCCTCCCCTTAACACCAGAAGTGCCTTTGTGCCAGCCACCTCTGTCTAATGTGTAGGTACAAACAATGGAAACTTCACAAGCAAACCTCACCAGCAATATATATAGATGGGTGTACACCCAGTAACTGAGCACTCCACATGGATATTAAACCAATGGGTCCATTACAAAGTAGCATCTACCATAATTTAGTGAGAGGAGAGGCCTGACATACTCATGCCACCTCTGCAGGAGCCAAGGCAGTGGTGGCATCCCGTTCAGCAGAACTCTTACAGGAGAAGCTTTTGCCCACATTATGAACACTACAGGAGCTGGAGAAGGAGGATCACGATTTCCCATCTGAGTCACCTCTTCATAAAAGCATAGAACGACTTGGGATTGAAGGAACCCTAAAGATCAAGTTCCAATCCCCCTACCATGGGCAGGGACACCTTCCACTAGACCAGGTTGATCCAGACTCCATCCAGCCTGGCCTTGAACACTTCCAGGGATGGGGCACGCACAGCTTCTCTGGGCAACCTGTACCAGTGCCTCACCATCCTCATAGAGAAGAATTTCTTCTTAATATCTCATCTAAACCAGCCCTCTGTCAGTGTGAAGCCATTCCCCCTTGTCCTGTCCCTACATACCCTTGTAAAAACTCTCTCTTCAGTTTTTCTTGCAGGACAAACCATAGACACTTTTGTTGACCGCCAGGAATAGAAACTCATTTATAAACAGGGGAGAGAAAAACAGAAGGGTTGATTACAAACCAGCATCACATTCCAGGAAAAAGGTGTCAGAGTTTGACCATTTATCTTCATTCCACATGGGAGAAAAAAAGGGGTATCGTTACACGTTTGCTACAAATGAGTGAAAGAATCACTTTCAAAAGTAAGAGAAAATTGCAAAAGACTGGTCCATCAAAGCAATGGGAACAGCCCAGCAGCAGCAACTGGTTTTGTAAGGCTAACAATCAATCAGAAGAAATCCAGCCTCTCCTGGGAGAAATTTGTCTCAAAAAGGAAATAACAAATGAGAGAACTGGAATCAAAATACCAGTAAGGAAGAACAGATGCTGCCACAGCAAGACCAAAACAGTCTAGCTCCTTGTAAGCCCTCTTTGTTGCTTCCCCTCTGCTCTGTTTCCATATCTGTAAAATTTATTCCAAAGCAAATTTATTATTTTAAAGACTCTGCGGAGAAGACAGAGAAGTCTCTGTGTGTGCTAAGGGACACAATGCTGGTTATTTCTGGCTCCTGCACACTATTATCAAAGGCTTTGCCTAGCCTGAGATTTAGCAAGACTTTTAATTAATGGCTTCTAATGGTACAATCATCCTAGAAACACTTCTCTCATTAACTGATCATCCTAATCAGGCAGGGCAAGTCAGTTTTATGTCCCTCATTGCCTTGCATGGGAAACCCTGGTTTTCTCACCTAGGTTTTCCCTCAAATCAGTTCCCAGCTCCTCTGTCCTGACTTGCCTTTTGGAAGGTCTTAGAGCTAGGTGGTGGCAGACAGCATTGTCTCACCTTCCCATAGGAATCTAGACCAGGCAGGGAATGTTTTGTCCACTGCAGCTGTCCTCCTGAAAGCAGAGCCCTCTGAAGCCCCCAGCAAGGTCTTGGGTCATTAAGAACTGGCTGATCAGTGTCTGTCAGGAACAATATGAATGCATTGCCTAATAAACTCTCTATTTTCCTATGAGGATAATGCTAGTGGCTAGCAGGTTTGAAATGAGATGATCTTTAAGGTCCCTCCCAAATCAAACCATTGATTCTATCCCTGTAGCATCAGAAGACTATTGCAAATGCCTAGATGTTCAGTCCATTCCTAACTTAGGTGAGAAATGACCTGAAGAATGGCACCTTCCAACAGGTTGGGTTTGTTGAACCCTTAAAACACAGGGTACTATGCAAGGGCACAAGTGTCACAGGTCACACCTGTGTTTTTCTGCAAGTCCTTGCACCACAGCTCTGCTTTCCCTGCAGAAACTCCCAAAGGTGAGCACAGGAGAGGAGAGCTCAGAATCCATACTGCTACACTGACTCTACAGGGTTTTGTCACCAAGCTTTCAACTTAGTCCAATTAGTTTTGCCTAATCAGTTTTGATTAGTAGAAAGACTGTTTAATACATAAGACATAAAGGCTGAGCTCACCACTGACTTAATCTCAGTAACTGACATCTTAGGTACCGTAGAAAAGGTGTTTTTTTTTCATTTCTAGTCTTCCCTTGCAAAAGCCAAGACATAATCTCTGCCTTGACATCTACTTTTACATAAAAGCAACCAGTACACTTCATTCATGCTTAATTTCTCCCTGCAAAGCAGAGCACTGACAGCTCCAGAGATGGTTGACAGTATTTTTGGAAAGGCCAGAAAGAAAACAGGCAGAACCAGAGATGGAGGACAGAGGATGGAGCAGACGACAGCTAACTCTTTAACTCATCTTCATCCTGGAACATCTCTCCTTTGAAGGAAAGGCTGAGAGAGTTGGGGTTGTTCAGCCTGGGGGAGGGAAGGCTTCAGGGAGAACTTAGAGCACCTTCCAGTACCTAAAGGGGTCTACAAGAAAGATGGGGGCAGACTTTTTAGCAGGGGCTGTACCTCTAAGACAAGGGGTAAAGGTTTTAAATTAAGAGGGTAGACGTAGAATAAATATTAGGAAAAAGTTTTTTACAATGAAGATGGTGAAACACCAAAAGAGGTTGCCCAGAAAGGTGGTGGGTGCCCCATCCCTAGAAACATTCAAGGTCAGGTTGGAGGGGGCTCTGAGCAACCTGATCTAGTTGAAGATGTCCCTGCTCATTGCAGGTGGGTGGGACCAGGTGACCTCCAAAGGTCCTTTCCAACCTAAACCATTCTGTGATCTTTGCTACTGTTGTTTACTGAGGTGCTGAGATCATACTGGCCATTTGTAAATAAGCTAATAATGCAAACCTCAAAGAGACAGGTATTTTCAGTCAGATATCCACAGACACTGCTAGTGTGAGCATGATCCGCCCTCCAACAATGAGTGGAGATGAGAGGGGAGCTGGAGAGTAAAGCGGGAATACTAACCATGCCAACTCCAGACTTCCAAGTGCTACTGGAAGCCTCTTCCAGGAATAATTTTTGTTGTCATGTCTTGTTTTTAATCTTTGTACCAGGAATTGGAAAGAATGTTTACGATACTTGAGGTCAAGTTAATGCACCTTATGCCCACGTCCTCAGGGCACCAGTGGCCAAACCCTTCCTGAATTTCAGCTCTAACCTCCTCCTCCCCAACCACACAGAAAAGCCACAGGCCTGTCCAGGGGCTGCTGTAAGGCTGGGCTGCTTCACTCAGCTGGGGAATCAATCCCAGGGGCTGGAGTTTGCTTTTATTTGGGCTGACTCGTGTTAGCTCTGCAGAGAAGACATCAGGACACAGCTGAGAGACCTCCACCACCTTCCCAGTCACTCCACAACTGAGGCAATGTCCAGAAGCTTACAGAGCATCTCAAAAATCAAGGATGAGGAGGAAGGCCCTTGACATGTAGAAACTGAAGAACAGTCTCTACAGGTGCAGAGGCTGAAGAACAAACTAAGCTGTCAAAAGTGTAGTGGTAGAGGAAGGCTACTCAGCCACTCAGCTCTGGCTCTGCTATCCAAGGTGCCTCTCTGGTGATGCCAACACAGAGATAGGATCCAGACAACTTCACAGAAATGCTGCAGGTAGGGAAGCACAGCCATTTATTGTCCTCAGACAGCAAGGGGCCAAGCTAATGACACAGGCTATTGTTCTCCCATTCTGTTTAAAAAAGTGATGCCTTACATGAACGTTGGCTTTGAA
Source organism: Formicarius rufipectus (assembly GCA_013399695.1). Taxonomy (NCBI): domain Eukaryota; kingdom Metazoa; phylum Chordata; class Aves; order Passeriformes; family Formicariidae; genus Formicarius; species Formicarius rufipectus. The sequence continues at coordinate 464,474 of VXAU01005000.1, read as the reverse complement.
GTATGTGCTTGGCAAGGCCAGCAGACAAACAGAAAGCATTTCCATGGAATACTGTAAGATTCTGTTAGAAAATACATTTTTTTGTACCTAAGTTATTTTTGCAATATTATTAAATCCAGTAGTGAATATTTTGAATGTGGTATAATCCATTTTCCTAGGAACCAGCCAAGAAAAACCAACAGCAGCACAAGGGAAGTGCCACCACGCTGCCATCCCTGTCTCACTGTTCCCTCAGGGACATGAGCAGGAAACTCACATGCCTTCCCTGACATCCCCAAAGCTTCCCTCCTCCGTCAGTGTGCCTCAAAACACAGCTCCCATCAGCTCTTCCCTCACCAGCACACAGGCAAGCCTGGATCCCTCCTGCTGATGCTGGTGTGACCCTGCTCTCCTCTGAGTCAGGGACTCTCTGTTGGCCCACAGAAACCCCAAAACCAAGTGCTGACAAATGCATTGGGAGGGCAAAAAAGGCTGGGTGGGGGTATTTCAGCAGCCTGCAGATGGGACTCAGGGCCAAGGAAGGGGGGTGACAGTGACATCTGCATGGTTCTTGCCATTGAAATTGGCCAGCAGATCCAAGCAGGAAACTAAGTAGATGGATCAGGTGGGTGCAAAAGAACCAGCCCTGAGCACAGGTCATCATCTCCCAGTCTTCCACAGTTCCACCCTGAAAGCAGAGCTCAAATCCATTCCCAGGCACCAGGACTACAATCTTTTACTCCCTCTTATCTCATCTACCTGCCACAAACCCTCCTACGCTATGTTTGCATGCAAGTCCCAAGGCTGGCTTAAGCTGCTGGGATCACCTAAATCAATAGGGTTTCCTCAGCCTGTAACACATAGGAAAGGCAGTTAGTCACTCTTCACTAGTCATTGGAAAACCCTGGACCACTTGGATAATGTCTCCTGTTCCTAAATTTGTCCTTCTGACTTTCCTCACAAGTAGGACAGAGCTAAAGCACTGGAGAGCCCTGTGCCCCCATCTTGGCTCATGAGGGCAGCCTGTCCCTCACAGGATCCATGCTATGGACACACTGGGGAGGCTGCTCTCTCCCACCTGGCTGTCAGGCAGCATTTCTCTGGGGTGGCACAGGCCAGGGCTCCAGCTCTTAGTGCATCCAAAAGCAACTCTGGTGTGGATTTCACCTATACAATTAAGATCCAATTTGCTCCACTTTCTACTGCAGTATCTGCAGAAATAAAACTCACAGCTGAGGTCTGAAGGCCAGACACAGGCCCAGGAGTAACATGAAATACATTAAACTCCACTTAACTTATGGCTCATAGAGCCCATGGGAACTGCAGGCTGTGTGCCTGCTTGGCACCATGGGGCTGGGGTTCACTCCCAGAAGACACCAGGGTTTCTTGAACCCAGCTACCCTCACTGTCAAACATGAATGTCTGCAGTAGATAGAGCTGCCAGCTCTCCCCACCTCTGCCCTCGGGATGGGAACAAGGTGCAGCTCGGTTAGTCTGAGCATCCTGCTGCCCTCCCTTGTTTGTTTTTGCTGTGGTTGGTACATCCTGCCACCACTCTTCCTGCTGTGACCAGATTCTCACCACTCCATCAGCATTCCCACTCAGCCACCTTCTCCCTCACCCTCTGTGCATCCTCCTGCCCCAGGTTCACTGGTGTTGCATCTCTGTCAGAGGACAAGCAGGGATTCAGGGCAGGTTGGACCTTGGGCTGCTGGACCTCAGTTCTCTGTAGCCATTGCAGTGTTTGTCAGCATCACACCTGAAGGTGACACAGAGGACTGTTCAACAAAGCAAGATCTGAAGTCTTTCAACAGAAGGCATCAAGTGGACACTCTCAGAAGACAGGGACTCACTGGTACTGCTTCCAGCTTTCAGGAGTGAGAATAAACAAGAGAAAGCTACACTATGGGTTTCCTTCTACATCTTCAACAAAGAACAGTCCCCTCAGACTGGGGTGGGTGCAAACAGGAGTGCCCTGGGACTGTGGCACAGCTTTCTCTTTGCCAGCTAGCCCAAATGACAGTCCTGTCCTCCTCCACCCCTGCTCTCTGCTGTGGGATGGACTTGGAAAGGATTAAACATCCTGCCCAGAGAGGGAAAAGCAAACAAAATGCAAACAACANGGGGGGGGGGGGGTGGAAAAAGCATACAAACCCCATCTTTGAATTAATTTCCATTTTATTTACAGGCCATCAGATGATACTTGTCTTTCTAAGCCTTTTAATTAATCACAGGAATCAGTCACTTTGAGCACGTATGCCCACCTTCCCCCTTCCTGAAATACGTTCCAGCTTGTGTTGAAGGACTGGCTGCAAGGTAATTAATTATTTACCATGATCTACTTGGCTCTCCAAATCTTTCAGGAACATCAAGTCCTGGGGCAGTAATGTTCTTTGGGGCTGAAAAGAGAAAAAGAAGAGCCTTTGCTAGAGACAGGGAAGGGCAAAAGTCTTGGAAGGATTGAGAAAGGGAGAATGGAAATTCAGCAATGGGCTGAACCTGGTTTGGTCTATTGCAAGGCATGCAGGGTGGCCCTTCTGGGGAGGCAGGGTGTTATTTTGTGTGATACAAGATGAAAATCTGCCTAATTATAGGACTTTTGTTTCAACTAATTTGTGAGTAACTGTATAGAGATCTACGTGTGTAACAGAACTTTTGTTAAACACTGCAAAGACAAATATTCCTCAGTTCAGAAATGCCAGAATTACTGTTTCTAGTGGAAACCTGATTCATTCCTCTCAAATAACGTATTTATCACATAATCACTCACTTGACTACATACCATCTGGCTCTTAAACCACTGGTACACCTGAAGTGCATGCTGAGTGCTGACTTACTGAGTGGCTAATAGTGCTTCAACTCCATTTCCCAGCCACACATCCACAACTTACAGTGCTGTGTTCAAGTCCTGGTCCGAACTGGAGTTGTCCTGAAAACCAGGGTCTGGGAGTGGAAGGAGCAGAGATTTCTGCTCAAAGTTACACAAACTTTCACCAAGGGACTCCTGAGATCCAGCACTCCTAAAAATACTTGCATCTACATGAAGGGTTTTTTTGACCCCTGAAAAACAGAAAAAGAAAAAAAAAAACAACCCCAAATAACTGGATCATTGACCTCACAGAGTTGACAGGATGCTGCTCCCACACAGGTACACACCTCACAACAGACCACTTCCAACAACTCTGCACCAACCCTATAGCCTCTGCCATCACCACGCCAAGCCCCAGCCCCAGCCAGGCTTCTCCAGAGCAGCCCCAACACGGCAGGTGCCACTCCCATGGTTAGTGACATGGGGAGCAGCACTGACAGTCAGCTTGATATGGCAAACTCATCACTGACCAGTTGGATGAGTCAACAAGGAAGCTAAAAGCAAACATTGACGTGGATTATCCCCCATCAACTGCAGAGAAGAATCAGTGGGACCACTTGTCAGCAGCTCACCTGTTGGATGTCACAGGTGCCCATCCCCACTGAAGGGATACCGGGTGTCCTCCTTCTACAACAGAGGACACAGCCAGTGGGGAAGGGGAAATCCTGGAGTTCCAACAACCTTCTAAGTGTCTAATTGCCAAAGAGCATGCTTCTCTCAGCAGAGCCCTCCCAGAGAGCCCAGCCAGCTGGGCAGGGTCCCCCACACTTCAGGGGGCCATAGGGTGGGTACATCAGCAGTGCTGGTGGGAGTTCACTGTAGACAAATGAATCAGCAGAACAGATGAGCAGCTCCTGAGGCATCTACCCACAATCTACAGCAAAAAGAGATGTAATTTCAGGCTTGTGGCAGATGCTGGAGGGTTTGTGGTGCTAAAAAAAAAAATAAATCTCAACACACCTACATATAGACAGCTTTCTGGGACAAGGAAATCCTACAGTAGTTGGAAGAAAACCAATCAGAACTCTTACTTGCGTTTGAGGTAAGAAAACAGAACATGGTCCAACAAATCTCTAGGTGGTCAGTTTCCCAAAACTAGAAACAATCAGAAACAAAAATAACTGAGAGAAAACACTTAAATGTGACAATGCTTATGGGGAAATACTTAAACATGCCTCAGTAGAGCCCTCCTTTGCACCAAACCCAGCAATACTATATTCTTAAAAAAAAAAAAAAAGTTTATTTGGTTTAAAATAAGAATATTTTAAGATTAGAAGCAAATTGAAAAAATAAATAAAATATGTAACAAATTGAAAACCCATTATAAAATTAGAGCTAGAAATAAACACATTCCATAATGGCAATAGGTATATCAGAAAAAAAAAAAGCAATAATTTATCAATACATTAGGCTTGATGCTAAAAGCATACAGGGAAAGTATCTTGATACAGAAGACGTTGAAAGTATAAACACTACTTTTTATCTTTGAAAATAAGGATGACTTATATCCCAGCTACAGCAAAATCCTCTGAGAAGCCAGTTGGGAAGATACCCAACACCATCTGCTAACCATCCTTCACATCTGTAACTAGAAAACCTGCACACAGAGTGTATGGAGGAGCTCACCAAATTCCTAACACTGACTCTAAAAAAGAAAAAAAAAAAGAAAAACAAACCAGAAACATGTCCCAGGCCAGCCAGGAAGTTCCAGAGGTCTTGAAATAATAAATAAAAAAGTCTGCTCAAGCAAACAAAAACTTAGCACCGTGCCAGTATTTCCAGAGGGCAAACGGCTGACCTGGGAAGTGCAGGCTGGTCTCCCTGCCCATGCTCCCAGTAGGACAGGGAGTGGCTAGCATTCAGGGACGGAAACACAATTCTTGTTAGTCAACAAAGTTTTCTGGCTGGAAGGCTTGTCAAATGGATCTAGTATTTTTTTTGAAAGTTTGCATTTGGCTGACAAAGGTAACTGTGTTGACATAATACATGCAGACTTCTGTGTGACGCTTGACTTTGGCTGGTATGACAGTCCAAGAACAAAATCCTCCACACCATGCAAACAGTAGTGTACAGTGTATATCCAGAAGATTAAAAGCTGGTTGAGCCCAGTGACCTCGTTAGAGCTATACCTGCACTGCTTGCCTCCACACAAGGTTTGGATCCCCAGAGAGATGACGTCCCCAAGAGGGAAAAGGGCCCATGAGGCAGTAGAAATTGCTCTCTGCACACAAAACTCCAGGCAGCACTGCTGGGAGATGTAGGTTTCCAGGGAGCACACATTTGGGCTGTGTGCCTGAGTTTGCAGTGAGTTCAGAAGAGCTAGAGAAGGGTATTGCAGAGCCTCTGCTCAGGGAGCAGGCTAACTCATTGAAAAACATTGGCTGGTTTTAGTGCTGACTTTCACACTTGTAAAGCCAGCCAAAGCCAGAAATGGAAAGCTGTAAACTCAGCCATGCCAGCAGCCTTTGGCTGGTCCTGGTTCTGCACGTGCCACAGAATACATGGCTCACTTGTATTATTTCCTACTTGGGTCTTAATCTGTGCTCAGAGCTCTGAGCGCCTTCCAGTAACAACACTGGACACATCAGTGTATGTTACACCTTCCCAGATGGAAAAAGGAGCAGTGTGATTTCTCTTGAAAAGTTTTAGAGGCAGGTTCCTTTGCTCCCCAACTCCCCCAGTGCAGGGTGGTCAGGTTTGTCAAAGTTTTCAGTTGTCCTAGAATTTCATCCCTCCCACAGACATCTTTCCTGCCAGAGGAGCAGAGTTATTTCCCACACCCTTCACCGTCAATCACGTAATTGTCCTGCATTGTAAACATACAGACCAAAGCCTGGAGTTTTGCTTGAACCTCTCTGACCACACAAACATCTCTAAGTGTCCAGGTAGGTGATGTAGGAAAGCTTAAAGTCACCAGTTCTCCAGCATGACCGACTGAACATGAACTGTCCACCACAGAGGATGCCTGTGGCTTTCAGTGAATCCTGATATCTTCTGCCCACAAGCACTGCCCACCTCCTTCTCCTCATTCAGCTTCAGGAACTGCTGATGTGAGACCGTGCCCAACACACATTCCCTCTCTCTGCCCATTGCAGGCATGTGCAGCACAGAGGTGCTGAAGTGTGACAAGTACTGCAGAGAAGTCCAGGAGAATGGACCAAAATCTCCATCCCCACAAGAGTGATCACCCACCACAGCTACTGAAACAGAGCCAGTTACACATCCCAGTCTGAGCACAGCTTATCCTGGCAATACAGTTTTAAGTCCAGCTGGACTATCTTGTGTGGACTTCCTCCAGAAACAGAGGGCTTGGCACTTCCAGGGTTTGGCATGAGCTGACACAACCATCACAGGTGCCCTTTTTCTTTATTGAACTGGCTTAGGATATGTTTGCACAGGAGCAGATAAACTCTTTGTCCAAAGGACTTCAATCTGGCTGCTGGGCTCCAGCTGAGCGCCTCTCATTCATGTGGCCGCTTACATGTCAGGGGGAGCACGAATTGAGCTGAGATCCCTGACTTCTTGTCCTGAGTCCAGGAAGGCTGACAGACTGCTTGCTTCCCAACATGGACAGACGCAGTGCTGTCTGAACATCCTGAACACATACGGTCTTTCCAGCAAAACAAGAAGACAACAGTTAGACACTGGTTGGACATGGTACCTTGCTGAACTTCAGACCATCACCATCAGCCTGACCACACGGCTCTCCTGCTGCTGAATCTCCTAGTGATTTGGCACAGGCATTCCTAGTTTACGCTGTGACTGAAAAAGGAAAAGTACTCAGGTGCACAAAACAGGACAGGTCTCTTGACACCTACCACTACTTCAAAGCCTGTCACACTAAAATTCGCACTCCAGTTCTGTGTGCAACAAGAGCCACCTCCCTCAAATCAGGAAGGTTGACAGTGGTTGCACTTGTTTTGACTTTACTTTACAACCCCAATAGCTTGTATGGAGAGCACACAGCAGGTTACAGACAAGGACTAACATCTGGAAAATATCTCCATGATCACTTCAAAAGAAAGCTTTTCTTTATCACTTCCACGGGAACTTGAACTCAACTCACAGCAGAGCCAGTCTTAAAATATGAAATGCATTCAAGTGATTAACAATTTGAAAGGCAATAAAAGCAGTCAAAAGCTTCAAATCTGCTTGCTTCCCAACCAGTTAGGTAACATTAATTTCTAGTTATCTTGGGAGAAGAAAAGGGTGTATCTCTCTTTTTCTTTCCTAGAACCACTGATTACAAGTTCACAGCAAACAGATTTTAAAGTAAAAATGAAGAGAACAGTAAATACCTTTCCCAACTATACTAAATTTCTCACAAACCCAGTACAGTATGTCTGTGTACTGTGGGTACTATGGGCAACGTTTTGCATACCAGTTAAAGAGCAACTCGCTGTTCAAGGTCACTACATCCAGCAAGTGTCCATGCCAATGGCCATTTCTGTGCTATCCATCATTAAGGAATCAATTAAAGGTTAAAGGCATTGGGGGGAAACTGTCCCATCAGCCTTATCCATCAGGTACTTTTACTGAACTCTGTTGAGTTACTCCATTGTCACAGAAGAATGAAAGAGACAGAGATCAGCATCTCAAAATGCTTAAAACTTCCACATCGTGAATACTGGAGGTATTTCATAAAACCACTTCACAAACCACAAAACTGAAGGTCATTCTATATCTTTCTCTATAAAAGCAGACAGAGGTGTAGTCCTTAGCAAATTATACTCTCTGGTACAGTTTAAGCAACACTACACAGACTATGAGAAACTCCTTACACAGCAACTTATATCCAATATTACTTCTTTATTAAAATGGATATCCTGCACTATTTCTTTGCTAAAATAACAAGAGTTTGAAGGGGAAAAAAATACACCCTGAAACAATACAGCCTTCTTCAAAAAATTTAATATCAACTGCACAATTTTCCTAGATTAATTCATTAGGGAGGTCAATGCATAAGACTCCAAAGCAGACTTCTGAATTACACATGGAAAAATCAGGTAAGTTCTTCACTCTGCTTTTAGCACTGCAGCTTTACCACAAAAATACTAAAACATATGGAAGGCTGGAACACAAAAGCAAGTGTTCAGCGTTGCAATGCACTCGTCTTAAAAACTCGAGCACTCTTCCTCAGCACCTGACCCGACACTCAGAGTTTTCACCTGTGTCTCCGTCCCGCTCCTCCCACAGCGAGTCGGGTGAAGGGACGTGAGTTTTACCTGAGTTCGGGCTCCTCCATCTGCAGCTGCCTCTAGGGAACAGAAGTTTCAAAAAGTCGGAGGACCGCAACAGCGGGACGGGACGGACAGAGAGCGAGCCGGGAACCCGACGGCAGCCCGGTCACCGGACAGAAGAGACGGGCGGGCGCTGCTCGGGCAGCTCGAACCCCTCAGACCCCTCTGCCAGGGCAGCCCGGACCCCTCTGCCGGGGCAGCTCGAACCCTTCGGTCCGGACAGCCCGGAGCCCTCTCCCGGGGCAGCTCGGACCCGGAGCTCCCCGGCGGAGATGCCCTCACCGCAGCGGTGCGGGGTTGCGGTCCTGCCCCTATCACCCCCGTGGGCTCCTGCCCGGCCACCAGCGGGCCGAGGGGACATGCGGAGCCGGAGCCGCGGAGCTCGGGGCACGGTGCGGGGCCGCTCCGCTGCGCTGCGCCCGTCCACCGCCCCCCGCGCCCGCCCCGCGCTCACCGGCGTTGCGGAGCTTCTTGTTCCGCAGCACGGATAGGATGACCAGCGCGTTGCCCAGCACGTCCACCACGATGGTGAAGATAAGCACAGCCGCCAGGCCCGTGGCGGCCCCCGCCGCCGGGCCCCTCTCCAGCCGGCAGCCCGGGCAGCTCCCGTTGCTCGCCGGCCGCTCCATNGAGATGCCGCCCGGCCCCGCACCCCGGGGAGATACCGTCCGGCCCCGCACTCCTGGGAGATGCCGTCCGGCCCCGCACTCCTGGGAGATGCCGCCCGGCCCCGCACTCCTGGGAGATGCCGCCCGGCCCCGCATCCCCGGGAGGTGCCTCCCGGCCCCGCACTCCCTGCTCGCCCCCACCACTCGCCCTCCCTACGGGCCACGAGCGCCTCTCCTGGGAGATGCCGCCCGGCCCCGCATCCCCGGGAGGTGCCTCCCGGCCCCGCACTCCCTGCTCGCCCCCACCACTCGCCCTCCCTACGGGCCACGAGCGCCTCTAGCCTGCGCTGCTGGCGGGTCCCTCGGCTGGGTCCCCCCCCC